>BDMB01000007.1:5741690-6205670 GCA_016859785.1 Macrotyloma uniflorum | reverse complement strand
ATATATATATATATATATATATATATATATATATCACAAATGTATCATATCTCAAAATGAAAAAAATGGAAATTAGAATAAAAAAATAATGTGAAAGAAACTGACTTAAGTTACTTAAAACATTTTAAAACAAAATTAGAATCATGAAAAAATTAATGTAAAAAAACTCCCAAATATATAAATATAATTATGCATGTGAACGGATTAATAAAACTATATTAAGTGCGTATACATATTAATAAAAAATATTTTTAAGAAATCAAATATATGAAAATTTTCAAAAATATTAAATTTATTAAAATTACTATGATATTAAATATAAAAATTAAAATTTATAGTAACAATTTAATTTTTCAAATACTTTCTGTAATATAAAACTAATTATATAAAACAGAGTTACAAAGAAATGTAATACAATTAAGCAAGTTAGTTAACATTTAATTAACATAATAAATTAATAAAAATAGCCTAAATATTTTTGTGGAAAAATTGATTAAAATTTAATTATATTTTTTGTGTGCTATAAAAATAAAGTTATAAAAAATAAAACATTATATGATTAAACAAGTTAATATAGTATATAAAAAATTGTCTGACACTTTTTAACGAAAAAAATTGATTACAAATTATTTATATTTATATTTTTATTTATTTTAATACAAGTAATGATATAAATCAGAGTTATAAAAAATAAAAATATATTATAATTAAGCAAGTTAATTAGCATTTAATCAGTACATTAAATTAAGATTTTTTTTGTTAAATTTGATTAACCTCATAAAAAAAATATTGATTCCAAATTATATTAGACTATAACGCTTATTGGTTAGTAGCAGTACGTGACATAGTCTTTAACTTTAAATATAGTTTTAGTTTCTATAAAATGGATATAGATTTATGTTTATTTTTTTAATGCTTTTAAAATTTTAAATTATTGTTTTTTTATTTTTAGTATCAGTAAATTTGTGTTAATTAACATAAAAGAAATAAATTATCTTTCATCTCAAGATGAGTATTTCCTTTTTTTACTTTTATAATTCAAAAATTTCAAAATATTTCTAACATTAACTTTAAAATAAAATAGTAAATAATATATATATATTTTAGGATTTTTTTAAAATGTTACACGCTGATACAATAATGCAAATATCAATACGTATCACTTAAAATACTAATTTTTTTTTTCTTTATAAAATGATTATTTAATCTTTCTTCATACATAATTAATAATTCAGTTAAAATAAACATTATTATACATTAGTTATAGCCATCGATGCGTATGTATCCACATTTATAGTTGTATATTCAGTTATAATTTATAGAAAATGAGATACATATTGAATATATATTAAATTTATGAATATAACATTTTTTTTAATTGAATGAAAATATTTACAATATTAATATTTATAAATAGACATAAAAAAATTATATCTAAAATATCGTTATATATATAAATAAGATCTACTTACTTGAAAAATATAAATAAATTTATTTTTTATTTTATTACTTATTTATAATCTAATAATTAAAATAAGTTATGATATTAGACTATTGATATATAAAAATTGAATAATAAAAATTAATATAAGTTTTTAATTTTTACTCTTTAAATAAATGTTTATATTCTTACACATATTATTATACATAAATATACTATATTTAATATACAATTCATCAGAAAAGTGTCATTCACTTCATCAGTGTAATGATTAACCTTTTTTGGTTAATTCCTATGGCAATTATATATGTCATATTTGGAAAAAGATAAAGAAATTTGTCTCTTGATCATATATAGTAAAAGAAAACTTCAATTAAGTAATTTTGTAAAATATTTATTTGGTTAATGCGTAAATCAATTGATATGAAGTTGTCATAATTTAACTAATAATTTTATATTTAAAACATTGTTATTGATAATAATTGACTTGATTCTGAACAGAAAATACTAATGCTCTGCTGAACAAGAAAATAGATTCCTATTAGACATTATTATCCTGGTTAGACTCCACAAACCCTGTTCATCCCTTTGCAGAAAGAAGGAGGAAACACAAATGAATAAAATGATTATATTCAGACAAAATATGGCAACAAACACTTCCACACGGTTCCACCTATCTATTTTCCTTTTCGAACACGTAAGCTGCATCATTTTGACCTTAATTTTAATTTCATTCACATTTTTTTTTTCTGTTGTTGTTCTTCCTAGTAAATGTTAGTTCACGTGCAAGGACAGCATATAAATTCTACCAGCCACTTTCACAGAAAATACCATTAGAGGATAGGTTTCTGTCCTCAGTGCCTTCACCACTAAGATTTTAATGGCACAGAAAACACGGTTATGCTTTGAAAATCCTCAGAGTTGACTTTTGGTAGTGATGTTTTGGGGAAACCCAAATGAATCAATCTGCAAATCATTATATCTATGAAACTACAGGAATGAATGCAGATACATTTGAGGCAATGGGGTATATTCCTGGAATAAACTCCTCCACTTACCACGTTTCCCAAAGCCAACTTTGTCACTTTCTGTTAAGTTTCAAGTTCATCCCTTAGAATAAGGGACTTCCCTAGTGAAGCACCTAAATACATAACTGCCTTCCTACCTAATGCTTTTAATCGTGCATTCAGCACTTGTATTTTTTTTTGCATTTTTGTGCTGCAATGTGACAGAAGTGTGGTTTTCTTTCATGTTTAATGCTCATAAATATTTGCCATTGCATGGTTTCTTTCTAGCCATTTCTTAAATCTGATTAGACTACAGACCACAACTAATGGATGAGATCGATGAAACAAGAGATTCAAAGAACAGATCACCAAGTTAGTGGAACAAAAAATTTTTAACAACTAGTCACCATGGCTTCAATTGTGACTTCCTCCATTAAACAGAACTGTGGGAGAACCTTACTTTATGAATATATATATATATATATATATATATATATATATATAGTCTTTCTATTTTAAAACTATATACCAGAAAAATGATCAAACTTATATATCAGAATTTGTTATTTTTATAGTAATATGAAAGGTAGAAACCACATATAAACATTAAAGATAAAAGTATTGAAGAACACAAATTAAGTTTGGCTAACACCATATTTCTACCACTATATAATTAGAACTGAGCTCAACTGTGATGAGCTTTGACCTCTACCGATTTTAGTGCATCACATGGCCTTATCTATGATTCTGATGCAATCTTTAAGGGTGGTTCTGCATGCAATTCTAGGGTCCAGTGCTATAGTACAAGTTGAGCTTTTGTGCATGCATTTCAATTGGCCAAGAAGTTAGAATCCACCTTGTTATAATTGAGTCTGACTCTCCAATATTATCATCTCGTCAGAACAATTTTGATGAGTTTCAGCTTTAATTACAGCTCTTTGAAGAGGGAATCTGGGCCTTTGAGCAGCCTCACTGTGTTGTTTCTGTTCATGGTCGTTAGTTTATTCTTAGCCTTGTATTATTACACGGGCTGCTGATTATTACGTGGCTTAAAATGCTACTTATATAAACTTTCAAAGAAAACCAAATACTTAAAATGTTAAATTAATTTAATATCAATTTTTTAAATCCAAATAATAATTATTGAACATTCATGTGCCTATTTTATGATTAAATTTAAGTTGAAATACAACTTTAGTCTCACTTTTTGAAGTTGGTGCTTCAAAAGTATATCAGTTAAACTAAATTCGCCATTTTATCAACTTTTGAAGTGACATTATTAATTTACTCAGTTAAAAATGGCATTTTAACTTAAATAATAAATATGAGTATTTAAATTAAGCAAATATAAATTATATATATGTATATATAACAGTTATTTAATATTTCACGTGCATGCATTAGACAGGTCCCCCTTTTTCTGAGGATACCTGCTCTTTACAGAATACGTTCACTTCTGAGTTTGAACTTGATCTTGATTAATCATAAAAGAAAGGTGCAAAAGAATAGAGTGTAATCCTTCTCGAGGCCCAAAGATAGAAGTGTTTTGATAATATTAATTTTGATGAGTGCTTTAAGAAGAAAGATGTTCCAAAGAAATCTACGTTAGATCATTCAGAAAGGAAGAATCAAATTCCTGTGAACAAAATAAAATCAATGCACAGGAATTTGAATCTAAACGCTGACCAACAATAACAATAGCAGCAATTGAGCTATCATTGGTGACAAGCCACGTGTTGCCATCAAAGCTTTAATTATTCACACTAAGCAGAGAACCTCTGAAAATGGGAGTAGGAGGAGGCTAAAGAGAAAGGAAATTGCATCTACTCCATCCATTGTGTTCCCTTTTGAATTCCCTTGGAATCTGATCCATCAATTGTGGGTTCCTCGTTCATCATGCATCAAATTTTTTCCTTATCTTTGCCAATCCCATTCCTGACACGCCTGCACCAATCTAACGCAACTCTCTCCCGCCGCGTACATTAGTCTGTCCCTTTCCGTTCTTCAATTCAGTAAACAACAAAGAGAAGTAGAATCTACCAACTCTGGGATGTATTCCACCCAAGTCAAAATATCTATTTCGCCTCGAAAATATTAGTGGCTCTAGAGTGCTTCATCCTGCACAAACTTTTGACTCTCTTTGATTCTGCACTGAGGGGCGTTACTTGATTTAAGAAAAGTAAATCTTAACTTTTTTGAGTTTCATGATATTGGTTCGTACAAAATTCAAAAAATAAATGGAAAAAGTTGTGCAGAAATATTTGAACGTTTGGTATTTGTTAAAGAAGGAAGTAAAGGAACGATACCAACTGACAATAGTACCAACTCATTAGCAAATGGAGGAAAACAAAAAGGAACCAATTAATGGTTCATGTGTACCTAACTTTGTGCTATTAACTGGATCTTTCAGAATGTCCTTTCTGTCTATCTAGTTGCATTTGTTTATCAAAGAAACGCTTGTAGGTAATCTTGTATGAATGACCTTTTTTCTGTCTCTATTAAGGTGTACAACTTGCTCTTGTGATCAATGGAAGTAGAGCACTATATAACAATTGTTTGATTTAAAGTACTCACTTTCCTCGACCTCATGAAATGTCCCACAATGCATACATACATACATATTCATAACTTAAAGCTTCTCAGAATGAAGAGAATTTTCCAGTAGTACTAAGTAAGGGATAGACACTGAGTACCTAAAAGTGTTGATGATCGAGATTAGTGGTGGGCTCATGGTATCAATTTTATGAATAATTAAATTGATCATGAAATCATTAAAATCAGCGGCCAAATTATGGGTGGGATGGCAATCATAATTTTATTCGTTTGTCTATGAAAACAGCAATCCAGATGTAGAGTTTCTAGTGGTGAATCTTCAAAGTGGGATGTAGATGGACCTTCAATCAATGCGTAAACTGTTACATTAATTCTCTTAACCAAACCTAACCTTCCAGTCATTGGCTTAAGAACTACTTGCAGTGCTTTATGTTCTGTTTAATTTCTTTCCGTCTTCAGTTTAATATGCAACATATAGAAAAAATGAACCTTGAACTTATAATTTCAATCTTCACGTTTTAATTTCTGTATCAATCTAAATATGTTAGTATACTAATTTCAGTCAAAGAAGAACGGTAGGAGCTGATTTTTGGTTTGAGTACAATCTGATAAAGCAAGTAACTAATATTGTTATTTGTATCCAACTTGTTCAATAAACAAAGCCAGAAGTACTGTAAACATATATTCTGTTTAAATGGCCCTTGTGTTAAATATGAATCCAAAGAAAAAGAGAAGATGAGTGTGGAAGAATGTAGAACACAACTATGCTACAGAAGGCACCTCTTGATTTTTAATCACAGCATGCATATAAATGTACAAAATATATATGGAGAACTTTTTTTCCTTCTCTGGTTATATTTAGTAAATTGGGTCTTGTACAATGCTGCCACATTGGAAGGGGAATTTGCATGACATCCTTGCCAACTTCTCACGCACTTGCCATAATTGTAGAGTCAAAAGGGAAAAAACTTTTTGGTGTTGGTTCTTCCTCCCACGAAAAGGGCCTTCAATTAAAAACACAACTGTATTATTCTTTAGTAATGTATTTGGTTTATCATTTTTTCATATATTTTATGTTTTTTTACATTTCCTAATAATAAAAATTTATATAAAACATAAATAGGAATGAAATTTCTCTTCCTTATATAAATCAAAACATCTTCGTATAAATATTAAATTTATAAGGAAAAGGTGTCATTATGCAAAATGGTTAAACAGATTATAGAACCAAATCACGTAAGAAACAGTGTTTTGGATTTACCAAATAGTATACAGAAAGTGGAGTTTTCTTTATTCATAAGACGGTGTTATAAATTCAGATAGTAACTACTTTAATTTGTTTGCTTTAGATTTCACAACTTGTTATAGTTTTGGCTTGGGATATTATTCGGAAGTGTAAGAAAAATTTGTGTCCTCCCACCTTGCATTTTGTGGTAGGAAACAAGTTAACAAGCACTTTGACCAGAAAAAGATGTTTTTGCTATGCTTACGGCACTATGCACATAATGAAACGGAAGGAACAACTATTGCTAAGTAAAGCCAAACTTGTATCTACCACACAGTACACGCGTGTTCATGAAAAGTAGGAATTAGTATTATTTTTTGTGTAACTTTTTGCCGAACTGGATTATTGTTAGGATAAGGTTCAAGTTTAACTGTTGTGCCTGTTGTTAAACTGCAAGTTAATTTATGAAACAAGGTCGCACATTGAGTGGGGTTACGTTGGTCACTCTATTCTGACTTCAAAGACTAGATCAGAGAGAGACAGTGAGAGTGACTCGTGTTATAAAGCTTGTCACTTTTTAATTAAAATACTATTCTTTTTTGTGTTGATATCATGACATATGTGCTTTGTTCATATTTTAGTACGCTGTAATACTTTTTATCAAACAATATATGGACAAATTAACGAGGGAGGTGGAAAAGCAAGGCTAAATTAAGGGGAAAATGCAATGAAGTTGCAAGGATGGAATCTATCCTGCAGCATATAAGTAATTATAATTAGGTCATAGTGATATTTGTGTATGCCATCATCAGTTAGCTCTTATTAATATATATATTATTCAATATCATCTTTGAAATTATTGTTTAGAATTGAAAATTAAAACTTCATGTTGCATGTAAATTGTAAAGTAAGTTAAGAAACCACTCCCTATTATAACAATGCAAAATGTGACAAGAAATTGAATCACACTGTGACGTTACAAATCTTTAAAACAGAGGAAATAAGGTGAGTTAGGAATTGCATAGATGGTTTTATTTGTCAAGATGGCGCATCATGAACTTGTTTACATACAAGATATGATTAGGTTTAGTGTGTGTGCAAGTGGTGCATGGTTAAGGTTTTTGGTGATTGTTAGCATCCTATGAATATTAAACATATACCTTCATTTTATATATATATAATTCTCTTTTAATTAGAATATATTTGTAATCTGATTATTTCTTTTACCCTATTTCTTTGTATGACATTTTAAACAATATCTAAGATAATTTACCCTAAATGGAAACAAAGTAATTAGTGTAAATGAAATCCATTTTTCATATTTAATACTTGTTGATCTTACATTCATGGAGAGTTTTTCTATATCGACCATTTTATCCAAACCACATTAAATTTTTGGTTTAAGAATCTTTCTTTTATATTTTGTACCATCGAGGGTATATTTACTTTATGAAATACAAACTACCTACCAAAAAGAACATATAAATTAATTCATCAAACAAGATAAATCTCAGGGAAAGAGAGATATAACAAGTTTTGAAAAGTTTGAAATTTCAAGGGTATATTTATAATAAGTAAATAAAAATTGATAATAAATTACTCGTTTTTATAAACACACTATGCAAAAAATAATCAATAACTATTTTTTCTTAAAAAATTAATTAATTACTTTTTATAACACTTATCTTCTTTTTATTTGTAGGCGTGAAAAGATAAGAAATACAGGCAGAAAGATGGAGGGCACGGATTAGCATAAAGATGTTCCTTACCTTATGTTTGAAAATTCAAGGAAATATAAAGGGTGAAAAATTATATAAAATATTTTATTATTATTTAGTGGTATAATCAATTATGAATATTTGTCTTTTTTTTTATTATAATAATACTAAGAAATAATTTTAAAAATAATAATAAATAAAATTATTTCATTTTCACTTATTTAAATTATTTTTTCTTAATTTAAGTAATATTACTTTTCACTTATATTTTTTTTAAAAGTTAAAAAAATAAAATAAATAATTCACCTGACTAAGATGCATGGGGAAGGTTGATTCATTAAATAAAGTTTCAGTCTTTCAGAAAACAATTGGCTTCATTGATATCAATTACTTGCGGTTTTCAGTAAAAGAGTTTAGTAGTATTTATTGTAATTGTAAAATTAATAATGATTAACAGTAATTGATAATTAGTCAAAGTTAGAAAGAGGAAGAGTAATAACTGAAAAAATATACCGGAGGATAAAATAAAATGACGGAGATGTCCCTAGAATTGAAGGTTAAACGGTAATGAGCAATGAAGAAAGAAGACAGTTACGTTGCGCTGTAAAACATGTGTGCTCTATAAATTGGCACCAACGTTGTGGTTGTGTTCAAGAGAAACCGCGGACAGAGAAAAAGAAGAAAAAAACAGAGGAAAGCAATTATCAATGGGTGTCAACTCTAACAGAGTCGAACACTTCGATAACCATGAAACCATTCTCAGAATCCAAACCCAGACACCATCATTGGAAATCCATGCAGTGCAGTTGCCACCGGAACGAACCACACTCCACAAACTCAGACACAGAGTCTCCGAAATCTTCTTCCCCGACGACCCTCTCTACCGTTTCAAGAACCAAACTTCCTTCAAAAGGTTCATCCTCGCACTTCAGTATTTCTTCCCCATTTTCCAATGGGCCCCAAACTACAACCTCACCCTTCTCCGCTCTGATCTCATCTCTGGCCTTACCATTGCCAGCCTCGCCATTCCTCAGGTCTCATCAAATTGCGCTTCTTTATTATTTCCTCACAAATTTCAATTTTTTCTTTTCTTCTTCAAACGTGTGTGTCTTTTAATGATCAAAATAACGTACTTACATCTGAACGCGTCTCATCTTTTCAACGCTGTCTTTTTGCAGGGGATCAGTTATGCCAAGCTTGCAAACTTGCCTCCTATTGTTGGACTATGTTAGTATATAATTTTTCTTTGTAGTCAAATGTAATGTTTTTTTTTCGTGAGTTGTTCTAAAATATAATAAATGGACGCTTCGATATTGTGGGGGAAGCAACTGTTGAAATGGCTTGAACATGGTGCAGATTCAAGTTTTGTGCCCCCATTGATATACTCGCTGCTTGGAAGTTCTAAACATCTTGGTGTTGGACCTGTTTCGATCGCGTCTTTGGTTATGGGATCAATGTTAAGTGAGAAAATTTCTTATGCACAAGACCCTATTCTGTATCTTGGATTGGCTTTCACGGCCACTTTCTTTGCTGGTGTGTTCCAAGCTACTCTGGGTATACTAAGGTACTGATTCAAAACACGATTGACAATAATTCAAAATGTTTTTATCTTGAAAAAATAATTATAGCAGTAAAAAGGAAAATTAAGAACTTATGGTGGTTAGTTTCATCAGGTTATTGTAATTGGTTAATTGTTGAATGATTAAAATGTGATGTTTGTGTTGTGTGTACTACTACTACCACAGGTTAGGGTTCGTAATTGATTTTCTTTCGAAGGCAACTCTGGTTGGATTCACAGGCGGTGCTGCCATTATTGTGTCACTGCAGCAGCTGAAAGGTTTACTTGGAATAATGCACTTTACCAGCAAGATGCAAATAGTTCCTGTAATGATCTCTGTTTTCAACCAAAGACATGAGGTATACTCACACCAAGAGCATCTAACCTAATTGCCATTTGTTTTTTCAGAATGCATGCTTCCAATCACATATTTTTAAATTAGGGGAAAAGTGGTGACTTGATGCTTTGAGCATTTGACACGTGTAAACCTTTGAACATTTCGTTTTTTTTTTCTACAGACTAAAAACATACCTTCTGAAATTGGAAGTTGAATTTTTTTTAAATAATTAAGAGAAAAATAGATTCATCCAAATTTTCAAAAATAATATTAGCCCATTTTTTTACATGAAAATTTTAAAAAAATTATAAATATATTTAATGTTAAGTTAAAATTGTACGGATTGTGAAAGGTTTTAATTTTTGAAATTGATTCTTTTCTCTGAAGTAATTAAATCTTTACCCTATTTCAAACAAAATATATAAATAAAAAAATAATTTCCTAGTACTGCTAATTACTAATATATTACAAATATGTAACTTGATGTATAAATTAATTTAAATATATTTTTTAAAATGAATTCCAATAATGAAAAATGATTCTAAATTGAATCAAATAATTTCTCTTTGAAATAACTGCCTTTGTTATTATTTTTTTCAAGATGGTTATAGTAAATCTTACAAGGGAGAAATGCGAATGAAGTTGGTTAATTATAGTTAAAAATACAGCCACCAAAAATTGTTTTGATATTTTTCATAATTACTAACAACTTTTTTCGATTGTCTTGTAGATGAAGGCTAATAATAATAATACTCAAGCAAAGGTACATAGAAAAGAAAACAAATAACTCTTCCGCACCACACAACTCTTTCAAACATTCTCATGGAACTTATTCTTTTTTTAGAATTTAGACTATCATTGATCTCCAAGATTTCTAAGCCTAGGATACCTATTTTTCTAAATATGTTTTCTTGGAGTATTATATAGGGAATCACATTCCAAAAAGAAAAAAAATAAAAATTCTTGGAGAATCACAAAAGCAAAAAAATCATATTTATTTATTTTCTTCCTTCTAATAATTGCAAATTAAGAGCTGGGGAATTCGGGGTCACTTTTAAACGAAAGTTACTTGTCCTAGAGATGCAAATGTAAACGTAAACAAATGCATGTTCTCTCTAACATATTTGAGCCACTTTGCAGTGGTCATGGCAAACCATTATTTTGGGATTCGGCTTCCTGGCATTCCTGATGACAACAAGACACATTGTAAATTTCTTTAACCTCCACAAAAAACATTTATACGGTCTACTATCATTTGCTTTCAGTTTTTTTTTTCTTTTACTCCTACAATCTGACAGTTCTTAATCATTGCAACAGAGCTTGAGGAAACCAAAACTCTTCTGGGTTTCAGCAGCTGCCCCATTGACATCTGTTATTCTGTCAACCATTTTAGTCTTTCTTCTGAGAAATAAGACTCATCAAATTTCGATTGTAAGATAGATACTTGATCGTTGGGTTATTCAACACACAAGAGATGCATGCAAGTATAACTTCTTTTTCTAATGACTACTGTTCTGTTTATTCTGTGGTAGATTGGACACTTACCAAAGGGAGTTAATCCACCTTCATCAAACATGTTATACTTCAATGGTCCTTACTTGGCTCTTGCTATCAAAACTGGCATCATCACAGGGATCTTATCTCTAACTGTAAGTTGTCTACTGGTCACGAAAAGGGCCTGATTTGCATTCTCATATTGGTCGTAACAACATGTTTAGAGACATTAATATATAATTCCACAAATTTTCTTATATCTCAGGAAGGAATTGCAGTTGGTAGAACATTTGCATCACTTAAGAATTACCAGGTGGATGGAAACAAAGAAATGATGGCTATTGGTCTAATGAACATGGCTGGCTCTTGTTCTTCATGCTATGTTACGACAGGTAATTATTCTCCTCTAATTTGACCATATGCCTAGTTAACCTAAGAAGCACTAATCTTAGCGTAAATTTATTTGCAGGATCCTTTTCTAGATCAGCTGTTAACTACAATGCCGGAGCACAAACAACGGTTTCAAATATAATCATGGCTGCAGCTGTTCTAGTGACCCTTTTGTTTCTCATGCCTCTGTTCTATTATACACCAAATGTTGTCTTAGCGGCCATTATCATTACTGCTGTGATTGGGTTAATAGATTATCAATCTGCGTATAAATTGTGGAAGGTCGACAAACTTGATTTCTCGGCATGTCTGTGCTCCTTTTTTGGGGTTCTGTTCATTTCAGTTCCCTTAGGCCTTGGTATAGCGGTAAGTTGATAATTCATTTTCTTTTCCTTTTATTACAAAGCTATGATATAATAGCATGATAATCTATGTAATTGCTATGTCATAAATATCAACTGACTTGGTCAAAATCTTCAGGTTGTCATATCAGTTATCAAGATCCTGCTTCATGTCACTCGACCAAACACTTTGATTTTGGGGAATATACCAGGAACTCAAATATTCCACAACATAAACCAATACAAAGAAGCTTCAAGAGTTCCTTCCTTCCTCATTTTGGCTGTTGAGTCTCCAATCTATTTTGCTAACTCAACTTATCTTCAAGAAAGGTTGGTCAATGAGAATTCTATAATTTGAATTCGTGAGGTTTAGTATGCTGCTTTTGAATCCATGATTCCATATGATTGAGAGCTTATCCTGCAACAGGATACTGAGGTGGATTCGAGAAGAGGAAGAACATATAAAGGCTAATGATGGAGCTTTATTGAAGTGCATAATTTTAGACATGACAGGTACATATTTCATTGGACCTACAACAGTAGTTATCTTAAGTTTGAACACATTTTGACTCGACAATATTCTTTTCTCAGCTGTCACAGCCATAGACACAAGTGGGCTTGACACTTTATGTGAACTTAGAAAGATGCTGGAGAAGAGTTCACTTCAGGTACAGACACTGATTGGCATGCAACAGACTCACAATGCCCAACAAACTACAGTTATTTTATCGCTAACCTCTACCTTTATAATTGTCTATTGCAGCTTGTGTTGGCAAATCCTGTTGGAAATGTGGTGGAAAAATTGCACAAGTCAAAAATTTTGGATTCCTTCGGATTAAAAGGAGTCTATCTCACAGTGGGAGAAGCTGTGGCTGACATTTCGTCGATCTGGAAAGCTCAGCCTGGATTTCCCATCGATGGTGTTCATGGAACCACAAAACTTATGGGGATTAACTCTAGCCTTTAGTTTTTTGTCGGTGACGAATGCTTGTTTAAATTCCGGAGAGTCTAATTTCTGTTAGTAGGGACCTTCAAAACAATATTAACCCGTAAAAAGGAAAAAAGGAGTTGCCTTCAAAACCAAGGACCTTCTTCTATTAGAAGAATGGTCCTGCCCGTGTTACTACTTTTAGTTTCTGCTACTTCAGCAATTTTGCTACTTTTTGTTAGATGGGAATGAATCCGAGGAATGTATGATAACCTCATTCATGTAGAAATTTTGAGTTCAAAACATGAATATAACCTTTGACGAAAAATGAAAAAAAATTGGCATTTCTTCTTTTTAAACAACAGCTTTTACACAATTAATCCACGAATTTAGTTGGTAAAACCAGTGTTTTCTAAAACATGACTTTTTTTAGTAGAAAAGAAAAAACAGATCTCAAGCTGGGAACCTCAGCTTTATTTGTAGTTTTCACTTAAAGAAGGCTTTATTATCAAGACTGAAAGTAAATACTCGAACACGTGGCTTAGATAGCAATATAATCTTTTAACGTGTGAAATGAAGAAATGACATGAACATGAATTTCCAAGCTAAGCTTAAAGGACATAACACGCTATTACAAGTTATTGTGGGCTCTGTCTTGTACTCTTGGCGATCATCGAATGAACAGAAACAACGGCCATTACCATCCCGCAATACATTTTTTTCTTCACTTCAAGACTCAACTTCATTTAAGCCAATCAAAAACCTGCAGCGCTAGACGGTACAAAATCACAGAAATAATGAAGCATTATTTAGTGGAACATTCTTTGTAGATGCTACCTCCCCTGAATACAATAAGACTTTTTAACAAATTCATACCATTTATAAAAGTTTATTAATATAAAGAAAATGCTAAAGAAACAAAAGCGGAAACCTTTTCATTGAAGATTATAATTTCAATGCAATCCCAATATGGTAACTTTCTACTTATTCTTTCAGTAGTGATGTAAGATGAACAAAAACCCATAATTTAGTTAATAATATTAGTATTAAAGTTGTTAGAAAATTATATTGTTTTTCTAAATTTATCGATAAAATTATCGGAACTCATTATTTCTTTTTCCTTAATTAGATTTCATATAATTAATTAATTAATGTGTGTTCATCATGTTTATTATCCTCACAAGAGAAAAAAAAAATTTATTAATTTATAGTCCTTCCTTTCCTAATTATAAAAAACTATTTTAAAATTTACTTATTTTTAATTATAAGGATGGAAGAATTTTTGGTTTTAAATGAAAACTTCATTATTATTATTATTATTAGAGAAACTGAGGGTAACATTTATTATAAAATAATTTAGAATTTTTGGTAAAAAATGATTCCGTATGAGAGAGAATACTTTAAAGTCATACTCTTACTGAAAAATAAAAACCTTAATTATGATATATTAGATTTTATGCTTTTATGTACATCCTTATCTATCCATTACTTTAAATTTTAAAATCTAGTCATGACGCATAACTTGGGTTGAAATGCAAGAACTTCGTCTTCAAATTTATCTGCTGATCAAACAATGAAAGGCCAACTAGAGTAGTTAAAATAAATCTCAATGGCACATAGCTAATATGATTATGTTTAACTTTTAAGCAATAGTAGAAAAAAATTGATGAGAAGCAGGGCCTGCTGTGGCCTCTTTCATCAACTCATCCAGTGAATTACAATGCATACATATATGTTCAAGAGTTATCCATGGAGAAAACTCTGCCTTTCCTAGAAATAACTCACTGAACCATGAAATATGGTTCTTCACTACCAGAACACTATAATTTGCTTGCAACCATGCATAGCACAAACAAATCCACATAGGTGGTTTGTAAATAAAATTATTCAGTCTGTTTCTCAAGAAAGTAAAAAAAAAAGTGTTTTATTTGGACAAAAGCAGATCCGTGAGGAAGAGATCATGGTAACTTGAGGCAGGAGAACTCTCTGCTGAGTAAGTCCCAGTTTTCTCCAATTCCTCCCTTGACAAAATTTCCTCTGATCCACAGTCAAAACTACAAAATGCTTTCCCACCACTGCAAGATATAGAATAATATTACAACTATTGCTTTTGACTTGATTTAAGAAATAGTAGCATAGTGAGATGCTTGGGACAAACCTGTATCTGTAAACGCCTTCCTCCTTCACTAATTTCTTATTACATGAGTAACAAAACCTCAAAACATCGTCAGAAGGATAAGGGGTTGATCCTTCTGAAAATGTAGGAACTTGAGAAGCTCTGAAAGCAGGTTCTTTCTTCATGCTGAACTCAGTGAAGTCATTGTTGTGACATTCCAAAATGTAGTCACCAAAAATATGTGTTCTCTTAGGGTTAGGACCATGAGAAATTATACAGGTATAATCCTCAGAAAGCTCTATCTCTCTTGCAGAGAGTGAGCCTATAAAATCAACGGATATTGGAAGAGAATTTGATTTAATATTCAAAGAATCATCTACCTGTGAGTCTCTGCTTGTCACTGGAGGCAAACTCCTTAATGTAGATGTACTTCCTAAACATAATTCATTCATTCCCAAATCGGAGTTTTGATTTGAGTTGATTAATAATGAAGGCCTAAAGGAACCAGACAAAGAAGTCATGGTTCTTTTGAAAGCTTTAGATTCCCAGTTGTCATCTTTCTTTCCAGAGACATTGTCAAAGTTTTCCACTTCAGATTTGGGAGTTTTGGTTTCAGAAGGAAGTGATATTACATAGTTTTTGGGCAAGGAATTAGATTTTAAGTAAGGTGCAAAGAATTCATGTTGGTTTGAAAATTTAAGGATGCCAGTTTTCACCTGCGGTCCAAAAACAATACTTTTCCTCTTAAATCTACCAAGTATTTCATTGTTAAGTTTGGTTTCATTAACAAGGGAACTTATGATGCCAAGGCCGACTTTACTGCCATCAAACTGTTTCTTATTACCAGTTTGAAATGATGGTCTACAAGACTTGACACTAAATGGATTTCTAAGATTTGAGAAGAGTCTGCAATCAAGAGGAGATGTAGGGCTCCAAACAGATTCAGAATCAGGCAAACCTTTAGCACCAATCCCCAACCTAGAACCAGAGGTATAGAAAATTGAAAAACTTGTTTGTCTTAGGCTTAATGCATCACAAGGTAAAGAGAAATTGGAAGAAGAATCAGCCATGAGATTACAAATCCTCCAAATATGATCCTTTTCCCTTCTTCCGCATTATCCTAGTACTCCATTCCTCTCAAAAGGAAGAAATCATTTCCTTGCTGCATCAAATTCAAAAAGCTAAAGAAACAGCAATGTATTAATTCCCAGACAATAGGAATCATGACCAAAGTTCACAACAACTCATCAATCCATAAAAAATTGATTGTTCATTTAGCCACTCTGAGTTTTTCTTTTTCTTCTTTTTTCAGAGTACACAGATATTATTAGAGGAAATAAAACTTACAAAATTTGGCATAGATTAGTAGATTCGTACAAAATATTAGCAAGTGGTTAAAACAATAGCCCAAAAAAGAAAAGAATCCGCGAATCTATTGATACTTTTTGCAGCTCACAGTTGATATCAGGGTGAGTATTCATTTACATTCCCAATAGACATGAAATTTGCTGCACAAAGAGCAATAGGAGAACCTAAATTTCCTGAAGTGGTAAATTCAGAATGACAAATCTCGTGAGAATTTTAGTAACTTTAAAACTTTTCCAAAGACATTTTCGATAATTCTTCGAAACAAATTAGGAACTAACAAATTTATGAACAACATTGATGATCGGATTTAGAATAAAGAAGAAAAAAAATGAAGAGACTGCAAATGATACATTTCGAAAGTTGCAAACCAACAAAACAGTCAATTTCGCAGATGATGCCTCAAACAAACACATAAAAGTGTAACTTGTAAGAAGCATACCACAATAAACTATTTTGCTAGGGATTGCAAAAAGATCACTTTTTTTTTAAGAAAAAAGAGTTCATCAAAAGCTCAAAAATCAACAGTGAAATGAACTTATACAGAATCTAATCATCACCAAAACAAAATCTGATCGAACAATCCTGCAAAAGCATAAAAAGGGTCTCTGATTATTACAACAACAACAACAACAAAAAAGTCTTTCATAAAAATCGCAAAACATTGTTTAAAACGAACTCCGAAACCACTAAATATTTTAAGAACAGCATAAAAGAAGAAGAAAAAAAATCCCAGAATGCATCGGATTGGTGAGAAGTGAAAGCAGATAAATTTACTGTAAAGATACCTACTCTTTTTTAATCCGAGAGAAACCCAAATGCAGAAACTTGTAGTGATGAACATCAGCAACAACCAATAAATACCAAATAGATAATCCTTCTTCACATTCTTCTCTTCACACTTACTCAGAATTTTTATTTTTATTAGTTTTTTTTAGTTTTCACCATCTTCTTCCTCCAGCATCAGCATGCATCAAAGTCAGAGAAACAGTTAACTCAATGAGTCTTCCCATGTACTACTCTCTCTCTCTCTCATCATTGAGAGCTACAATACAAATACGTATTGCCCTTGTACATAGTATTGGTCTTTTCAAAATTCTTTATTTATTTTTAATCTCTCTAAAACTAAATTTTATGTTATAATATGATGTACAACTTGTTAATTACTTATATATTGACAAAATTTAATTAAATATTGATACTTAATAATGTCGTGATGTAATATAATCAAAGACATGTAAAAAAAATTAAAATATTAAATATATGTTATTTATATATTTTAAAATAAGTATTATAAAACAAAATTAATTATTTTAAATTTTGAAAAATACAAATAATATGTTACAAGACTTAAAACCAAAATTTGAATAATGTATACAAATTAAAAACAGCGATTTCAAATTATATAAAAATGAATAATAAATTTATTTTATACAAACCAAAATTAAAATTTCATCAACATAAATAATATTTTTTAAATTTATTTATACATATAAAAAAATTTCTTATAAGTATTTATTATATAATTCAGAACTAACAGAACATTCTTTGTTCAAAAGATAAGTAGTAAAATTATGTATAAGGAAATGTATGAGATACTTCTTTTTCTCTCTCTTTTTTCTCAATTTAGGAATGAGGAATTCTACTCTAATCTATTTAGTTTATTAATTATTTTATTAAAATTTAAGTAAAGTCTTTTATTTTTTAATTTAATAATATTGATAAAAATAATAAACTGAAAATTTAAGTAAAGTCTTTTATTTTTTAATTTAATAATATTGATAAAAATAGTAAGCTGAAAAGTTAATGCTTTAAAGATATAAAGAGAGAGACAAATGATTAAATTTAAAAATAAAGTATAAAAAATAAATAATGCTTTAATGAAAATATGAGACAAAAAAAGGTGATTTATTCTTTATATTTTTATTTTTTCAATAATAATCATGACCCTTTATATAAATTTAATAAACATAAAAATAATATATATATAATTAATTCAAAAATTTAATTAAATTATTTATAATTATTTTTTATTTATTATAAAAATATCTCTATTTTATTTTACTTTTTAAAATAAACTAATTTAACCACAGTTTTTTACACTTTTATTTCATTAATATTTTTCATTTTTAAAACTTTAATCAAATCATGCACGAAGCGTGACGTGAAATTTTCTTGCAGACCGAAACCAAATCTTGGGTCCAGGTGTAATAGGAAAATAAACAAACTAAAATTAAAAAAAAAAAAAAACATATATATATATCATTTATGGCACGCACCGGGCTCACGTTAGCAACGACCACCTTCTATCTCTGTGGAACTTGTGATGATGCTTTGCCAATTGACATCAGTCTGTTTGCAATATCACACTTTTCATTTCCCTGAAATTCCGTTCTCTCAGGTAACAAACACTAATCACAATCTTCTCTTATTTGATGTTATTGCTTTTATCTCATGAAATTCAATGGGAATTGGATGCACATCTGCTTCAATTATTTTTCCTAAATTCATTTTATTCCACACATATATACAAGAAAGATAATTGTGAATTAATCTAGGTCATGAAATTCATTTTAATTGGAATAAAAATTCAAGTGTACACAAAGGAGGGTTGTTGAATGGTTGGTTAAGCGAGATAGAGATAGAACTAGTTTTGTAGCTTTAGTTTCCTTGCAAAATTCTGTTTCTGAATGGATGGCATTGAGGATGATGCGAGCTATCACCCTAACCCATATCGTATCATCAGTCACCAAGGAGGTTATGGTTATAAGAATTCTTCATATTCCCTCCCAGTTGATACTGAATATGCCCATCATGATGATGATAATGATGAACAACAGCAGTTAGAAGGAGATGATGAGGTTGATCAAAATAACATCCTTCAGCTTCACCAAAAGGATGGGGATGAAGAAGATGGCATGGATGGGGCTGGAGATGAAAATGATGATGAGGAAGAGGAGGTAGAGGACAATAAACAGATTAGTTATTATGCCACTAAGAGTGAAGATGCGGAGTGGCACCCAAAGAAGCAAAAGCTGAAGAGTTTGATTTCAACCTATGAACTTGCACCACGAGTCACAACACCATCAGCTGCAGCTCCTTCAGCTCCTAAACCATCTTCTGGGGGTAGGAATTCACTTACTGACTGGACTGAGCATGAGACATTTGTTCTTCTCGATGCATGGGGTGATAGGTTTCTTCAACATGGAAGGAAGAGTCTTCGATGTGAGGAATGGCAACAAGTATCGAAAATGGTAGCACAAGTTTCAAAAATTGAAAGAACGGATACTCAGTGTAGAAATCGCCTTGATACGTTGAAGAAAAAATACAAGAAGGAGAAGGCTAAATTTCCAGATAGTGATGGTGGAGCTTGCACATGGGTTTATTTTAAAAGGATGGATGAGCTAATGAATTCTCCTCCACAACAAGCTGGTATCTCTTGTGGTTTGGACTCAGGAGAGTATGTTTTCATGAACCCGGGAGTTTATTTGAATAATGCTAAAGGATTAGATGAAATGAGGGATAGTCCTAAGAATACGGAATCTACCAGTGAAGAAGGTTCAGATGGACCTCAAGCAAAGAAAAGAAGGAAAGGAAGGAGCAGTGGTGAAGCTTCTTCCTTCAGCTTACTTGCTGATTCCATTCAAAAATTCAGTAAGATATATGAAAAGATAGAAAATAGTAAAAGGCAGCAGATGGTGGAACTGGAAAAGATGAGAATGGATTTCCAAAAGGAATTGGAAACACAGAAGAGGCAAATTTTAGAGAATATTCAGTGTGAGATTTCAAAACTAGAGCAGAGAAATGATGAGAACGATGATTCTGCTGAGAATGGTATGTGAAATCTCATGCATTGTAGTTCCATTGTGGTGTAAGATACAATGTAGAGACTAGATTACTCGTTATATCGTATTTGAGGCATTTTGCCCCTTCTTGCCAGCAATACTGCATTTTAGTACAATTAGAACCCGATAGCCCAACCATGTCATTGTTACCATATTCAAAATTGTGCTTAATGCCTATCTTGTCTATTTCTTTACTTTCAGATTTTCAGATTCATGAATAATATTCGATAATATGAATTACTTACTAAATGGGTTGACTTTATTTATTCATGATCTTTTATTATATTTCAAAAAACATAGATTGTTTGTGTATGATTATTTAACATGTGATTGATCTCAGTTTTAACAACTTTTAGAGAAAATCTCATACAAATAGATTCATTTCCAATTTTATTGCCAAGTTTAAATCAAGTTTAGATGGATAATTCTGCAGTTTTGGAATCTCTGTGGTGTTCATGTCAAACCCTTAATGGCTCCTTTAATTGGAAAGTCACCAACAATCTATTAGCCATAGAGGAAGGATTCTATATTCTGATCCATATTCAGATAACTTCATGTAGTTCTTCATCTTTTTGTTATATGACAAATCTTTTTGAAATACATAACACAAAGCACTCTGCTAACCCCCATAGTTCGATTCAATTGAAAAAAATAATAATGTTTATTCGTTCACATTTTTATGACGGAGAAGTACTTTGATATATCTGGTTCAAGGTTTGACTTGAAGTAACTTTCAGACCCAACAAAGAATTTTAACAACTTTAAAGCAAAGCAAATAGTTATCATCTTAGGTCTTAAATTTTAACCTATCCAAGAACATATATCAAACCTATATAAGGTTTGAAAAATGCATACTATACTTTTTAGTTGGGGAGCATCCTTAGGACAGGGAAAGGACATTAGACAGCTACTATCAAATGATAAAGAAGAATGACAAATTAATTAGCAACATCGACAAAAACTTTTATCCACCATTTCTTGGACAGACAATGGGGGATATTTTCAGTTTGGACCGTATGAAAGAAGTTGCTATGAGAACATGACTGCAAAGAAGAAGAATTTATTTGACCAAGTGACACAGACCCCGTAACTCATATTGTCTGTTATGGGAAAAAACCCTAAACTGAAAGTTTTAAGGAAAACATGTTCTGAAATATATAATTGGCACACTTAAAAATATTTTCCGCAGTCTTGCTTTGTATCTACTAAAAATATGATGATATAATATTAGATTCAAATTTCATCTTATCAACAGATTTTGTAGGATTTATGTAAGCTTAAATCTATTTTCAATAATTGATTATGGGTTTATAACCAAACACATTTTAGTTTTTTATTAAATGTTATCCAATCTGTAAATTTTGTTTTTTCTGAGGTTCTCCTTACTTTCCTGAATTTGATTACCTGTGTTCTCTGAGGTGTTTTCATGGATTCCTCTGATAGACACTCGTACACCGAAGTGGTAAAGAAAAAGGTCAAGTTGCGCTACTTTTTGTTTCTCATCCTATTAATAGTGAACATAAAGGGAAAGGAACCATAGCTTTTTAATTTAGATCCAAATCCAAGAGGTTTTTAACAGTAGTTATTCTCTCTCTCTCCCTCCCAAGTTCCACGTTGACAGACCTTGTCCAAATGCTCCCCCGAGCATGAATGAACCCATGATAATGTGCTAGTTTCTAATTGTGAGAAGTTTGCAATTGATGTCCTTATTCTGGAAAATACTAAGTTGGTGTTTTAGAATTCAATGTCTTGAAAAAAGGTTTCTGTTTTTCTTATTATTGCTAATGTAGCCTAAATGCGTATTTAGAATAATCAAGGTGTTCATTGCTACTTATCTTCTCATTTTGAGTAAACAAGTTGGAAGTTTCAACACCTTGGATTGGAATTTCAGTGTTGAACAAATGCCTTCAGAATCTAATATTTGATTCTTATCTTTTACTTATCCAAACCTGATTCAACATACGCGCTTTTCTCATCATTTGGAAAGGTTAGACTACTATGCAACTCTATAAAATTTATTACATGTTAGCTTTCAAAAACTTAAAAAACAAGTTAAATAATAATTTTAGTGAACCACTAGATACTGATGGTCCAAAATACAGCTGTGCAAACACCATTTTGCAAAAGCTATTTGGTAAAATGTTTGGAAGAATTATTTCATAAATATTTTTAAGAGAGAAAAAATAAAAAAATAGAATTAAGTTTTTCATATGTCAAAATTAATTTATAGACAAATTAACAATAAAAAGTTGAAGAAATTATATGAAAAAATATATATAAACTAATTTACACTTATGGATAAGTTAGTTTTTTCTTTCTTTCTAAAGATTCTTACATCTACAAATTAATTTATGTGGAAGCTAATTTTAACTTATGAATAACATGTTTCTGTTCTTAAGGTAGAGAAGGATGCAAATCAGAATAACTTGTGTATGTTGTTTTTCTTAAGGCAGATATGGATAAACGAAACAAACAAACTGTCTGGTTGCATAATTCAAATACTAGTATGATACTCTTCTATTAAAATTGTATTAGAAAGTGTTCAATATCAAAACAAACCAAATAAGATGAAATATAGAAGCTGAAATAAATGCCAACATAATCGCCACGGATGGATTACCTGCGTCCGCTATTTCGTTAGAGCAATTTATTCTTTAATTACTCAGAAAAGCAGCAATTAAATTATGGAGTATTGTGTATGAGATGGTCTGCCATAAACAAACTATTTTGGAGTTGTAAAGGAGAGAAGAGTTAATTAAAAAAGAAGTAGATATTTTTGTAAAAGAAGAAAAGTGGTGAGTGAGTGGGAAGGAAGGAGAATTAGAAACTTTAATTGAAGTGTACTTCTGGGCTTAAAGGAAATGAAATTTAACTTAATTAGTAATAGTAAGAAAACCTTTTGTAAAAAAAACTATGATCAGAACAGAACCAGAAATAAGACAGCAGTTATTGTGGGTGTTTGTCAATATAAGTACTTCCATTACGTTTATTGTTCTCAATATAAGTACTTGCAAAAAACTATTACTCCAACATGGCATTCATACAACAGCCATGCATTCCAATCTCATCAGCCATTATTTTATGGAAACTTTTGGCTTACTGCCTGCCACAAACCTTACCAGCATTTCATCCTTTTTTTTAATATCACTGTCAAACATCTTCACCCCCCATTAACTATTAAAACAATGGCATAAAGAATTTTGTTCAACAGGAATAAAAATTTGTACCCGAATCGCAGAGAATGTCCCTTTGATTGCAATTGATTTATTGAACAAATTAATTAAATATCACTAATTAAAAAAGTTCAATCACAAGAACCGAGGAGCTCAAACCAAATCTATACATTTTATAAATTTATGAATACAAAATTGAGCAAAATAAAACATTCCGGTAGCAAACTTCTTTTTCAAATATGCCAAATACAAGGTAGTACACTAAAGGCACTAATTAAGGAATTATAACAAGTCAACAACAAAAATTTTCTCACTACACATGATGTCTTTGAACTCAATTAAAGACCAAATTCTTAGAAATTTTATTGCACCAAGAATTCTCTTTCTCTTCTAATTTTCTTCAATGCTCTTGATCTCCCTTTTCTCTTTTCAGAGTTAACAGCCATGTAAATTAATATTTAAAAAAGTAAATGTGTTTTTTTCTTTACTGACACGTTTAAAATGAACTTTATTTACTGTTTTTTTCTTTCGCCAGGGCCATCCTTCAAAATTTTACCCTAGAGCAACAGAGGCTTCATGTTTTGATTTATTAAAGTACTTGATCCGCCAAATCTCAACATCACGTCCTCCACCATATTCTCCAACATAGTGTGGAATTTGAGAGATGTCCATCCCCTTCCCCCACAAAATTAGACATACTTACAGAAAAGACTTTCAATTTCTGCAATAAATTACACACATCAAGCATTCCATGTAATGAACAATTAAGTCATTTTTTTACACAATCATTATGTGAAAGTAATGCACACTAAAATATATCTATGTGCTTACCATCCTCATTGCTAATATAGCTTCGAAAATGTGAATATGCATTTGCAACAACATCAAGGTCTGAAAGACAAAAGTTGTAGCGCTTTTTCAGCGCCATGTATAACACCTACAAATAGATGAAGTGAAATAACTAAAATTGAAGTGATTGCCCAGAAGGGGGGCTCAAAATAGATCATGACTGCAAAACCCTCTTTCTATTTTTTGTTAACATACACCTTTGTTGAACCCCTTGATATTAATCTCTCTAAGGTACTGAAAAATGCATCAGTCAGCTCATCACTATAGATAACATCAGCAGCCACCAGCAAAGAAGCATTCTCTGCTTCTTCAATGATTTTTTCCTAACCCCCACATTAAAAAAAAATCGGTTCCTTCCCTTCAAAATCATTAATGCAATTCAAGGGTATTGATTAATAATCATTGAAAATTCACTCTAAAAGGTGATACCAGATGGCTCTCATAACTCTACCATTTTACAATCATCAACCTTACCGACTGCCTCAAGTATTGAAGAGTAGGTGATGAGGTCATACTGAAATCCTTTTGAACTCATTTCTTGCATAAGTTTTGCAGCCTCTTCAAACAGACCTGCTCTGCTAAGACAACCAAGAATGGTGTTGTAAGAAACCGCATCTGGCTTAACAGTCGACATCTTCATTTTTGTAAACATTTCCAAAGCACGCTTTGGGCCACCTGTCCTAGCCAAGCCATTCAGGATAATATTATGAGAATTTATGTCTGGGGTGCAACCATTTTCTTCCATAGTTCTAAACAATGAGAAAGCTTCATCCACCCTTTCTGCCCTTACCATTCCAGTCATGAGAGCATTATAAGCATAAACATCAGGGGTGCATCCAAGTCTTTTCATCTCATTAAAAAGATTAATAGCTTCATTGAGTCTCCCACATTTTCCAAAATGCTTAATCATTACAGCATACACACGAGCACTTGAACGTCCACAATTCTCCTTCAATTCCTGGAATAGCTCATTTGCAACATCATAGCGCTTTGCTACTCCAAGAGTATTAATCAGGCTGCAGTAGGCAGCAGGACAAGGTGGAAAGCCTTTTTCATCCATCTCCTCAAGAAGCAACAAAGCCTTCTCAACTCGATTTGTTTTGCAGAAACCATCAATAAGGATTGAATAAGTAAATGAGCTGGGGACTATACCATCTTTCTTCATCCTCTCAAACCATGAAGAAACTTCAGAAGGTGGTGCTTTGGCCTCAAATAAAGATTTGATGATGGTATTATATGTCACGACATTAGGAGCACAATTCAGTAATTTCATTTCATCAAAAAGCTTAATAGCATCTCTTAAGCGATCTGATCTTCCCAAAATATTAATCAAATTATTCATCAGAACGACATCAGGTTTACAACCATCTTTCAGCATATTCTTGTATGTCATGTATGCTTCTTCAACCCTCCCAGACTTCCCTAGCCCCCTTATCAATTCTGTGTAAGTAAAGACAGTTGGGAGACACCGCCGTACTCTCATCTCCTTGACTAGGCCCAAAGCTTCTTCAACGCTACCCAACTTAAAGTATATTCCCATTAAGGTTGTATAAATTTTGGCAGTGGGCTGCAATCCATTTTCCTTCATCTCATCAAATAATCTAATGGCAGAGTCATCACGATTTAGTTTAGCAAATGCTGATATAAGTGCACTATACGTAACAGTATCAGGAAAACAATGGCCTTCACTGCACATTTCATTATATAACTCATGGACCTTTTCAAGATGCTCCTCTTGCATCAGCATCAAGATGACAGAGTTGTAAGTGCTCGCCGTGGGTCTGCACTTGCGACCCTTAACCTGGTAAAATACAGATAACGCCCTGTTAACCATCTTGGACCTGCCCAAGATCTTCACAATTTCAGACAATTCAGCAGGACCCATTGCACATGAACCCTTAACCATGTCTTGTATTGTCTTCCACACTTCACCAAACATCCTATGTTCATCCAAGCAGCGAATCAACGCCATGTAAGTGGTTGAATCATGTTCAAAATTCCTCCTCTTCCCAGCCCACTTAAAAAACTGAATCTTAACACTAACCTCAACATCTACCTTTAGAATCTCCCGAACCAAGCGAGCATCGACCTTCAGTTTCAACACTTCCAAGGCCTTTTCTGCATCAGGTCCCCATTTAAATATTTTCAAAATCCTAATGAATCTCTCATCCAATGTCCGAGAATAAGGTTCCTTCCTTGACACATATCCTCCTTTCATGGGAACGTCATGGTGGTTTCCTTCATGGGGATTAGGCAATCGAAACATTTGAACAATCTCATTTTCTGCTAGTTTAATCAAAATCACACAAAATCAGACATGGTCAAAAGTTGCATTCGTGAATTCAAATCAAACAAATTCATGAGTCACAAATGATAATATTAAATAAAGAGAATAAAAAGTTGAGTGAGAACGTCAGCAGAACCTGTTTGCTTTAATCTCTGAGAGAAAGGAGCATAAGTTGATATCCCCCTCCTCGCTGTAGCAATTGATTCAGCAAACATCGTTTTATGCCAAACAAACCTTACTTACCTGCTACACTTAACGAAATTTTCTCTAATCTTATTTTTTTTGCGTAGTAACAAAGCATGAACTGCTCATCTATGATAATTGCAAACTTCTCTTTGGTTTATTCAACATAGAGTAGATTTATGTCGAACCTGTTCATTTATTCTCCATTTTTTCAGTTTTCACAATTCACAGCGTAAATGAAGAAGAGGAGGAAAAAACACTAACAGGACCTGCGTTCATCACCTGGACTGGGCTGGGTTGGACTTCTTATAAAATTTGCGTAAAAATACTTAAATTACTCTTTGCAGCCCTTTAGGTTTTGTTAGTTGAAACAAATTCCCTAATTTTCATCTCTTTCTCCCTCTGATTTAATTCACTCTTAAAAAAAATTATTGATATATTTTAAATATTGTAGTGAATAAATGAATTTATATTTTAAAATAATTATTAAAAAAATAACACATTTAACATTTGTTATATAATAAATTATAATTAGATGATGATATAAATCAATGTGACTATTTAAAGTAGAAACATAAATAATTTTTGGCTTTTTTTGTTTTTTCTCATATCCAGAAGAAATAAAGCAAAGAACCAATTCATAAATTTCATTAATAATCTTTCTTGACCCAAATGAAATATTATTAATCAAAATCTTGAGAGAACAAAATAATTAGAAAAATATTTAAATGGTTGAATTTTAATAACTGATTGAAATCTTCTACAAATTCATAGTGCAAATAGAAATCAAAATTTCAAGAAAAAAAACTAAATATATCGCACATGCTTATGGATCAAATTAAAAATGTGATACAGTTATAGAAACCAAATTAAAATATATATACATATAAAGTAAATATATGACTATAACCAAATCAATTATTTATTTATATATATAAACTAAATTACGTTTTTAACCAAAATTCAATATAATTTCTTACATACGACTTTCTCCATACTCCTCTTTAAATTAATTAAATTATAAAAAATAGTCTTAAAATATTAAATAGTACTCATTTCACTCCCTAAGTAAAATATATTTTACAATTTTTAAAAATTTGTTATGTTGCATTTGAATGAAAAGTTTTAAAGGGTAACTAATTTTTAGAGAATTTAGATTTTATTTTAGTGAGGATAGAAATTTAGAAGAAATTATCCTTTAAAATTTAAAAGAACTGTTATATTATTTAGATTTAAAATAGGTTTAAAATTCTTCATAGTATATACTCTCACGTGTATGCATTTTCTTTCTCTTCTTTTTATAGTATAGATATTTGAATTAAAATTAGTTATATTTGATATTAAAATCGAATTGATTTATCCTAAGTAAATTTTAAAATATAAATATTGTAAACCAAAACAATTTAAATTTCATTCTATAATTAAAACTTTAAAAATTCTCAACCAAATAAAACCTGGAAGAATTTTATTATACTTTAAATTCTGTTGGGAGAAATAAAATTAACAATAACACCTAATAAATTGGATACATTGACACAACATTGAAAAAAAAAACTACAACATCTAATAAAAATGGTTACTTCAAGAAACTTTCAATATAAACAAATTTATCAAATTATAGATTCATTTAACATAATATTAAATTATATATAAAAAACTTCATATGAAATAAAGTAGAGAAACCTCGTTCCCCCCGCTACCCGCACCTCAGGAGCATAGTAGCATTTCCTCGGAAAACTCAAATTGCAGAAAGAAATGGAAAGACAATTCACAAAACGAAGTGGGAGAAAATGAAATGGTCTAAAAGAAAATCGAAGAGTTTAACTCGAATGAAAACAAGCATTGTAATTCCACTTATAGAAAATGGTACACAAATAATCTAAAATCCTAGAGTGCGTAAGTGTTTGACAAAAAAAACTGGGCCAAAAGACCATAAATTCACCCATTACCAAATTTTCCAGCATCAACTCACTTATACCTACTTTTCCAGGCACAATTCATATTGTCGTTCGTATCATAGAAAGAGATCAGGCAAAATCAACAACAAAAATTAAGCAGAGCCTGTGTTTTCTGATTTCTCAGTCTCCATTGGTTCAGCAGATGCTGGTGGCGGGGCTGTATTACCGTTGTCCCCTGCATTTTCATTACTGCTGGCATTAGGATTCTCCTGAGGTGGCGTTTGTTGCTGCTCACCACCCTGAGGAGGTGGGGTTGCTGGTGCTTCTGGAGTGGTTGGCTTTGGTGGTGGTGGCTTTGGTTTTGTCATAATTGGCTTACAGAACCTTTTATTGAAATAGATGGAACAATGAGCAAGTTTAAGAAAAAATAAGCTACAAAAGTGAAACCTAAATCTAAGAACAAAAGCAAATACCTGTCAACAGCTTCAGCTTTCTTTCTTATGTCAGCGGACAAAAGTACAGGGGAGGCATACTTTGGAAGCGAATCCTGTTGCTGTTTTTTCTCCCTGAGCCAGTTCTCAGCTTCCACACACTCATTCAAGACCTACAAGAACAAATCAAATGGAAAACATTCAGCTATGTGACAAATAGGAAAATATGAATAAGAGAATCAGTAGCAACCAATTAATTACCTTTTGTTTCTCATTGATGTCGATGTGATCAAATTTGGGATCATTTGACATTGCAGCTTCTCTATAACTATTTATACAATAGACGAGTTGATCAATTATTGAACCCCTCTCCATGGATTCTTTGTAACGCTCTTCAATTGGATCACCTTGCTGCAATCAAGTAAATATCGATTCAGATTGCAAAAGCTAAAACACAAATATATCCTTTTTGCCCACGTTTATGCATAATACTACAAAAAACCATCAGATGGTGCCTCTATTTCATCCTTGGAAAATACTCTCTAAAACAACCAGGCCATATGAATACCATAATCAGCTAGGTCAGAGAATTTCTAATCCCTAAAATTTCTTACCTTCTTGAGCTCTTCTAGTTTGGCAATGTATACACCTTTAGTTTCATCTTCACCATCCTCATATAGCCAGTCTTCCACCTCCTGAAGTTTAGCAGTAAATGCTTCCCTCTCTGAATCAATGACAAACTCTTGGTATTTGTCATTAAGCTGAAATCATAACAAGTAATTAGTTTCAGTTATAATCAAATATTTGACATCAAATAAAAAGAAAATCATGACAAGTCTCACCTTGTTTCTCATGTCATAAACATAAGCCTCTACAGCATTTTTCTTGTCTTTTGTTTCCTCCATCACTCGATCTTGCAAAGCCATTTCAAACTCCTTCTCGACAGCTTTCTGAACATCCGCAGATGCCATTGCACCGTAAACTAACTCCACCACAGGAATGTTTATTTTCTTAACCTTTTTCTTTGGAGCCTCAGCCTGTTTCAAGTAAATGCAGTAATGTTACAACCTGACCATGTTTGATAACTTAACCGATGTACATAACCACATTTCACAAAATATTTATAGGAAGGAGGTAAATTAGGTAACCCTTGGTATATTTTCTTGTTTTCAAATTTATTTTCAACACTCACTTGACAAAAATTGGAGAAAAGAAAAATGAAAACAAGATAGCATTATAAGGGTTGAGTCAATTGTAAATGAAGAGCAGAAAAAAATAAAACCAAAAAAACTCGTGCATCTCAAAATAAGGGGAAAAAATGAGGCTATATTTACTACTTTACAGACTAATGTCCAGAAAATTTAAGTTGTCACACTATCAATCTGAGGCATCAAATAAACAACCAATTCTGTGATCACCCACCAATGGCGTCTTATTGATGTGTATACTACTAGAAACAACATAGACAGAAATCCACAAAATATCATAACAAGCTCTCTAAACACCAAAAATAGAAGCATCACATCTAAAAATTAAACAATTACACAAACATTCACATGGGCTTATACTTTCCTTTGACCATTTACCTTGGTATCAGTATCCATTTGCACAGGCTTATCTCCTGCCTCAGGGATACCATTTTCAGCCCCAGGGACATCAGCAGTTGCATTGGCATTAGCATCATGCATGTTGACATCATTGTCATTGGCGCTAGGAGGTGCAGCAGTATCAACAGGAGCTTCATCAGTTTCCATCTTGGTATTTTCTCCTGCTGATTCTTTGGAAACAGGAACCTCAATTTCTTCCTCTTCCAAGAGCTTAAAGGGGGGGAATAAGAAATTAGAAACAGAGGCTATGTGGTTTACTTCCATAATAATTTCACAGCTATGGGGGAGAAATAATAAAAGCAAAAGCCAAGCCTAGAGGGACTTACAGTTGCAGATTCAATAGATACAATTCCATGCAGATTCAACCTAACTTTCACTTTTATTTTTGCTTTTTCACTTTTTGTTGATTGGAAAGGGCCAATCTGCATGCATTAAAGTACACCTAGGAGTCAAATAACAGCCAAAAGAATGTGTTGTGTGTGCATAAAAAACTTATGACAGACTTACAGTATTGTGCTGATCTTCATAGATTTAAGTACACTTGGAAGTCAAATGACTGCCAAAATAATATAATTTGTGTGTGCATGTAAATAAAAACATAAAAACCAACTTACAGTGTATGTGCTAATCTTTGCAGGTGTTTGCAAACCACTCACATCATCATATTGAACATCAATAGAAAAGGTTCCTTGCCTGTAGATTGTCAGTGCCTTGACACTTGGAATTGGATTTCCCTTGGGGAAAACTAGAGTACTTTGTTTATTATCGGGTCCACTTTCCTGTGCATCAGAACTTGGACCATTCCACGAGAGAGAAATTGAGAATGGGAAGCTTTCATTGACCTTCACATCATGAAACAGAAGAGCAAGATTATATAAACATGAACAAACAATTCCCCACCACAAACTAGTGTGCAGGAAGATACCAGAAAAGCAATTCAAAGTACATATTACGTATACAAAACAATGCTGAAGCCATGATTCTAGAGATCTGAACAGTCTTAAATAGAAAATCTTTGAAATATCGTCAAGAGCCTTTTGAACCAGAGAAAAATACAATGGGAAGAAATTTACCTGAAACTCCCGTACTTTAAAAGTTGGACTGAGAATTGCACACTGCAATGCACAACCCCTGGCAACACACTCACTTGCATTCATTGTCCGCCTAGGCTCCTTTTTGAAGAACTCTGTCAATATTTTGTTTATAGCTGGTACACGAGATCCAGAACCAACCACCTCAACCATGTGAACATTCTCAACTGTAAGACCTGCCTCTTCAAGTGCCTGCTCCAAAGGTCTCTTCACTCGTTCCAAAATTGGAAGACTTAGTTGCTCAAACTCATCACGTTTGATAAAACTTCTGACATCCTTCTCATCCATTAAGCACTCAATGTTCAAAGGTGCCTCTGGATTAGCACTAAGCACCTTCTTCAGCTTCTCACAAGCAGCCCTCAACCTTAGGCAAGCCCTGGCATTTTGCAATACATCAATCTTGTACTCCTCCTTAAACTTTGCTGCAAAATGATTGAACAGAACCTCGTCAAAGTCCCTCCCACCTAGGGACCTATCATAGGACTGGGACAACACTTTCAGCTGCCCCTTTTTAAATCCAGCAATGCACACTTGCATGCTAGCATGTCCAACATCAACAAAGGCAACGTTCAGCTGATCATTTTCAGGAAGATCAGTCTTATAAATTCCATAAGCCAATGCAGTAGCTGTTGTTTCATGAAACAGGCGAAGTGGGTGCAAACCCGCAATAGTGGCAGCATCCAAGACTGCCCTCCGCTGCAGATCAGTAAAATAAAGTGGAATTCCAATGCAGCAATCAACAACAGCAGCATTCAGATTTTTCTCAGCTATTTCTTTAAGGTTTGATAACATCATTCCGAATACTTGGGTAGGGGTGAATGTTCTACCTTCACCCAAGTACCGTGCATGAATCAATGGATATCCATCAGGCCCTTCAGTGACAGCAAAAGGGAATGTCTTCAGATCTTGCTGCAATTCTGGATCAGCAAATTGTCTACCAATTAACCTCTTTATTTGTGAGATTGAATTCTTTGGATTCATCATGGTAGATGCAGCTCCAGCTGTCCCAAGGAATCGTTGTTTGTCTCCAAAGCATACAATTGCAGGTGTTTCACGCTTGGACTCATCATTGAGTACCACATCAATCCCCCTCTGTCTTGCAACAGCAACAATGCAGCTCTCATTACCAAAATCAAATCCGACCACGCTCATTTTTGCTTGATCTCTAAGTCCAAAACAATATCTGATGAAGCAAAATAAAATAGGAAGTGTCACATGCACATTTAGGACATAGATTCTAATTTGCTGCCTATATAATAAAAAATGAAAAAAAAAAAAAACCTTTGATGACAAGTACTATAGTAGTCTTGGCAATGCCTAGAGTGCCAACTCATGTACTGTTATAGCAGCAGCAATCAAATACAACAGTTATCCAAATAAATTGGACAGTGATAGCATAACATTCAGCACTATAAGAGCAATCTAAAACATTCTCTCTGGATTTAAAAATAAAATAAAATCATCCTGCAAGAGAAGCTACTTGTTGGAGATCAAATCATCCAATACTTCCTATTGAAATTGTAGTTTAACATGCATAAAACTGTAGACAAGCGCCAAAGAAACTAAAAGTCCGAATATAACAAAAGGTTTCCTTTTAATCAGAAGGAGGCAACATAAATCTTAAATTATAGAGGAAATGCACGAATACAGCACCGAGAAGACACAGATCTATGATAAGAGGAGGCAAAAGGAACATAAGGAACATAAATCTAAGAGAAGAGAAAATAGGGTTTACCAGAGAAGAGAAGCGATCCAAGAGAGAGAGAAACGATGGGGATGAAAAAAGGGTTTTGAGAGGTTCTGGAACAATCTTAATAAAGGAGGCTAGACTAGAGCGACTCTTTTTTAGCTTCGACTTGGGCGCTTGGAATTTTGGGTTTGTGTTTAATATTTGTGTTTGTGACCTTTGCACTTGTTAAATTGCCAGTTTTTGGAAACAAAAGACGTGCTCCACTCTATTGGTCCCAGAGATGTCTGGAGAATCCTCCCACCTTCTAGAAACATCTAACACCCGGATCTCTTTTTTCTTCTTTTTACTTTTTTTTAAGCCCTCCAGTTGGGCTTCTTGCGGCTGGGCCTTGACAAAAAATAGCTGCTATTGGACTTCTTCCTTCTTCTCTTTTTATTTCGTAACTTGTCAGAATTAGTCCACTCAGTTTCAAGTTTAAATTTCATTAATCCTATTATATTGCTACAATCTAAAACAACAGAAAAAAAATCATAATCTTTCAACTAACTTACACATAAAAATTATTAACGAAAAAAATTACATTATAATCCTTATTTTTCTAAATTAAATATTATTAATAAAATATATTTCTCTATTTTTATACATATATATTTTGAGAAAATTTAAAAAATTATTTTTTTACTAAAAAAATATATTAAAATCATAATAATACAAAATATCGTGAATCATAAATTTTAAATACATTATTATTTTTTAGTGAAAGTTTAAATTTAAAATACACTATTTTTTATTTAATGAATCAGATTTTTACTACTCCCAAAAAAATTAACCGGAGTCGTTAGATTCATTTTAAAAGTTATTTTTCTTTATAAATATAAGATCAAATATCTTATAATATGCAAGAATAATAAAAATGATGTATAAATACATCGTTATTGACATATTTTTCCCACTTGATTTTCATAATTATTATTATTAAAATAAATGATTATTTTTTAAATTTAATTTATATATATATATATAAATAAATAAATGTGACAATGATGTATTATTAATTTCTGTAAAACAATCCATTATATTAAATCATGTTTTTCATAATTTAATGTTTATATTGATAAAGTTTCACACCTAAGCTAATGGTCCATATACTATTATTATTATTCTTAAATCACAATCTAATTGGTCAGGGTACGACGTCGTTCAGATATCGGTTGAGTTGGCGGGAAAATTCTTTCATTCTATGACTGGACTGGTCAGTGGGTTCTCATGTTAGGGTTCATTAGTGTGTTAAAAGTTCAAACAAAAAGACCTCGCCAGGGAAGTGTCTTCTGATTTTGTTGCCGGAATTGAGTGGAAACGAAGAAATGCCTACGTACAAGATAAGGGGAATCGACATAGATTTCCCGTACGAAGCCTATGATTCCCAGCTTGTTTACATGGACAAAGTCATTCAATCACTTCAGGAGGTAATGATTTAGAATATTTTTTATTTGGTTTCCTACATTTATTATTCTTTTGAGGTAATTTTATTTGAGTTGCAGTTGGGTACTGATATGGGTTCTTTTATCAGTGGGGATTCAAATCTTGATTCACCATGTGGTAGAAGAGTTGTCCCTTTCATTTCACCCAACCTGTTGGTAACAATTTAGAATATATTTTAGTGAGTTGTAATATCTTTTCAAATACGGGAATATGAATTGGAGTTGTTGCAAATTTCAATTGCCAATTGGCGAGAGTGGTTGTGTCCTTGACGTTGTATTTATAAACCTGCTTTTGGATAAATTGAAAGTGATACCGCAACATTATTACTTGTTACTTGATAATTTGATAATGACGTGGTTCTGTCATAGATTAGTATGTCTTCACTTGATCTACGGTTTCCCATCAAATAAAATGTTATAGTATATTATAGCTTTATGTGGAGGACAATAACCCATTTGAAGATAGGAAGCACAGCATACGGGGTATCAACACGATAAAACACAACAAAATTAAGTATGATTTGAGATTTGACACTGACAAATAATTTTTGACGAAACATAAATATGACTACAATATAATATTGCGGTGTTCTAATCATTATTGTTATAAAATGTTTTTAAAAAGTTTTGTATTGCGGTGTTGTAATCAGTATTGTTCTAAAGAGTTTTAACAAATAAAAGTATAAAAATTATGAAAGTGCAATTAAAAATGTTATTATCTATCCAATATTTGACATGGATATGTATGTGGCAGTGTTATGACATGACATTGCTACTATTTAGAAGTTTTTGTGCCTTTTAGATTGAAGTCATTATCTGCTTCTGTTTACTTTGGTTTTGTTTTCAAGTGCTCAATGTCTTACTACTAAGATTCTCCTATGTCATCTTTTTTCTATCGTTTGTTTACTGTTAAGACTGTGATTAATTATTTGTGATACTTAATGTATTTTGCTATGTGTTTTGGCATGGCAGAAACGTAATGCACTATTGGAGAGTCCCACAGGAACTGGAAAAACACTCTGTCTTCTCTGTGCTACCTTAGCATGGCGGAAAAGTCTGGGTAGTTTCACAACTGGTGTGAGCATGAAGACTGACGACAAATTGGAGGGTATAAATGAGGTGTCACTGTCACAATCTGAGTCCTCAGGATTTTCTACAATTGTTTATGCTTCACGCACTCACAGCCAGATCCGTCAAGTAATTCAAGAATTGAAAAGAACGTCTTACAGGTCATTCTATATATTTAGGAAGTTTTGTTGATGTTGTATGGTTTGTTGGTTATTGACATTTCAGTGTTGATGGTAAGTGATAGTGTCAATGTCATGTAATGTACCATTCACTTTCATTTCCCCAGAATTTTTATTTCATATCAAGTTGGTGATTTTGGTCCAGAGAGAAAAAATGGTGTTCTGAACTCTTCTGGTTGATATTTTGTGTCCACTACATATGCTGAACCGAATAAATCTTAAAGTCTGCAGTTTTTACAATGATATGAGTATCTTGGGTCTAAGCTTACCTGATATTTATCAGTATGCAGGCCTAAGATGGGAGTCCTGGGATCTCGGGAGCAACTCTGCATTCATGATGAAGTGAAGTTACTTCGGGGAAAAACACAAACAAATGCTTGTCGATCACACTGTCGAAGGGGCGGGAAACGTTATTGTAGCCATTTTCAAAAAGTTACTGGTAATTTTGGAAAAACCATTTCTCTGCATACAATATGGGTGCTTATATTTTACGTGTGGACCTTGTTTGTCATTATGCATTTATGTGTATCAGTAACCCATATTACTTAACATGTTTATTATTTGACTGAACGAATGTTCTCATACATTTTCTATGATCACTCTTAGTACCATGGAGTGCCACAATTCAGATGATGAACTAGCATAAAATAACAACATACCAGATTTTATATTATTATCATTATTATTATTATTTTGTATATTTATTATTAGTAATATTTTATTTTGATGTTGTCACTTTGATATGCTATGTTAACCTGCCTTAATTATGGAGATGGCAATTTATGGCCTCTTATACTTAATCGTGATAGGTGTGAAGAAGTGATTATAGTCTCACATAAACTAGAAATATAGCCTAAGCAATGGTTATACAGCTTGGACAATCCTTAGCTTATAAGTTGGTTTTGTGGGGGTTAAGTTAGACTCTAAGTGCAAATTTTAAAAGGCTATTTGTGGCTAATTATTTCATACAAACATCTAGTTACCTTATCGATTCAATAAGGAAGAATGATTTATTTGGTTCCTGAAATTTTATGACGGGTTCAAGTTAGTCCTTGAAAGTAGTTTTTAAATTTCACATTCATCTTTCATTTCGAATAGGTCCTTGTAATTTTACCATTGAAATGAAATTTAGTTTGTTGATGCTATCATTAAAACATAATTTTTTTAGTGCATATATGCTGGGGCTAATTGCATTTTAATGATACCATACATGGACCTATTTGAAATTAAGAATTAATGTGACAGACAAAAGTTATGTTTAGTTTATTAACATTTAGGTACTACTTTAAAACTGCCACACACTTTTATGACCTAATAGATCATGTGTCTAAGAATATGATATAATGTTTATGGAGGTTACTTAAATCTGCTTATCATTTATGAATTATATCTTAAATCATATCGTTATGACTTATCTTAAGAATGTTGCTAAATTTTGTTGCAGATTACTTGAAGAACAATTCCAATCTTGGAGAAGAACCTGTAGATATTGAGGATTTGGTCAATATTGGTAGAAGATTTGGGCCGTATGTTTTCTCAGCTATGCTGTCTGTAACCATAATTTATTATCTTTATGGGCAATTTATTTTTGCCTCCTTTCTCCTTCTCTTCTCTCTCGAATTGAAAAATTCTGCCTTACTTTGTTCTGCTTATTTCAGGTGTCCTTATTATTTATCAAAGGAGCTCCACAAGGTTGTTGATATAGTATTTGCTCCATATAACTATCTTATAGATCGTGAATATAGAAAGTCTCTGCAAATTGCTTGGAGCAATAGTATAATCATATTTGATGAAGCTCATAACCTGGTAAGAAGACATTACACATTTGTTGGTAATTAAGATTTATGCATAGAACTTAGTTCCATTAAGTGTCACCTGTGTATCCTATGTTTAATGTTGTCCTTTCAGTGCTCTGCTATTATGTATTATTGAAATTTATTCAAGCTATTTAATTTGCTTGTTATTTACTTGCAGGAAAGCATATGTGCTGATGCAGCCTCCTTTGATTTGCCGTCTTGGCTTCTAACTGCTTGCATTAAAGAGGCAGAAAGTTGTATTGACCATTCAATACAAAGAAGAGATAAATCAAATGATAAATCACAAAATCCAGATGATTTTGCTATCCTTAGAGGTTAACTTAATCTTACAGAATGCCAGTCCAAATTCCAATTTCTCTGACAATATCATGATGCATGCTTTTACACATTTTGACAGCATTATTGAGAAAATGATGTACAGTATAAATCGTGTTTGTGTTTACTGGATTTTCAGGCACAACAATCAATTGCATATATATGCATTTTTTTTTCTTTTTAGATTCTGGTCTGTGTACTCTGAAAATAGTAGGCCATATATTTTTTGGCATCTCATGTACAGATTAATATTTTCTTTCTTGCAGCACTTCTTCTAAAACTTGAAAAGTGTATTTCTGAGGTGCCTATTGAATCTAAGGAGTTGGGGTACACCAAACCTGGGCCTTATATCTATGAACTGCTAGCTGATCTTAACATCACACACAAAACTGCTTCTAAGCTTGTCGGTATAATTGGACTAGCTTCAACCCTTCTTGAGGAACGTAATCAGCAGAAGTCATCTGGCACAGTCTGCAGGTTGGATAGAATAAGTGAAATTCTTAACATTGTGTTCAGGGATGGAAGAACTGCTCATGCTAAATATTATCGTGTAAGTATTGAACTTTATTGTATCCGTTACACTAAACTGGATGGTTTTTGTTTGTCTTGTCATTTTATAATAATTATTTTTTCTGTGTATTTTTGCTTTTCTTATGCATTATGTCTTACTTTGAGCTTTATTTCCCTTTACATAAAAGGTTCACGTGCGGGAGGTTGAGGCTTGGGCTGGCAATGACTCTAAAGGTAAATAGAGACTTATTTGAATGAATAAGATTTCTCAATGTATTGAAATAATCTTATTTTTTTAAAACACACTCCATTTATTTTTCCTCTCCATCAAATTTGTCATTATGTGTCAATTACTCAATTTTCAAACATTTACTATTTTCCATAACTTTAAAACTTGACAGTTTTATTTAATTTGTTGAGGAATGATTGATAATTTATGTTGACTTTTTCATTGTACAATTTAGGATTCTTTTACAGTTTTATATTCAATTATTTTTTATCTATTATTGTTGGGAAGTCCCACTTTACTTGCCTCAATTGTTGAAGTACAACTTATGTATCTCTTAAGTAATTTTGTTTAATGTCTTGGTTTTAAAATGAAATTTGATATGGTATTAAAGTCTATTGTTCATCTTGGTAAATCGTCTATTCTTATAGACTTGCTTAATCATGTAGACATTAGTGGAGGGAGAGGGGGTGGGTGTTGGGAAGTCTCACATCAACTGTTTCAATTCTTAGAGTGTAACTGTTGACAAATTTATACAGATTTTGTTTTTTTAATTTAGAAAACATTTTTCTTAATTTTTATTATACAAAATATATTTTCAGGTTAAAAATATGTGGAATAATTTTCTCTTGAACTTATTCCTATATTCTAAACACATTATAGCTTTTAGGCCAGGCCTTTGGCTTTTTTTTGGGGAAGGGGGGAGATGGAGTGTGAAGAGGAGTTAGAATTTATAAATTTATCACGGGTCTATTTGGTTACATGATACAAGTAATAGGGACCTTGAGGAGGAAATGTTCATGTTGAACTTTAGTCTTCTTGGAAATTAAGTTTCATTATACAGACAATCTAACTTGTTTCCGACAGATCTGAACAGTGTTTTGTAACTTTAGATGTCCCTGCCCCTTACATTCACAATTATACTAATATGTCTTGTTGTTTTGATGCTGCAGGCAAGGTGTCAAGGACATTCAGCTGGTGGTGCTTTAACCCAGGAATAGCCATGGAAGACTTTCATAAGTGTGGAGTTAGATCTATTATACTGACTTCGGGCACATTATCCCCTATGGATTCTTTTGCAGAGGAACTGAAATTGTAAGTTCCTTTCTTGCCAATTGTGTTTTCATCTAACAATATCTTGGTTGTCATTAACAAAAAGAGTTGATTCTGGTAATCTCAGAGACTTCCCCATCCGGCTGGAAAATCCACATGTAATAACCCCAAATCAGATATGGGCAGGAGTTGTTCCAGTTGGTCCTTCAGGACACACTTTTAACTCCTCTTACCGCACTCGCGATTCACTAGAGTACAAGCAGGATCTTGGAAATGCAATTGGTATTTTTGACCTGCTTATGGCTATACTGAATTTGGCAAAATGAAGCTTATGTAATATTTGTCTCACCATTTTGATAACTGCATATCTAGTTTAGAAAAATGGAGTAGTACTGTTTCTTGATGATGAAAGCCTCATTAGTGAATGGAGCGTTGCATTTCTGTTACAGCTTGGTCCCTGCTTTTATACTCTAGCCTATTTCAGATTTTGGAGTGCTTTAAAATATTGATAGTTTCCTATAAGTGCATCATTCCTAGGAAAGTATGTGGTAGTTCACACTATTCTAGAGATGGACTTTTGTAACCAGTCCTATATACGGGTGTAGACTAAGTAGAGTTTAAGTTGTCGATGTCATGATCTGATAGTTTATGCTCTTATTGACTTGGAGATAGATCTGCGATGTGGGTGTTTGAGGCAATGACCATTGGTTTTCTTAGATTCGCGTGAGAGGCATAATGAGACCTAAGGGAAGTAACATAATGAAGATTTCACGAAGTTATTATTGTATAACTTACATTCATGACTTCGTTTCTGTGGGTATAATTTCGTAAAAACTGAAGAAAATTCTATATTTCAGGCTGAGAGACCGTAGAGCCTACAGAATTTGAAATAAGTAGCTTGCATACATTATCAGAATTTGAAGAAAAGAACAGATGGACATTGTTATTAATTGTCCGTAATTTCATTTCTATGTTGTATTCCAGTAAATTTGGCTCGAATTGTTCCTGACGGACTTCTTGTATTCTTCCCATCATATTACCTTTTGGACCAAATCATTGGTTGCTGGAAAAGTGTGGTAAGATTCCTACAGACCTAATGAAAAGATAAATTTGTTTGGTCAAGCATATGATACGTTGTGCTGAGGTTTGTTATTTTTCAGAGTAATGAAAATTCAACATCAATATGGGACAGAATTTGCAAACACAAGAAACCTGTTATAGAACCTAGGGAATCTTCATTGTTTCCCTCGTCAATTAAGGTAACATTTTTATGTAACATGGTGAAAACACATTCTTCAATAATAAGCATTTGGATGCATCATATCCTAAGATGGACCTGACCTTTATGTTTCTCTGGACAGGACTACATGACTAAGTTGGATGACACCTCAGCCTCAGGAGCAGTTTTTTTTGCTGTTTGTCGCGGGAAGGTATGGCGTAATCATGAATGTTGAGAAACAACCTTATGATGTGTTCTCACAGGCATTCATTTATAGTATAGTATGATATACAAATACTGTAATGCGTAGTGGTACCTGTACTGCTATGATACCGGTATATAGTAGGACCTGGGGGTATGGCAATATATTTGAAGATTATGGGATAGAAGACCATTTATATCACATATAAAATATTCAGTGACATTTAATTAAGGGAGAAGGGTTTATAAAGGCAAAGCATTATCCTAGAAATTGTATTATAAATCCTAATGCCTCACTTAGATGCATCTGTACCATTGGTTATTTTAACAGGTAAGCGAAGGATTAGATTTTGCTGATCACGCTGGACGAGCTGTGGTAATTACCGGTTTGCCATTTGCGACCAGCACTGATCCTAAGGTTTGATTATCTCATCCCAATCTTACCTTGAAGATTTGTATGTTATCTCATTCAATAATCATCCTGACTCTAAATAGTTCTCTTGGTATTGTCTATTAATTATGCATGTACATATGTTTGTTCTAAAAATGCGCTTTTAATCACTAACAGGTTCGATTAAAACGTGAATACTTAGATAAACAATCTCGGCCGCAGGGTGAACTGTTTAAGGTTATACTGGTTTACCTACGTAAATTTTGTACTCAGTAATGCAATATGTATGTACGTATTAATTATTTGTCTGGAACTGAAGCAGTTTTTAACTGGAGATGAATGGTATAACCAACAAGCCTCCCGAGCTGTGAATCAAGCTGTTGGGCGTGTAATTCGTCATCGCTATGACTATGGAGCAATTATTTTCTGTGACGAAAGGTGTTATACCTTGAGTGATTTTGGTCTAAATTTCCTCAAAATACATATCTTGGTACTACTAGCAAAGTAACATGAGTTTTTATTGCTAATTCTTATTCTATCTTTTATTATTACTTCAAGGAAAAATATGACCTAATTTTTTTATCACGTGGATAATTTGCATGTCAGCGATCTGTTTTGGTCCCAACAAATTTCTATTGATATTTTTTGGGTGGTGCTGTTTCTCTCAAGCTATAAACTAATGAAGTATTAATGCAAATTGCTCAGTGTTATGATAATATGATATGAACTACTTTTTATTTTATCTTAAGTATCTGATATAAATATTTCAAGGTATACTTTAGTAATTCAAAAACCAACTAAGAAACATGTCAAGAACCTAGTCATAATTATTCTTTTATTTATTAAATATCCACAGCCTGTTATAATACAATCTAAGTAATTATTAATTTGCCCTTTGTTGTTTTACCAATTTATGCTGAGGGTTATTCTTAATATTGGAATTATTACAGGTTTTCACATCAACATCGTCTTTCCCAAGTCTCACGTTGGATACAGCCTCACATTAAGGTGCTATTCTTCGCTTAAATTATCATTTTGGATTACAAATTTTTTATACTAACTGGTTTCCATTCTTGCAGTGTTTCTCAAGATTTGGAGAAGTTGTTTTCACTCTAACTCGATTTTTTCGAGATGTAGGAACTCAGTGTCCTTCTAAGGTGCCACTGTTAGAAGCTAAAAATGAGGGTCAGTATCTCCTAGCATTTTGTTTGTTGTGTCATGTCATAGCGTGTACACTTCAGGTTTCTACCTCAATATTTGACTGTCAGCACTGAAATATTGTAGTTTGTTTCTTTAGAGCATAATGGGTATGGTTTCTATCTACTTTTTATGAATTAGCAGTTGAATTTGTAGTAAATCAGATTTTGACATTTTACGAAGATGTAGGAGTATTTTTTATTAAAGCCAGAGGGAAGGTAACAACCTCCTTTGAACGATGAGGAAAATCCGAGTTACTTACCATGTGATTTTGTGTATTGGATCATAAGAAGATAAATGAATGGAGTTACATGATCAAACAACAGGCTTTGCCTTATCCAAAATCAGCTAACTCTGAATAATACTTATATTGTTTGTCAACTCATTCCATGAATTTGTTTTCTTTTCTCAATGTTTCTCACTCCTTTGTGTTATTTGAACTCAACTTTTTATTTTGCAGTCTTCAATCAATGCAAATTTAATTTCTTTCAGGAGTAGCTTCCCTTCATTTATATTCTTTTTCCTTCATTTTCCTACTAATATGATTTAACTAGATCGTTACTGATACAGGGAATATAGGAGAAATACCATCATCTGAGCAGCACATGGAAAAACTTCTGTCACCTCTGGTAACACCATCATGATCACGCACTGTAATGATGCTCATTTTTAATCAAATAATGCTATTATTTGGTCCTTCAGTTTAATAATGATTGTACATGCAGACTACACCAATGGCTCAAAATTTCTCTCTGAAAGCTTCATCTTTGCTTTATACTAAAAAAGGATGTGCATCATTCCCGGGAGAAATTGTGCCTGCCAATCGCTCATCTCTGTCTGCTGACAATGGCCAGACTGTGCATTGTAAAAGTTCGAGTAATATTTGCGGCAAGGATTTTCTTGGAAGGAAGACTCTTCTATCACCAGAATGTGAGAGGGTTGATTTGGCTGATAGTTGTCAACTTGGTGAAAAGTCAAAGGATACACCAATAGGACCTTGTTCTTCCAAGAAGCGGAAATTTATAACAGGAGAGTACGACTTAAAACAATATTTTGGAAACTCTAATGAGCATTCATCATCTGGTATAAATTTTCTGAATCATAAAGCTCTCATTTCGGTTTGTAATTATGTTAAATATGGTAAATGAGTAGATTCATGATATATAGCTAATCAAAACACTCAAGGGGGTGTAGAACTAAGACATAAAGATGGCGTGGCCTCCAACAGTCTTGAGTTGACTAGACAAAAGGGCAATTTTCCTGCTGATTCTGTGCCTTCCGTTGGTGATGAAACCCAAGGATCAGCGTTCCTTGCTCAGGTTGTTATTTGTGATGCATAAATTGCATGTAGCATCAGAAGTAGGGAATGCAATAAGTGGCAATTACTGGAAGTGGGACCAATTTTTTTTATGATTAAAGCCAATATGCAAGAAAATCCAATAAACTATATATAAAGGAGCTATAAGGACATGATCAGATTTGATCTTAATTTTGACACAAGTTCTCACAATTCTTACTCAAGTTAAACTCAATTTCTATTTCCAATTTATTTGCTGTTGTAGAAATATAATGGGTCAGTTTGCATTAAAGATTAACAGTATTTTCCCAAGTATTGTTATCAACCCTCAAGGTTTATACTTGGGATTGGATTATGCTATGGGCTAAAATGATTTTGCAATTTGATGTTCTTTATATTGATATTGATAAGTTTGGAGTAAGGATATGTTGTATAAATTGTGCCCTACAGGTTCGAGATCAGCTTAGTGCTGCGGAATATATCGACTTTGTGGGTTATATGAAGGCACTCAAGACCAAAGCAATGAAAATTAGTGAAGTTTTACAGTGTATTTCTAGATTGTTCTCCGGACCTGATAGGCTACCTCTCCTTAAAAGGTATCCAATGAAATTATAATATTTTAAGCAACCTTTATGAGTATGATGTGCTTGTTACCATTCATCCCCTATCACTATGTTATTGAAAGTTCTTCATGTAGCATATATCCTTAAAATTAGTTGCAAGTCATGTAGCATTATTGTCAAGGGTAATTGTAATGCATGAGCCAAGTCATTTGATATTTTCACTGCGAAGTGTAAAAACGGGATATGTGAAAGAAAGTAACTAATTCCTGCAATTGAGTTTGCCACTTAGACTCACTTCCTTGCATGATGCCTTTTATTTTACTCGATGGAAATATATTTCAGACTTTTGATCATATTGAAATTTCTGATGTTGAATCATCACTTGACCTTCGTCATCTTGTGTTTAACAGGTTCAAGGATTACATCCCTGCAAAATATCATTCTTTGTATGAGCACTATGTTGTAGAAAGAAATTAATCACGTGAAGACTTTTTGAAGGTGCCCTGCTTGTGAATGCATGTTATAATTCTTCAGCTAAACCCAGATTATCTATTAAGTTTTAACATCTTGGATTTTTATTAAAGACGTGGAAAAGAATGAATATTAGTACAGACATAGCAAGACTAGGAATGATACGAGGCAGAAAATATGAATTAGAGATTGGTATTTCTTCACTCTTAATTTAATAGAGAAAATAATTTCATAAATGTCTGCTTCAGGAGTATTAACTTCAAACAGATTATTCATTTGGTGCATGTGTACCTCATGGTTTTGAATGTGACATTAACATGTTGAAACGAGCCTTCATGAGATTTGGTATTGGCCTAGGAGGATCAGCAGCAGATGATATATTTGGGAATCAGTTCATCAAAAGAATGGTCAGTGAATTTTTTTAAGGAACAGACAAGCAAAATATATATATATATATATATATATATATATATTATCAAATACTTTAGATGAAAAGTACTTGTTCATTGTATGTTTTTATGAAGCATTTTCCGGATGTTGTGCTTCAGGAGGAAATGCATTGTTATTTTATCATTATTTTTGTTTAGTCTTAATGGATTTATCTGTACATAGGTGTACATGAAGTTGGTGAATATTGTAGTTGAACAAAGATAATAATTTACTATCTCTTTTTACTTCAAATAATTAGATATGTAGATCGGGTTCCTTTGATAATCTAATGGCAAAGAATGTGAACAATATGTTAAAAATGCACTTATAATTTGTCAGAATATTATCTTTGGTATCAGTCTGGCCACTTGCGAAGAGTTCAGCTCGTCTTCAACCAAAATGTGCATTATTTATCACGGCAAATCATCTCTTGAGCCCTACAAGTTTATAATCATTCACCTTAGTTCACTAATTCCAATTAACTGTGTTGTATTTGGTGTGGTAAAGTAAATTTCAAAGCAATTAAATATGGTAAGATGCATAATTGTTTACTTATATGGGGGTAATAAATGGTTATGCTGCACAGTTTTTCTACAGAAGAGCTAAACTCTATTAAAATGGCCGTTGGCTAATTGAATGAATTTAACTCCTCTAATATTATTTTAAGAATGAAATGTTTTTCTATATTCTCTTGTTACTAGATATAGTCATACTATTCTTATTTCATGACAAGTATTTTATAAATTCATATCAAATCATTTTTTTACTCATTAGTTATTTAATCATTAAAAATATTTAGCTTTTCAAATTATTTTACATACTTTTTGAATTTTTTATTAACCAATGTTAATTTTAATAAAATATTTATAAATAGTTATCCAAATAATAAATTAAAATAGACAAATGGATATATTTTATATTTTAGTTTATAATATTTAATTAAGAATAAAATAATCTTCCTTAAATATTTTTAAAATTTATTTATATATATATATATATATTTACATTTCATGTACATAAACATGTCAAAACAATAATAAAGTATTTATTATATAAATATAAGTATTCACTAGTTTTTGTTTTTATGGAAAAACTTGATTGATTGAATGATGATTTCAAAAAGATTCCTTACCTAGCAACGTGATTCTAGGCCTCTCTTTCTTATATCTAGGGTTCATCGCAATATATATTGTAAGGTGATTGGATTTTTATTTTATTGATTTTATAATTATTGTCTTATTGTAGTATTTATTCATTAATAATAAATATAAAAAATATATATATAATTTAAATTATTTGGTATTAAATCTGAATATACATGTAATTTATCAGTTCTAGAAATACATAATTTCTTAGATAAATAAAAGGATATTTAAATTATTTTTTTCAAATATTTAAAATTAAATTGATTGTTATGGAGGATGTTATTTAAAATAAAAATAAAGAATAAAAATATACTAAAGATTTTCTAATATCAAGAAATAATAATAACTTGTAAAATAATAATGGTTAAGTTTTGCATTATTTGACATCTTTTATTGAATTGGGTTAGCAATTCAATAAAAGATAGCTTTTGAGATAGGAAAATCAGAACCTAATTAGCCCATAAGCTAACAATTAACATTTATCTTAGAAATCAAACACTGAATCTCTCTGAAACCACAAAAATAGAATGCTTAGAGTGCACATATTACAGCATGTGAAACCCTGGGAGAAAATTAAACTCCCAAAAAAACAGTTCAAAAATCAAACACATGATCTTTCTTCTTCCTCGTCCCATGAAATATTTTTGTTATGCTTTTCGAACAAGACTTCTTCAACTCTTGAAGCATAACCTAAACCTAAATTTGATGGTTGTTATTATTACGTTTGGAAGAAATTAAAACTGTTGTTACTAGGAGGACCCAAATTCTAACGTTAAGTTTTTGGTCCTACCCGTTAACTCCCGACCAGTCCTAAAGGTTCGAACGCTACGTGGCTTGTCGGAAGCTGGTTGGGAGTTACTCCGACGCATGACGGTGATGAGATCCACGAAAGCACTGAGAATGAACTTGTGCGATTTTTTGTGGTTGAGGTTAAGGTAACAGAACAAGAGCTCCTCCATGAAATCCCAATCAACCACCCTTTCATGGTTGTTCACCATTTCTTGCATGGAGCGTTTGAAATCCTCGTAAGGGCTAGTGGAGTGCGTCAAGAGCGCGATGCTATCATCCGGAAGCGCATGATCCACACCCTCCTTCTCGTAAGAACTGGAAGACGAAACATCGTAGAGGGTTGAGACGGTGGAGACCGATCCTACTTCGTCACTGGTTGTTGTGTTAATGGTGGTGTTTGTGAAAGCGTCCTCCACTTGTGACCCCGAAAATCCTGGCTTCACGAAGAACCGGGTGGACCCATGAAGATCACGTGGCGTTCTTGTTTCTTCCACCTCGTGGTTTTGGTCGTCGTCACCTTCGAAGACCCTATTGGTGTTTAAGGTTTCTTCGTCGTCTTTGATGTACAGAGACTTGAAATTCTCAAAGAGGAAACGGTCAACGTCTGCTAAGGTGGCTGCATCGTCCTTCTGGTGGTAATTGTTCCTGTTCTTGTTCTTGTGCTTGGTACGAACAACATGATGATGAGATTCGTTTCTACCACTGTACAAGGCAAAGGAAGGTGTCCTAGGATGTTTGCAGCCAGAAAAGATCCAATTTTTAGAGGGTAATCGGATTTGAGGGCGAGGGCTTTTGATTTTGAAGAGGTAATCTCGAATTTTCTTGGGCATGGTTCTTGTGGGTATGGCTAGTTAATGGAAATCTGAATCATGTGTCATATAATGAATTATGACTGAGATTGAGGGAAGGGAGTGTGGTTTTATAAATAAAAGGGACATGGGAAAGAGGGATGAATAAATTTATTGAATTCTATGTGTGACACGAAAATATATGTTTGTCAAATCTAGGTTTATATTAAAATGAATTTGGTTAGGGGAGAATTTGGTGAAAGGCACAGACTTGGTTTGGTTGAGACTTGAGAATCATGCTTCTTGCCAAATCCAATTGAAAAGTACCATAATTTCTTGACCATAATCATAATCTTTATACCATTTGTGTGACTTTGGTTCTCCACAAACTATGATGGACAAAATGTGTGGTGTGGTGATTGTCTCTTTCTTTGTTGTTCAACATCAATATGATGGTCAAGATAACCATCATATTTATTTCTGGGTCAATGCATCACTAAACTATAACTTTTCCCTAACATAACTTCAAAAGATAATGAAACTCACAAATTAACATTAATGCTGCAATAAGTAACGTTTATGTGTCTTTAACTCTTTTCTTCATGAAATTTTAATGTTCTTAGTTCGAGTTGAAACCATATTAAATACAAACAACGTCAACGTTGAATAAATGTTCAAGATTCAATTGAACTTGAAAAATAAAAACTGAAACTTATAAATTAAAATAGAAGCATAAAAATATAAGTTATTTTACTTTTAAATATTTTTTTATCATTTCTAATTCCTTGGCCAATTTGAACCAAGACCAAATTTTAATTATTCTACATCGTGGTGGTCATTTAATAATTTTTTAATGATTAATTTAAAGCACTAACTAAAACATAATTAATGTTATATTAAAAGAAATAATTTCTGAATAATTAATATTTTCAAGTTTTTAACTTATAATTTTTATTTCAGTAATTGTTCACTTAATTTAAAACAGTATTTAGTATTTAATTACTTATCAATTTATTTAATTACTTATCAATTTTAGTCAACAACAAGTATAATTTATTGCATTCGATTGTGGGCCACTAGATGTTAACCAGTGAATGCAAATTTGGTTGGGGGAGACTTCATAGAAATATATTTTACTTCTTCTATTTTTTTTTTAATTGTTAGAATTTTGAAAAGTTTTTATTTTTGTTTAATTATCGTTTTCAAATTTAAAGATAATATTAATGATTTTTTTTTATCTCATTTATACTTTTATCCTTCACCAAATCTTCAATAATTTTCATATATAAATAAAAAGAGGAAAATATAAAATGTTATAAATAATTTATTAAAATAAAAATATTGATTATTTTTTGGTTTGTTAAAAATAAAACTTAAACATACTTATAAAAACTAGAAAGAGTATTAAAAAGAAAATATGCATGTAAAATAGTTTTACACAGTTATTTAATAATAAAATTTATAATAAATTTATTAATTAACTTGTATATAATTGAATGAGAATAAAAAAATTTGGACTTGATTGGAATAGATGAGTGGTGTATTGGGTATAGTCATGTTGATTTTACTTAAAATGTGTTTAAATTTCAATGTATTTGCAGAATGTGATGGCTTTTGAGCATGCCATAGAACCGTGAATGTTAGGTTGAAGTAACAGAGAGAGTGGTCACGAGCCTCATAGAGTAAGTACCTCAAGTTTGGTCCTATTTCCACTATGTGAGGAATGATGCTGCCAACTATTGTAATGGTGGTGGAGGATTAGCTTCCGAAGCTGCCATCAACAGTCACAAGTAAGCCAAAACAAGAAGTTTGGCTGTTATATAGTATTTATGTTGGTAGCTATAAATATATTCAGTTGTGTGCTTTTCTTGCAACTAAGTTACTGAGGCTGAAATTTGAGTGTGCCAATTAGAAGACAGAAGAACGATAGGAACAAACAATTGCTTTCGAGCTCTCTGGAGGCATGTCTTGATTCTTAAGTCTAGTGAATTAATGGAGCCTCCAAGTGAAGTTCTGCCACAAATTTGGACCCTTGCATTGTACTGTGCAGACATTAATAATAGCATTGGACAGTTTGGTCCAAAATACATATAGCAAGGTATGAAAGCACAAGGACAATCATTAAATTCCATGAGCCCCGCTGCACAAGTCTGAAACCTTTAGGTGATAGTGATATCCATGGTGTGATACAAAAGGATACTGAATAACGACTTAAAAAGAAAACAAATGCACCAACAATTCTTTTTTTTTGTTACTCTCCTTCTCTGGAGTAGTTTCTAGTCTACTTTCCAACATTTACTCAGGTAGTAATGGAACCATCATAACAATGCAAAAATGTTTAATGCTGTTTATTTCTATCAGAAGAAGAAGGCCAAGCAAATAGAAGAAAAAAAAAGAGGCAAGGAGAAATAACCGAGAGATCTGGGAAAGAGGTTTTGGAACAACACTAGTCCATGTTCAACGCACATGGGTCCTGCAGTTACTGCTTTTCTACTTTGCCAGACATTGTGATCCAGAAAGATTAGCAGGTACAGAACCTTTATACATAATAATCAGCAATAGAGGGATTTTTTGCAAGATTAACTTGATATTCTATTTTGTCTTTGTCTTGCAAGATTAGACCAGAGAGAAGAAATAAAGACTATAGACTATAGTCCTCAATCACAAAGACACAGTCCTTGTAACATGAAAAGAAACAACTCAATACTGTTAAGCTATATTAGAGAAAATAATATAAACTCCATTTGAAGATTAATGTGCTTTTTTACGGGAGTAAAAATGAAATTAACAATGTCAAAACAGATGATTAGTAAAATTCTCTTATGTAGTTGAAGATAGTCAAGGAAATTTTTTAATTGTATCAATAAACTACTATCTGTTGTTTAACTCTATATTTATTTAGAATAATTTAGAGAAGCCCAAATTGTATTGATTTGCAATGTTGCAATGTCGTCAGCAAAATTACTAAAGCTTACTAAGGAATTTCTGATTACTAGTTCAATGACAGTTTGATGAGTTGGATTGACAGCACCCTTACTCAAAAATGGCCTATCTATATTGGAAAGAAATTTGATCTACTATATCATGAAGAGGAAAAGAAGATCAGAGAAAGAAGTGAAAAATCTTAAGAGCATCACTTCCATAACATCTAACTCGAGGAGATTAACCAGATGTCCAAAACTTTGTACAAAAGCATCATGTTTATAGGAAACATAAAATTGAGACCAAAAGAACTAGAAAGTACACCATGTTCTTTCATAATTTATCACCATTGCACACCATTTCACTCTTCTCAAAGATCTTGGTGGGGACCGCAAATCGAGCTGAGAATGAGCGAGAAAGGTTATCAGGGTCGTTGGAATAGCCATCATCGAAGTTCTGTGAGTAGGAATTGGGGTCGTATTGAACAAGAACTGCAGGTGAAGCATTGAAAAGCCTCCTCTTTTCTCTCTTGATCTTCCTCCAAAATGTTGTCCAGCTTGGCATCTTCAATCTTGTCATTAAATTATCCACACACACAAAGGGTGTGCAGAAAATTCTTACATAACTTGACCAACTTCTCTTGTTCTTGTTATCATCAACACAGTGACAATTTTCAAGGCCCATGGTGAAAAACTGAGAAAATTGAAAGCATAAAATGGTTTAGTTTTTGGGCTATAGGGGACAATTTAAATGCATGCACAGGGAAAGGTTGTACAATGAGCCTCGCACCACCACAGGACGAACTTATAATGGAAAAGCATGAAAATAAAGACTATGGAATGATGCAATGCAATCTTGCAATATCAAAAAATTCTTTGGCTCTGTCAGAAACTGAAATTTCAATTTATGACTTTTCGAAATTGGTCTGTGCTGTAATATATGTGCACTGTCCATTTCCTTTAGCATTAATTACAATATTTAATACTATCTCTTTCTAAAATAATCACAATTCTAATTAAGTATTATCCTTCTTATAATATGATCTTAAATCAATTATTTTATTTTTTATTCAAAGTAATATATTTATGAAAAATAAATTATTTCAATAAAATTGTTTTAAAAAATAATATATTTATGATTATTCTTAAAACAGGCGCAGAACTTTAAACTACGGTAATTTAGAAGTGAATGTAATAGTATTAGTAACCGTATTGAAATGAATGGTGATGTTGATTTTAATAAAATTAATTTAAGACCATTAAATAAAGATGTTGATTTTAAGTAAATTAATTTTAAACTATTAAAAAATATGGTTAAAGTGTTGATTTAAGGAAACTAATTTTAAATATTAAATATAGTTACATGTTGATTTAATGAAATTAATTTTAAATCATTAAACGTGGTCGAGACGTTGAAAGTGCTTATGATTTATATTTATTATGTAATTCTGAATCATATAAATGTTTATTATGACAATTTTTGTATATTTAAAGGACTGGTTTTATATAAAACTTTTAGAAGAATGATTATATAGTGACATTTGAATTTCTGACCAATCAATTTAATGGGTTAATTCCTCCTAAAGACACTAAAAACTTATTTGGTGGATAATTATGTTTTAAAAAGACTGATTATTTATTTTTATTTTGTGTGAAAAGTTTAAAAACAAAAAGTATATAACCTAACGAATGAGAAGTTGATGATAGTTGCAGTAGTTGAGTGTCCGTAACCCTAGTAATAACAGTTCTGCGTGTATCCCAATTCCAAGTCGCGACATGACACTACTGCACCACCCCACCAACATAAGTCCTTACCCAACACACTTATTGTCATTTTTTTGTTTCGGAAAAACACAAACCAATGTTGATGAAAAATAAGGGAATGAACAAAAACTGAATAAAATTATTTGGTTTAATGAAAAAAAAAGTAGAAATGAGTTAAAAAAGAATAAATTATTTGACATGTATATAAAGAAAAAGGTAAAATTATTGGTTAAATCATTCGAGATCTTAAAATTTTATTCAAAATTAACCTCGCTCTAAGTCATCTGAATCAAACCAATCAAATCATCACTGATCTCACTAAAAACGTTTGAACAAATAAATTGGGTTAAAAAAGGCTAAAGGAAACACTCCAAATTAAAAAGTTACTACAGTATTTTGTTACAGATGTCAGCATAATTTAGTTATATGATGAATCCAAGTGTTACAATAACGATGAATCTAAGTTTAATACACATGGTTGGGCTTCAGGTGCTAATCTTTTACTCTAACCATACTATTATGCATTATACTTACAGTGCTCACAATACACCTATCTAATTTTATTTATCACACCTATCAAAATTTGAATGGGTGTATATGCACATACTAACATCTCTGCACTCTTCTGGAGATCCCGTGTGGTCACTGAAAGTGAAATCATGGATATTCAGTACAATCAAATCATACGCATATATTCAGTCAAAAATGAAAATTTTATCAGTAAATCGTATCACCCTCAATAAGGAAACTCAGTAAGTGTAAGAAAGCTAGTTATGATTACCTCGTGGAGACAATGTTGACGAATGATAGTCTGGTTTATTACACTGACCAGAACCTCACACGATAGTTTTGCCTGTAGGGTATTATTATAATTGTTAAAGAAAATGTATGATTAATGAATAAATGTTTGAAAGTAGAAGAAGATGATGAATTAAAGAAAATGGGTTACCTTTAAGGGGAAGTGAAAGCAGAAAAGGCCCAATTGGCCACGAGTCTGGCTAACAGTGTCAAAGGGGACGATACCCTTCGCCACGTCCTCCAGCAGCAGCACCAGCTCAGGGAGAACACTTATGCCGGCAAATTCCACGTCAGCATCCACGTGGGAAGACCCCCTCGCCCTCACGTGCACCTCCCTCGACCTCACGTGCCCCAGCATCTTCCCTCTGTACGCCACTGCCACGTTCACCGCACCGAGGTCCATGAAGTACACGTCAGCGTTGCGCACCCGCAGCGTCAGCAGCATGGAGATGTCCACGGTGACGGGCGGCACAGGGTGCACTTTTATCCGCCTCAGCTTCAGCCCCACGATCTTCAGATCTGGATCCGACGGCCACAAAACGTAGAGTGTTGTCAGGATCAACGCCACACTCACCGCACTGGTGATAACACGACGCCGCGATAAAACGACGAGGTTTTGATGGTTGTAAGGTTTGCGAAGGAGGAGAGCGTAGAAGGAAGCTTTTGAGATTCGCATGGTTTCTCTTTAAACACTTTGTCTGTGTATAATGTGATTGAAGAATATGAAGAATGTTGGAATGAGTATGGAACGCATTATTTATTACCTTTTTAATTCAGGTCTGGTGTCTGGGAAATTCTGGCGCGCTTTCCTATTTTGTCTGCGTATGCTACCTTGTCTTTCTCCTTGCTTCATCATTTTGCTTATGCTTCAAGAACAAGTTAAAATGGATTTACTTTTTTCACACTGTTTTACATATCCTTCAACTCTTTGATTTTACATTGGGAGATCTTTTTCAGTTCAAAAAAATATCTGATTGAGAGTGAGAGTCACTCTCTAACCTTGAAAAAGGGAATTTTATAAAACTTTTTACTTTTCAAATACAATTATTGTCAAATATTTTTTTTCCCCTGTATAATTATAATTCATTCCGATTAATATGTATTTATACTTAGAACAACTAAAAATGTCAATTGACTAACACCTAGGTCAATAAATAATAGTATATTTGTCATTCTACACTTTATTTTTTATTTTAGTGTGGTTCTCTACATTTTAAATGTTCATTTGTTTTAGGTACTATAGATTAAGAATTTTAATTTTGGTTCTAGAATATGGTGCTACTATTTTTCTTATTTGGCATTCATTAGAAGCAAAACCATATTCAAGTTGCATTTTGAAAATGAACAGATGGCTGAAGCATACTGTTGAAAATATTGCTTTTAGGGCACTTAATTGTTTTGCTTTGCTAGGAGGTTAAGGACTGAGATGATGAATCAGCAGGTATTTGAATTGAAGTGTTATTTTCCAAGTTTTCTCCTATGTTCGGTGTTATATATATAGATGGATATTGTTGAAGAGAGTATGAACATCAGGAAAGTTGAATATATGTTAAAGTAGTGTAGCTGTGCTGACATTTAGAACATATTCAACAAACTGACAGTCAACGCTAAACAAAACTACCAGTCAACTAGTCAAAGGTTCTGTTCTTAGCCAAGTTTCCTGTGAGAGATTTAGCTAGTACTATCTCGTATCACAAAACTATCTTTTTCTGCAACTTGTATAATTTGTTTCCTTTTGTTCAAACTACCTAGCTAGCGGTATGGCAAGGCCAGGGAACAAGATCATTCAAGCCAAGCTGGTGGGTATGTCTTACCTTATTCTTAATTTTCTTTTTCTTACGCCTAATCTATAAATAACTTTTTCAATGAGTTCTGCAATATATTGTATTATCGCTGTTGTATCAAACATTTGTACTTATCAGATATATATAAAGAAACCAGGGAAGGAATAATTAATATGTCCAGAACAGCAATCGTGTGAATAGATCGTTTATTAAATATGAAATAGAAACAGGCAACGAAGATCAATATAGCACATAAGATTTTCTTATTGTAATTAGGCCAAATTTCAATTTGGTATATAATATTTTTAAAAAACTACCATGTCCGTATATCCACATCATATGGACCATTCAATATAGTATTTGATCGATCTTCATCTATAAATATTTTCATTAAGATCGGACACAGAGATTCATATAATATGCCCCTTTTTGTTTGTAGGTACTACTTGGAGACATGGGAACTGGCAAGACCAGTTTAGCATTGAGATTTGTAAAAGGCCAATTCTTTCCTAACCAGGTTAATTTGGTTCCATTTTATTGCATGAGTTCAAATTTGAAAGCTGATTTCATCATTCACACATCACTGTACCCCAGAATGGTAACAAAACAGTTTAGGAACCTTAATTAAAATTAATCTACGCACAGGAACCGACCATAGGAGCTGCCTTTTTCACCCAAATATTATCATTATCTGAAGCAACTGTGAAGTTTGATATATGGGACACAGCAGGACAGGAACGATATCATAGTTTGGCTCCTATGTACTACCGTGGTGCAGCAGCAGCAATTGTTGTCTATGACATCTCAAGCGTTGTAAGTACTCAATTTGCTAATTCTGAAAGCATTACTGTTTTACCAACGGGTGTGATATGGCAAGCCTAACACATTTGGCTTTAATGCAATTTTGTTTCAAATTATTACATAAACTGATAAACACACTTGTAATTGTAATACTCTGCCTCAAAAAATTTCAATAATCTGCGCTATGAAGTGATAGTCAGTGTAAATTGCGACAGGAACTTCTGTTTCCAAGCAAATGTAACTTTTAATTAAAAATAATTTCTCTCAATTTTCTCTTCTGAAAACTGCTTCAGTGAATAAATTAAAGATCATGACCGATAATTCATGCTCCTCATCAATTCTTGTAAGTCTTAACAGCAGGTGTGACCTTATGCGGTTGCACTGCATTATGTTCTCTTTGCTCTTGAATTTTGCCTATTACCTTATCCTGAGGAAGGACAGTTTTCCGACTGTGAATTACTGTATTCCTGGAATTATCTGTTTGTAGTTTAGGTTTCACAGTACCTAGATGTAGTGATTAAATCTAACGATACTATTTTACTAGATTTCAGATTGAAATATTAACGTCGTCTGTGAAAAAAAAAAAGTTTTAAACCACTTCTATCCATTAACCCTCAATTGGAGAGCTTATTATAGTACACTAAAAAATGCATATTACTTAAAAATCGAGATAAAGAGTAACATATAAACATCATCCTAATCTTAATTTACTTAAATATCTATTAATAAATAAAACTGGGATAGAACTAAGTTGGACTACTACATTAGTAACTTAACAAGTTTCTCTATCATAAAATTTTTATTTCTTTTTATTGCACCAGAATGATTCTTGAAACTTTTTTGTCTGTTATGCTCTTCTATTCCAGGATACATTTGTTCGAGCCAAAAAATGGGTTCATGAATTGCAAACACATGGTAATACCTCAAATTCAGGAAATAAACAAATGCTATATATATATATATTGTCATTTTTCTTGTTGCTGCAATTCAAGTTTGTACCTGTAGAGTAAAGAAGTTGGAAAATAAAGCTACTATCCTCAATCACCTACTTATATTTGTCTTTGGACATTAATCAATTAGAGTGTTTTCTATCTCTTTCATTAATTCCTATGTCACTAGTCACTACAGTAAAACTGTAACTACTTCATGCAGGAAATCAGAAGGCGGTGATGGCATTAGTAGCAAACAAATCTGACTTGGAGCCAAAGAGAGAGGTTGAAGCTGAGGTAGTGTTGAGATCATCTTCATACCCTGCTCCTTTCTTTTTACTAGGAATAGAAGAATGATGATAAATACATGGGAATACTCACTTCTCATGTTTGTCAATTCTCACCCAACTTTTTTTTTTTTTTTCTTTTTTTTCCACCTCTCCATTTGAAATTATGAAAATTGAAGTTCATTTCTCACCATTATCTTCATTATTTCTCAGTCCTTTTTCACACTATCACTTGTTTCTATACAAGAAGGACAGGAGTTAGTGTAACTGCAACCGGTCCCTCTTCGCTTCTGTTCTTAACTTGTGACTCGTTACAGTAAATTAAACTATTGCAGGTAGGAGAGCAATTTGCTCAAGAGAATGGAATGTTCTACATGGAAACATCCGCTAAGACTGCAGAGAACATCAATGAGCTTTTCTATGAGATAGGTATTTTCTGTACATCTTCGAAACACTTTAGCCTATTCAGTTATTTTCCTCAAATGGTTAGTTTTTGGTGTGGAGATAAAATGTTTTGAAAAATTCAAGGACAAGATTGCAATACTATTTTACTAAAAAATCTTATCCACAAAGTTTCACCTCCATACCAAATTGACCATAGGTGTCAGTTTAAGGAAATATAGCAGGTGTATTAAGTAGTTGTTTCTATCTGATGAATTCAGCAAAAAGACTAGCTACAGCTTTACCACCAAAGCCTACCGGAATGAATTTGAACAGCGATATACAAGATAGAGGGAGAAGTTATTTTTGTTGCTCAGCATGATATTCCTATGTAATCAAATCACAAAATGTGCCAAGGTACCTTTAACTTTTGTTTTTTTGTAATACCTTGACGACTTAATAAATAACTACTATTCTTCCCTTCATAATTTACTTCTGATTATGATCAACAGTTTTCTTCATATCCGTATAGAATCTCCTTCCAACTTGGATGGATTGTTTCTTCTTTATAAAAGAAAAATCACAGGATCATTCATAATCACTCGAAATATTAGCTAATGTAATTTATATGTAAATATTTACATAACTGATCAAATCGTAAGAGAATTGATTTTGAGTTTGAAAAACTTTATATGGTTTTTAAGTTGGAGCAGAAACATAATATGGAGATTTATTACTTTTAGAATAAAAATATCGAAACAAATAATTTTTCATTAAAATTATTTTTATAAAATCAAATTACTTAAAAAAAATCATTTTTGTGAAAACTTATCTAAATACACACTTATTTAAATGCATGTTCAGATTAAAATTTAAAAAGTTCTTTCGTAAATTCTAACATAAAAAAAATTGAAGTAATAAAGTAAAAATACTTAAAAAAAAGTTCAATTTGAATCCCAATAATACACACTAATCCACACCATTCTTCCTGGTGCTAGCTAGGGCCGAAAATCTCCCAGGATAGAAAAGCGTATTGGGCCGATGCCGAAAAAACAAAAAAGTTATTGTAAAAAAAAAATTAAATTGATTAAATTTTTAATCTTTTGAACAAAATGATTACTAATGTAATAAATGTCCAATCTTTAAATTTTTATGAATTTGTTTGCACCCTATGAACATTTTGCATTATCTTCTTTCACTCTAGAACAGGTATTTTGTAAAAATTGTATTTTGAAATATTCATTCTAAAATGAAAGAGTGATCCAAAAATTTTATAAGATGTAAAAAGTAGAAGTTTATTACATTAACTATTGCTTAGCCCACTGCATGGGCCAATTCGCTGGTTGTCTGTTTCAATTTTCTTTTTCTTTTTCTTTTTACAATCGATCCAACTCCATGGGCCGCTAAACTAACTTCTATTATTTTCAAGAACATATAATTAAATTAATATAAATCTTCTTTACCCTCTCACACAAAAAAATCTATTAGAGGAAATTCATTTAATTTTCTGCAATAACAAGAATGTTTATGTTTATAAAAAATATTTGACAGGACATTCTACCATATAATAATAATAATAAAACAAGAAAAACCAGATAAAAAAGCACTAAAACTGGTGAAACTAGGAGATTAATGGTCCAACCAGTTTTTTTGAATTTTTTTAAAGGTTAAAATATTTTAATTTTTTTAAAAGATAAAATATTTTTAATTTTTCTTTTAATTTTTTTTTTATCTTAGGATTATAGTTGTTTCCTTATATTTTTATCTTCCTCTCACAATCTTCATTCCTTTACTCTCTCCACTATGTTTTGCTAATATTATTTTCATTATAATTTTTTTATGCTGATGACGGTGTTGCTAATATGACTTTGACGATTTTTATTATAACTGTAATTATTGTTTAAAAAGATTTATATGAACTCAGTTCAACATTAAATCTGAACTCATACTTAATAATTAATAAGATTTTAATAACATTAAAAATATTAAAAATAAAACTAATTTCGTATCAAATCAAATATTAAATTACTTCTTATAACATTGCAATAGATGTTAAAAGAGTTGTAACAAACATATAATCAGTACATCAAGTTATGATGTTTAGGAGTCAGTTAGGTGGCAAGGTTTAGTTACCAGACGTAATAAAAAAATTATTTTCATTTATTCCTTTCAGCTACAGAAGTTTAATTTGTTTATAATACAGCACTATTTGGCAGATTAATCATGTTCGTGTACTGTCAAATATATACAATCACATCTTCAGCTCTATACAGCAAAAGACCTTTAGATGCTTCCAGCTAAAATGACATAACGAAGCAATCATTCACTATTATAATAAAAACGACGAGTGATTGATATTGATCAAGAGCTACAAGATGAGGCCACTCTATTTGTAGAATTGGATTCCATAAACTAATCATTCTTTTCCAGCCAGAAGCATGTATATAAATGTAAATCCTACCTTTTCTATCAGCCAGGACGCACAGTATGAGGAGATTGACATTAATTACAAATATGCAACTGAACAAAACATGGATAACGGATCGTTTACATCAAAGGGCATGAATCCATTCAACTACATTCTCTGCGATAATATGAAAATTCAAATACTGTTTATTTAACAATGTCATATGTAATCTTCAGGACTCATCCCCAACCAAGAGATCTCAAATCATATAACACAACAGAGAAAAATATACTTTACCCAGAAAAAATAAGCGAAAAAATAAAATATGCGCAACCCAACTCATGATGAGGTCTGACCTAGGTTCTGTGATATAGACCTTAATTCACTGTACATTTTGGAACATTCAAGAGAAAAATCCGACATAGCCCTAAAGAGCTCTGGCATGCGATTTTTGAGACTTCCCAAAGTTTTTTGCCTCACTTGGAGGCATTGCCTTGCATAGGCTTCTTCCTCATCTTCTAATCTCTTCTTCACTTGTTCAACTGCAACCTGCCTCTCTGTAACAACCTCATCAGGACCGTTAGTGTCTTCTGTTGTGTCCGGATTGTATTCATCTGGTATTTTCTTTTGCATATACTTGTTATACCAATCTTCAAATTGCCTTGTTTTGCGAGATAGCTCCTTTCGGGTATCCTCACATTTCCTCTTCAAAGCTATTTCTTCTTCTTGCTGATGGAAAATAGTCTCTATTACAGCAACAAAGTTTCCTATAGCTGTCCTAGCAAGCTCATCGGGAAGTCTTTCTAGACGGTCGTTCCATGCATGGAGAAGGCCTTGTATAGGCGCACTTCTAACCCTCGGTGGTGAAGAAACCTTTTCCTTTAAGCTGCTTTCAATAGGAATAAGATTTAATTTTAACCAAGTGTTTAGGGCCTTTATGTATCCCTTTTGATGGTTGGCAAGCATTTCAAATTGTGAATGCCACTGTTGCACAACAAGCAGTAGTTGGTATGTTCGGTCATGATGGTGCTCGCTTGTTTGCTTAGGAGACTGGGATATGTCCAACGTTCTGAGCAATTTCACAGTATCTGATTGCTTCTCGTGGCACTCCAGCATGAATTTCCACATTTCGGCCATCCTACAGTCCATAAAAAGTCCACCAATATTAGCAGAGAAGCTTATAAGTGTCATGTCACGTGTGAGTATGAGTTTGTGCATTCCTAATGATCCAGGTACGTATTATTGAATTAAGGAAAAAAAAAGATTCCCTGCAAGAAGCATCCGCCATCATTCATTCGAGTAGAAACAAGCACGCCAAGAGAAAAATTAATGTAGACTTAAGAAGAAGCATGCCAAACATGTGAATTGTAAAAACAAAAAGTAGGAGAAAAACTTCTTCAGGGTTAAAAGACTAGCCATCTATAATTACAAATAAGAATTTCTACAATAAAACTCACCCATCAACAAGCTGAACAAGTCTTGGATACAACTGTTCGTCACGTAAACGGTTAATCTCTGAGACTGTTGAATCCAAGGATTGCATATCTACAATATATCTCGTGTGCAAATGACTGACAACTGCTTTTGCTTTCTCCAATGCTTCCGAGTTGGTGCCTCTTTTCTTCAGCTTATTAAGTGTGGCAACTTTTCTTTGGTACTCAAATTTCATTAGTTCACCGGCCTATAAAATAATATTGTGCAGACAAATTAAGAATTACAACAAAAAATGTGTATGTGCATATTGTTCCCAGAACTAAGCAAAGATAAGGCATTAGAAAAAGGATAAGCACACAGAAAGATATATATATATATATATATATATATATAAACACACTTTCATTGACACATGACTATGAAAGAAAATTGTTAAAATTCAAATAGGAAACTAATGCAAGTAAAACTCTTATCACATAATATTTGCCTCAGTCAACTTACCTTAACTTCATCATAAAGCTTCTTCTCCCACGCCAACAACTTGTCCAGGATGGTGGCATGCGTCTCATGCTCATCTGAGTCAAAATCATCCTTCCCATCATCCACATTAGGTATTCCCTTAAAGGATCGATTCCATGTAATAACTCGCATGACCCGTGCAGAGTGATCAATGTGTCCTGCAAGAAGAATACACTTGCATAAATACAATTCAATATGACAATAGAAAAGACGTATGAGTTGAGGAGAAAATAAACAGGACATTATCCAGTTCGTTTCCCCTCTCATGACCAAACTAACCACTTCTACGGTGAAATTTATCTAGTAAATCTCATTATCACACCATTCCCACCAAATGATCCTAAAAACTAGAAGTTAAAAGCTCATTACTTAAAACAACAAGTACCCAACATAGAAACAAAGTTACGGAGAATCAGAAGATCAATAGCAGCAAGTACCTTTATTATCCGCAAAATTGGAGTGATAGTGCAAGCGTGTGGCTTCAAGCATCTTTGAAACATCATGAGCAGCCTCGGAAGCCTTGAGAAAATTGTCATCGAGATCAGCAAATATCGTCAGCAGATTCACAGAATGTTTCACAATCCTCTTCCCCTCGACAGAACTCGGCGTCTGCTTCAACTTCACGCCCTTCCCCACCGGTGTCTCCATCATTTCCTCAGGCACAGCGACGGGTTCGGGCTTGGGTTCAGGCTCGGGCTCAGGAACCTCAACATCCCTCACAGGCGTGACAACCTCATCGTCAATTTCCTCCACCACCCTGTTGGGCTTTTCATCGAACACCTTCCTCTCAACTTCGTGGACCTTGTTGACAACATCTTCTTCGGCGGCATTGAGGCTGGGCCCAGCAATGTTCTCAATGGAAGGGAAGAAGTACTCCCAAGCACCACTCTGAGTATCCTGCGCCATGGAGTGATGATGATGAGTGACATGATCACGGGGTTCAGGTTGTTTGGAGGGAGGAGGAGGCATAGGAGGACGAGGCACTTGTTCTTCTTCTTCCGGCACTCTTCTATTACTATTCACTCTGTTGTTGCTTCTTCTTTTCCTCAAGGACCCTTCGTTCTCCGACTCTTTATCTTCCTCATCCTCCTCCTCGACGATTGTGCTAACGGGCTCGGGCCTGGGGCGAGGGTCAGGCTTGTTGATCTTCATCTCGGGCATGCTGACGGCCCGCTGGAGAGGCGGGGCGGGAGAGAAGTCCGGGAGAGGGGGCGGCGGGAGAGGAATCTCGAAGGGCTGAGGGTTTGGAAAGGGGGCGTTGTTGTCGTTGGGGTGCAATTGAGGGTTCTGAACCTCGCCGTGGGCGAAGTCGCCAAGGGCGGCGCCGGTGTTCTTGAGGCATGTAGCGTAGGCAGAGTGGGCGGCGGCAAAGGCGTTGCGTGAGGAGACGGAGTCCTTCATGAAGCGCTTCCGCTCCTTGCATCGCGCCACCGCTTCCTCGTTCTCGATCTTCGATTGGTTGCAACCCATCTTTCAATCCTTCGATTTCTCCTTTGCTTACTCACTTTCTTCTTCGGATCATATCTGGGTGAGCGAGATTTAGATTTAGAATTAGGATCAGAAAGAGAATTCCGATATTCTTTTGTAGAGAGAGAGAGAGAGAAAAAAAACTGAATTTTGCAGAGGAAAGAAAATGAATAATGATGCTTTGAAGTGTGAAAAGTGAAGCAGATGAGCGAATGCGAATGTGTGCAGACAAAGTCGAATGAATGAAGAAGGGATTTGGAGGATAAACTTGACATTTCTCCCTTTTTATTTATTTTATTCTTTGAATACACTATTCATTACTACTATGGATAATTAGCTACTAATTAATTGGGATTAGCGAACGGTGATTACCTAATCAATATTGAGTGTAATTATTTCTATATTGAAATACACAATAAAAAAAGTAAAAAAAAAAAAACAGTATAATATTATGGAAAGAGTTTATTGAATTGATTTAAAAGTAATTTTTTAATTTAATTATTATTAATATTAATAAATTTATGTATGATAATTTGCTGTGTAATAGCACTTTTCTATGGTGTATGATTACTAATTATAAAGATTTAGTTTGAAATCCTATTTAGAGTAAAGTAAAGGAATTTTTAGTTGAAGGAGGGAATGTTAATATAAACTCTTACTTACACTGAAAAGCAGCAATTAAATTATGTAAACTATTTTGGAGTTGTAAAGGAGAGAAGAGTTAATTAAAGAAGAAGTAGATATTTTTGTAAAAGAAGAAAAGTGGTGAGTGAGTGTCCCCATGGAAGGAAGGAGAATTAGAAACTTTAATTGAAGTGTAGTTCTGGGCTCAAAGGAAATGAGATTGAACTTAATTAGTGATAGTAAGAACAGAACAGAACCAGAAATAAGACAGGAGTTATAAGTACTTGCAAAAAACTATTACTCCAACATGCCTGCCATTCATACAACAGCCATGCATTCCAATCTCATCAGCCATTATTTTATGGAAACTTTTGGCTTACTGCCACAAACCTTACCAGCATTTCATCCTTTTTTTTTAATATCACTGTCAAACATCTTCACCCCTCATTAACTATTAAAACAATGGCATAAAGAATTTTGTTCAACAGGAATAAAAATTTGTACCCGAATCGCAGAGAAAAACAGCCAACTGACATTAAATAAAGTGGAGAGAATGTACCTTACTTTGAGAAGAGGGATCGCAATTAATTTATTCAACAAATTATTTATAATATCATTAATTAAAAAAAATAAAATTACAAAAAATCCTAAATGTGTAAATTCTCGTAATGTAGTTCATATAATACTACTACTTCTTCAATACATTATTCTTAAATAATAATATATCACATTTGAATCAAACAAATAAAAAATTAAGTAAATAAACATTTGGATAACTTTGTTCCCTTATGTGAATCCACCTAATTTGACTTATATTATTATAAAATTGAGTTTTGTTTAGATAGTAAATTTGAGAAAGTGAAAAATAATAATAATATAATAAAGAATAAGAAGTTAAGTTGTTTGAATTTAAAAAAGAAAAAAAAAATAGAAAAAAATAAAAAATAGAATAAGATTATTAATTATTAATTATTTAATTATTATTTTAAAATTTTTTATTATTATAATAAAAAATAAATATGATTTAATATTATTATTAATAAATTTTCTATTATTTTTTAATTATTATAAAAAAATAAATATTATTGTTAATATATTTTAATTATTTTTAATATTACTTTTAATTTATTATTATTATAATAAAAACAAAAGATATATATTATTTACATATTATTAATTTTTTAAATTACTTTTACTTTATTATTATAATATAAAAAATATATTAATAATTTTTTGTATCGATATAATCGATTATATAATTTAATATTATAATATTTTACTCGATTATGTTAAATACATAAGTATTATATATATATATATATTTTTTTTTTTTTTTCTTCGTTTATAAACACGAAAAGATAACCCTAATAAATTTTTTCAAAATTAAATTTTCATATCTGGATTTTTACAAATTTTTCACAAATTATCATTCCTCGAATTTCTGTCATTGAAACCATACTCAGCGTAAATAATACTGGTAGTAAAATTCTCTTCCAAATACGGCAAATACTAGGAAGTACACTAATTAAAGAATTATAACAAGTTAACAAAATTTTTATCTCACACACATGATGTCTTTGAACTAAACTAAAGACCAAATTCTTAGAAATATTATTTCACCAAGAATTCTCTTTCTCTTCTAATGTTCTTCAATGTTCTTACTCACCCTTTTCAGAGTTAAAAGCTATGTAAAATTACTAGTAAAAAAAGTTCTCATGCCGTGATTTCAAATGCTTTCCAACATGATTTTCAATAAAAAACAAACTTTCTTTACTGTTTTTTTTCGTCAAGGCCGTCCTTCAATATTTTACCCTAGAGCAACAGAGGCTTCATGTTTTGATTTATTAAAGTACTTGATCTGCCAAATCTCAACATCAATTCCTCTATCATATTCTCCAATATACTGTGGAATTTGAGAGATGTCCATCCGCTTCCCCACAAAATTAGACATGCCAACAGGCTCCAGACTTTCAATTTCTGCAATAAATTACATACATCAAGCATTCCATATAATGAACAATTATGTGAAATTTTTTGACACAATAATTATGTGAAATTAATGCACACTAAAAAGATTTCTACGTGCTTACCATCCTCATCCCTAAGATAGCTTCGAAAATGTGAATATCCATTTGCAACAACATCAAGGTCTGAAAGAGAGAAGTTGTAGCGCTTTTCCAGCGCCATGTATAACACCTACAAATAGATGAAGAAAAATAACTAATATTGAACAAGTGATAGCACAGAAGGGGGCTCAAAACAGATCATGATTGCAAAATTTCCTGCCCACACTCCACACTTATCGAAGTACCTATTTTGCCCCCGCCCCTCCCCCTCTTTCAATTTTTTCGTTAACATATACCTTTGTTGTACCCCTTGACATTAATCTCTCTAAGGTACTGAAAAATGCATCAGTCAACTCATCACTATAAATAACATCGGCAGCCACCAGCAAAGAAGCATTCTCTGCTTCTTCAATTTCTCCGGAAGTCCAAGAATACCTGGGTAGTGACAGTGATGCACACCTCATATACACTTTTAATAAAAAGTATAAAGCAGTAGTTATTGTTCATGCCATAAAAACATCCTTGTCGGAAGTTAAAGACTCAAACTCAACCCCCAAAAGAAAAAGAAAGAACCAATAATTTCTTGGAGACTATTCGTCAAAATTAACTAACTTTACTTTTGAGCGCAAGGAGCCTCTTCTATTTTTGCTTTTGGAGGCCAGAGATTGAACCAATCAAGTTCGCGTACATGAATTTTGGCTTGATAATTCAATGATCCAAAATTAAGCTGAACATTTTTTGCACAGTTGTCAAGTATTTCAGTCCCATAGTCTGACATAATAATAAGCATTAGCTGTCCATTAAAAACGTCAACTTAAAAATAACTAAACAACCTTGGAGAATAGTTTACTACTATTAATGACAGAAACTATTCCTCGTAATTCTCTATATTTAATATTTATGCAATATAATTCCCATTTATAATACAATAATATAAATTTTCACCATGATAATTTATAGGAGCAGAGAACTCAAATAAAAGAAGGTACCATACCTGTTAGGAACACTGTATTCGCAACACGTGCAAGTAATAAACCCACCAAGCCTGATTGAAAACTTGAAATCAAAAACATCTCTTTATAATAACATGATCTCATTTCAAATTGTCAGATTTTATTATTCCTCTTCATAGATCATCAAAGTAGACATAAGGAGTGCCTCTTCTTCCTGTTTTGATTAGCTTCTCTAACTTATGGGAGCTTTTTAATTGTAGATAAGAGAAATTCTAAAAAAAGTTAAGGTGTATAAGTCTATTTTTATTTAAGCAAGTTTGAGTCATTTTATTGATGCATATTTCACTCAACCATTAGTCTTAGGTTTCAACATTCAAAAAGTCCTAGTCAAAATTTAGGGGTTTTCCAACTCTGTTTAGAAAAAAGGAATTGATTGCAAAAGGTAAGGAGAAATAACATACCAGTTCCAGCGCCAAGTTCTAATGCAATAGCTCCATGAATTTCAGCGGAACATGATGCTTTATGCAATATAAAATCTGATAACACTAGTTCAGCTTTCCAAACCTGAAGGGAATTCGGGGCAAAGTAATAAAAATAAATAATAGTAAAATAAAAAGAAATGCAAGAATAGAATTAAAAACGAAAAAGGTTATGAGTGATCAGAAACGAATTGGAATCACCTGCAGGCCAACATTTGGAATTGACGATGTGATGTTATGCTGAATTCTGACGCGAAAGCTGTCACGTGAAAGTGGCGTATTTGCTTTAACAATAAACAGTATTACATAGATAAGCGTCCATGATAATAGAAATAGAAAAAGTGAAGGAAAGGAAAGAAAGAGTTGTTGTAATAAAGAACTTACTGGGGCGTCGTCGAGGGAGAAGAAGGTCACCATCTTGATCGAATTGGAGATTGTGTTGTGAAGGATGAAGGTGTGTGGTGGGAGGAAAATCTAATCTAACAATTAGAAAGGTGTTAGGATTAGAGAAGAGTTAAAAAGGAGAAGGAGAAGAAGGGTTAGGGTTAGGGTTAGGGTTAGGGTACCAGAAAAAGAAATGGTGAAAAGGGAAATATAGGGTCCGGTGAAACCGGGTGGGCAACCCAGGTGGATCTCGCTCATCACTTCCTCGCCACCCTTCTCTTCGCCTTCCGATTCCATTCCTCTTCCTCCTTCCTTTCTTTGCCAACGGAGAAACCACTGAGTTTGTAAAAATGTATTTTACAAGCCTGTTTTTTTAAATGTATATTTATGAATATAAAATAATTATGTATATTCACATAATTTTTTTTTTAAAATTGGTTTTATAAATTTTTGTTTTTTAATTTATTTTAAAACTATATTCTTTTAATATAATAAAAATGCAAAAAAAATTATATTTTTACACATGTATTTGGATTTGAAGTAGAATTGAAATACTACTTCCAAATTTATATACAGATAAAATCAACTATATATAAATTCTAAACCCTATAATTAACCACATTCACAGTGATTAAAAATACTAATTAAGTTTATTTATTGGTATTCTGTTTTCATACAATAAAAAGTATTTTTACTAAATTATTCTCAGTTATACTTATTAGGGAAGATGCTTATCTTTAAAGTAATAATACTTTTTAAAATGATAACATTAAATTAAATAGGGTTGAAGGGATTGAAATTCGCTTATATTTAAGTCCAATAAGTATAATTCTTTTTTTTTTGCTTATATTTAAGTTCAAGAGGAAAATCAATTTACTTAAAAATAATAATTTTAAAACAGTTATATTTTATTATTTGCGTATCCTCAAATTTGTATGTCCAAATTGGCAGAGTTTTTAATTAGAAATATAAAAGATCCTTCTATTTTAAAATATATATATATATATATATATATATATTTAAAAGAATTAAATTATAGAGGCCCAACTTCTAGTTTTCAAGTTATTAACAATAATGGTTCTATCATTCTCTTTTCTTTTTCTCCGCTTTGGTGAGAGAACATTACCAAAATCATGTCTCTCCTGATTTCTAACACAATTTTGGATCAGAGTTTCCACTTCTTCTTCATCAATTCTATCCTCCCAATAATTTGAAAGCAAAAGTATAAATATCTGGAATACAAATTATATTTAATAACTTTATACAATTCCCTTGCCAATACAAAATTACTTGAAACTAGTTATGAAACATTTGTTATCTTGGAAAATGTTGGTAAAATAAAACATTCACAATACTTTTTATTCCTTCTAATTTTGGAGAGAAAATTACAAAGTTTTTTATAAATAGAATTATATAGAATAGTACACAAAATATTAATTATTTGAAATACAAATAAAAAAATTATTTTGTTTATTTCTATTTGTTATTAATACGTAATAATGAAAGAAAAAAAAATCTAATTTATATCCATGTTTAAAATGTATACACACAATAATCATACAATAATAATAGGAATTTGTTTCAGTTTTTAAAAAAAAAATATTCAAACTAAATATAAAAATTTTATGCGGTGTTTAGTTTGAAAAAAAAAATCCAAACTAATTTTAACAGTTTGATTTGGATTAATTTTTATAATTTTTAATTTTTTATTTTATTTTATTTTTTATTAAATGTGAATTTATTTTTATTTTTAAAATTAAAATATAATTATAATAAATATATTACATAGAAGTTAAAAAATATACTGAATAATAAATTAATAAAAACATAATAATTAGTTAATGTCTTATAAATATAACATTAGTTTATAAATTATTTTAGTAGAAAAAAACAAAAAAATTACAAATCGAGATTAATAATATTATATAAGAATAAATGTAAGTTAAATAATTTTCAAAATTTGTATTCTATTACTTAAATTTTCAGTATTATTAAAAATTGAAATCATATATTATTTTAAATTAGAATACTAAAACTTTTATCTCTGTCATTACTTGTTCATCAACAAAATTTGATTCATTTAGAGACCTAAATGGACATTATTATAAAAAAAAATCTCAAGTCTGTAAAAATATAAAAAATAAAATAAAAATAATCCTCGTAAAAATAAAATAAATTGAAATGAATCTGAATCAGAAATCAAAATAAATAAATGATAAAATATTTATTTAGTGAATATTGAAATACATAATAAGATAGACAATAAGTACGAAATTAAATAAAAGATAAAACATAAATAATTGAAGAGTAAATCAAAATAAGAAAATCATATCACTTGGAATGAAAATAATTATTTAAATAGAATGTGAGAATGTGTGGTGAAGATGAATTGGAATAAGGGTTGATAATGTGATAGCAAAATCATAATGATGATATTTATCAAGAAAAATGATCTTAAAACAAAAGTTATAATAAGAAATGATAGATGTTCTCTTTAAAGTAAAATTAAAAATATAATTATATTTTAATAAAATATTGCAGTTCGGTTTTGTTTGGATCGGTTCTGAAATGTCAAACTGCACTTCGAACCAAATGCGCGATTTTTGGATCGGTTCGGTTCTGAACACCCCTAATTAATGTCAATTATAATAGAATGTATTATGTATGTTAAATATATCACTCTTACTTTTTAAAGATAATCATTTCACAATTTAACAAAAACACTAATTGCATTATAATGATTCAATTTATAATTAGGTGTTAAATATCATTTTTCTACTTATATAAATAACTATTTATTTTGTACCTTAAGTTATGAACACACATTCTTCGAAATTGTTAAAGAATAATATTAATCCCAGAGATCTCATTTTCCTCCACTGCTCTTTCCTAAATTTACGCATAAGATGTGTATAAATTAGTATATAAGTTATGTTTTTAACATTTCCATAAGCATCATCTTATTTAAGAATCAAGGTAAGGGTAAAGGTAGTTTATAAACTCCTTTGTTTCTTAACCCACCGAGGTTGAATTTCAAAACAGAGAATACCTCGGATGTGGTTATTGACTCTAACAATGTCACCGTAACAAATTTGAAGTATATTTTCATACGTCTCACATTGTTTAGAAGTCTAAGATCAAAGGTAGTTTATAAACACTTTCATTCTTTAGTGATTGACCCTAACGATGTCACCATAATACACTTGAAATCGAAATATTTGAGGTTTATTGTAATATTTTCATAAGTTTTACATCACTTAAAAGTCGAGATCAGGAGTGACAAATACCTTCCTTCCTTGGTGATTGATCCTAACAATGCTACTATAACAAACTTGAAGTCAAAATATTCAAGACTTGTTTTGGTATTCTCATAAGAATATTCGAGGCTTGCTTTGTATCCTCATAACTCTCACTTAGAAATCAAGATCAAGAATAACTTTTATACCATCCATCGAGGTTAGAATAAATTATTTATAATTTAATGTAATATATGATTATTTTATAAAAATGTGATTTTATTAGATTTTCATCTTTAAAAAGAAAAAAATTATTTATTTATATAATTAGATTGATTTTTTTTAATTATCTCTATAGTTACTTAATAATAAAATTAGATGCAAATAGTTGTAATAAAATACTTATTACCTTATAATTATTGTTAATTATTTGCATGTCATGCTAGGATTAAGAGATGATATAAGAATCAATATTTAAAAAAAAAATCAAATGAAAATTAAAAAAAAAAAAAAAAGGTAGACAAATGGTATGGATATATTTATTTTGACATATTCGCTAATTTTTTACATTAATATACTTCCATGATAGGAAATACTTGCAATGTCGAAGGAAAATGGAGATAACGGAAAGAAAATCGCCATTATTGGTGTCTCAACTTTATTATTGATGGCTATAGTTGTAGCTGTCATAGCTGGTGTAAACATTAATCAAAATGGTTCGAATGCTGATATAGAGAACAACAAAAGGAACTATGTTACTTCCACCGTAAAAGCCGTCCAGACCATTTGCCATCCCACCAATTATAAGAAAGAATGTGAGGAAAGTCTTGTAGCTGGAGCCGGAAACACCACAAATCCAAGAGAACTTGTTAAAATTGCCTTCAAAATTACCATTACAAAAATTGGTGATAAAATCAAAGAAACTAATCTTATGCATGATGTTGAGAAGGATCCTAGAGCCAAGATGGCACTTGATACATGCAAGCAACTCATGGATCTTTCAATTGAGGAGTTAACAAGGTCACTTGAAGGAATAGAAGAGTTTGACCTATTAAATGTTGACAAAATTCTCATGAATTTAAGAGTTTGGCTTAGTGGTGCAGTTACGTATCAAGATACTTGCTTGGATGGGTTTGAGAACACAACTAGTGAAGCCGGTAAGAAGATGAAGGATTTATTAATGACAGGCATGCATATGACAAGCAATGCTCTTGGCATTGTAACAGATTTGGCTAATACTGTTACAAATTCAAATGTCACAAATTTAGTTGGGCGTCGTCTTCTTCAAGATTCAGAGTTTCCTTCATGGGTTGATGATCATCATAGGATACTTAATGCAAATGAAAGTCGATTTAAGCGCAAGCCCAATGTGACTGTAGCTAAAGACGGTAATGGAGATTTCAAAACCATCACTGAGGCTCTAATGCAAGTTCCTGAGAAAAACAAAAAGCCATTTGTGATTTACATCAAAGAGGGCATCTACCAAGAGTATGTTGAAGTTACAAAGAAGATGACTCATGTGGTTTTTATTGGTGACGGTGGAAAAAAGACACGAATAACAGGCAACAAAAACTACATCGATGGAATTAACACTTATAGAACTGCCACTGTTGGTATGTCTCCTTTCATGTTTATGCATTTAAATAAAAAAATTTAAGACTAAAACTATAAAATAGTTATAATTTAAGGAATTTTTAATTGAATAAGTTAATTGATCATTTTATGTATGTAGCTGTTCAAGGAGATCACTTTGTCTCCATCAACATAGGATTTGAGAACTCTGCTCGACCTGAAAAACATCAAGCAGTGGCATTGAGAGTCCAAGCAGACAAGTCTATCTTCTACAATTGTTCAATGGATGCATATCAAGATACACTTTATGTACACACCATGCGTCAATTCTATAGGGATTGTACCATTTCAGGTACTATTGACTTTGTGTTCGGTAATGCACTTGCTGTTTTTCAAAATTGCACTTTTGTAGTCCGAAAGCCAATGGAACACCAACAATGCATTGTGACTGCACAAGGGAGAAAAGAGTTACAACAACCATCTGGAATAGTAATCCAAGGAGGATCCATTGTGTCTGATCCTGAGTTCTACCCTGTGAGATTTGATAACAAGGCCTACCTAGCTCGTCCATGGAAGAATTATTCTAGAACCATCATAATGGATACTTTCATTAATGATTTGATTCATGTAGATGGATATTTGCCATGGCAAGGATTGGAAGGTCCTACTGGTATGGATACTTGCTTTTATGCTGAGTATCACAATATTGGTCCTGGTTCAAACAAATCAAACCGTGTAAAATGGGGTAGAATTTGGAATCTCAATTCAGAGGCTGCACATTGTTCTCACCATCCAAGTTCTTTCATGGAACTGACTGGATTAAGACTACTGGAATCCTCCTGACATACCAAAACACCACAAACACAAGAAGACGACACTCAATTGATCATCATAAAACAAATTATAGATAAAACTGGAAAAAAAAAGCCTCAAATCATTTTTCAACATCTCTATTCTTTCATTTCTAACTTTTCTTTCTTTCTTGATTTTTGACCATTCTTTTTTTCATCTCCAAAAATTACAAGTCATATAATATAAATTAGGATGATGATACACATAGAAGTTTTGTCACAAGAGTAGTTTTTAATAACAATATAATATTAAAATATTAATGTCTAATTGGTATTGAAAATTTAAGGGTATTTATTTATTATTTTTATATAAATTATCTTTGATGACCTTTCATTCATATACTTAATTTATGTCTCCTTTATATATTATATTATATTTTCATCTAATTTCAATTTTATTAGTAAAAAAAATTAATAATAAGAAAATAATTTATTATTATTATTATTAATAATTATGTAATTAAAAATGTATATTTCATGAAATTAAATGTGGAAGCAGATAAAAATATTTTCCTTTTTTACAATAAAAATGTCATTATTAAAGTTTAAAATTTTGTGATAAAATTTTAAAATTTATTACATAGAAATAGAAATAGAAATAAAGTGAAAAATAATTTAAAACTATTAAAATTACATGTAATTTTAATATTTATGTATTAAAAATATCATGTACATTTTTTTTATCAACAAGACTAAAGAATATATTTAAATTTAAGAAAAATAAAACAAAAATATTTTTTTTTTCCAGTGAAAGTGCTACATCTGTGAGTTTTGAGGGATTATTTTACGGTTTTAAAATTATAGGAGATATCAACTTTAAAAAATGTTTTCTCACCAAAAAGATTTTAAAAAGTTGGTGAAATAGTTGACTAACATGTTGACATGGTTTTAATTTAGGAATGTGGTATGGAAAATGTTTTATTCGACCTTAAGAAACAAATTTTGTTTAATTGATCTTTACCTTTTGAAAAGATTAGTCTTTGAATTTTTTTATACTATTTGATATGTTATTTAATTAATTTATTATTTATTTAACTAATTTATAAGTTTATAATTGACCATATTGTAAATATTTAATATATGAACTCATTTCGCTATTTTTTTTTTAAGTTACTTAAAAAGTAGCATATGAATTTTCAACTTCTGAAATGTTATTTTATTTTTCATCTTTATCTGCAGCACTTTAATATTTTTTTTATTTCCTTATTTAAATTTTTTACACTATTTAATATTTTTTTTATTTTAAAGTTTTAATGAAATATTTGAATGTTAAACAAAAACTAATAAAATTTTAAAATTACAATGACCTAAAATATATTTTTTATAAAATAAGGAATTATATAAGTATGCCTTATAATTCATTTTACGTTTATTTAATTAACTTAGTAATTAATATTATCAAACATTTCTAATAAATAAATTAACTTTAACTGTTAAAAATTAACAAAATTAACTTTTAATTTTCATTATGTTAGCGGCAAGTTTTGCAGAAACTATACACATAATTGAATAAGTGAGTGGGTCAACAACTGCTCCTACAATTGTAGTTCTTTCAAAATGGTTGATATTCTGATTTCAATCTTAAGAAGATCAACAAACGTATAGGAGGAACTATTTGACATGTCTATTTTTGCCAACTCGTGTTCCTGAGAGCTGCAAGACGAGCCGAGAAGTCATCATAATCTGGCAGCTTAGGATGTACATTCCCCGCTGTCCTCAACATTTCTGGTACTGAGGAAGTAGCTCTTCCATGCACTTTTAATGTTTCCATCAAACTTGGGTCTTCAGGAGGAAGAGATATTCCTCTCACAAGGGGAACAGTTGATTTTTGTTTCCAATGTCCCTTGTCATATTGTACTCCTTGCACAGGATAAGCATTTGGATATGCTGCTTTTCCTATGCCTGATTCATGAGGAGATTGTTTCTTACTGTAATGCATCAAGAGCCCATCCATTATCTTTTCTTCATAATCCGTTGAATTTCCTTTAACTTTCTCTGACTCCTTTCCACTCACCTTCTCACTGCCACCAGTTTTAGAATCTGAAACACTGTTATCGTCAGGTGGTGGTTTGAGAGGTCTCCTCCTGACTGATCTTGGTATTGGCTTTTTTGGACCAACTGGTTCGTGAAGATCATCATGATTTGACTCCTTTTCGAGTAGAGCTTCGGATTCTGTTGGTTTCTTCAAATTACTTTCGCCGTTATTCCCTTTTTCTTTGACATAAGGAGGTGGAACAAGCTTGTAGGAAAATGAAAGTGGCTTCTTAATTTCTGCTTCATTCTCTGATACGCTTCCTAATGAACTTGAACAAGCGTTTCGCGTGGATGAATTGTCAGAGGCTGTTTCATCGTCAGTGCTGCTTTGCACCATCCAATAGGCATCACTGATATCCTTCCTTCCTTGAGATAGAGTGTCGCTTTCATTTCCTTTAGATGTATGCCAGTTCCTTTCATCTCTCTGTTGGGCCGCAGTAACCAGGTTGTCTATTTTTGGGACAGCGGCATTGTTATCATCATGATCATTTAGTGAATCATGTTTAGTCTTCTCCTGCAACAAGTAGAATGTTTTGGAATAAATCAATGTTAAACTAGATATCTACCAAGGTTGACATGTTGAATATAATGTATAGTTGGATACATCTCAGCTTGGTTGATGATTGTTAGTTCCTTCAATCGTAATTCAGGAACAGTAACTACTATCTTATGATAAGGGGATTAAAATATATCAATGCACTATTCATATTTTTTGGTTGAAAGAGATGCTTAGATAACAAATTAATCGGTTATAAGTAAAACTTACTTCGAGTAACTGAGGCGGTGAGTGAAGCCTCTGCTCTAAAACCTTGCTATTCCATTCTATAGAGAACTCTTGAGTTAAATTATGTAACAGCTGGATCTTCATTTTTTTCGAAGGAGGATCTTGCCTCAATTTATCAACAAACTAAAGAAAAAACAATTATTCAAGTAAGTGGTGGAAAGAAAGAGGTCATCACGAAAATAGTTTATGGATTATAAGGGTGGTCCCATCGGTTACCTCTTTACTTATATAAGGTTCAAGTGTATTCCCAAATTTTCCCATGAACAACGTTCTGAGCTCACGCAGTTCCGGCAGATCAGAAAACCTAGCTGCTGCATATATCAATGACTGTATAGCTTCCTTGCATTCATTAGGACAATCCCTGTAGAAGAAGATTAAAATATTGTCATGAATAATTTTGGCTAATGGCTGAAGAGTGAATGAAAAAAAAAAAAAAAAACTTTTATTGTATACACAGAAAATTATACCTCTGCTTACAAAGATCTCGAATATGACTTGATACGCAATTACTAAATTCTGCAATGAGTTTATAACAGAACGACATGTTTTGTTCCACAAGAAACCCTTCAGCCTGCTTCAAGAGTAAAGTATTTAACAGCAAAACTAATTAAGAGGTAACCCATATACACTCAGTTGTTACACAAGGGATGTACCCACATATCACAATATACAGAAACATGCATAAAATTGAAACAAATAATTGCAACATGTAACTCATTAGAAGTCTTTGTGAGATAATTTTACACTGACAAATCAACCTAAGATGAAAATAAATAGGCTAATACATAAAAGAAAAAGCTGTATTCCATTCCTATTCAAATTTTTCAATCACAAAATTCACTTTTGATGAGAGTTAAAAAATGAGAGTGAGTAATGTGAAATGGCACATAAATTAAGAGTGAAGGAAAAATTACCCTTTCATATGCATTGTAATCAAGGGCATTTCTAAGAAGTTCCAAGATGTCTTGTTTGAGAAATTTCTGCACAGCATTCCTTTTCTTCTCTATCATCTCTAACCTCGTCATGATTAGCTTCAAGCGTGATTTGCTGTCCCAAATCAAGCCCATTATTATTATTTTAAGAAAAAAAATATAAAATGCCAGAATGAAAAAAAAAAAAATGAAATGAGTGAAATAGATTAGCATCATTACCACTTTGAATAGAATTTGGGTTTGAATAATGCATCCAACATATTCACTGCTGATCTGAATATACTGAGCTGAAGAAAAGTGAAGAAGAGGTTAAAAAATGAAGAGATTGAAAACCGAAATGCAGAGATAATTGTGAAGAATAAAAAAAGAAAAGAAAAAGAAGAAGACCTATTAATTTCTTGATGAGCAAGAAAGAATGTCTGAACAGGAAGTGAGCGAGACAAAAGGAAGCAATGAAAACGTTGTGAAATTGGTGTAACGAGAAACAGAGGTAATGGTAATGGCGTGGGTGGTTTTGAGGAAGAGAGAGAATGAAGTGAGAGAAAAAAGGCTATGAATTCGCAACGAGAAAAGAGAGAGAATGAAGTTGGAGAGCACGTTTCTACAATGTATGAGACTGTTCTTCCCATGAGTCACAAAAGATTCAGATATTCTCTATTTTAAATATAAAAAAACATCCTTTATTGTATATTAATTTAAAATAATCTAATATCTCATTTATATAGATTAAAATATATTTAATATTTTTTATATAATTTCTTATTAATTATTATATTATATTATCAATAATTTTATATAAAATATAATTTTGCCAATCCCATCATTAAAATATAATTTTATATAATTATGATTATTCATATCAAATTTTAGTAAAATTAAGTAATCAAAGTCAATCGATTAAATAACATATATTTTAATATATTATAAAAATTATAAATTATATAATTTTAAACAAATATAAAATTTTATATATATTATGGAAGATAAATTATGTAGTTTAAAAAAAAATTATGATTCAATGGAAAGTATATACTGAATAGCAGGCCAAACTTTATCCATCATAATTTTTTTTATTAAATAATGGGAAGATAAATTATGAAATTTGACAATTGGCAATTGTAGGAATTAATGGTTTACTTGTTCCAACTTTGTAACAAACCAAAACAGTTAACAGATTAACTATAAACAAATAAGAATTCAGTTTTTTTAATATCCTGATGGTATTATAATATCCACTTTTTTTATTTTAGAACATACTTGATTCTGTTTTTAATTTTTTTATTACATCTCTTAGAATTCTAGTAAATCTACAGTTTATCATGATTTTATAATTTAAATTTTCAATTTTTAGTTGTGTTTAATTAAACTCAATTGTCATAACTAAACTTTGAAAATCAAAACCAGACAATCATAATATTTAAGATTTTATCCATGTAATTAAAATATATTAAAAAATAAAAAATGTATTGTTTAGTGTTCTATTGAAATTAAAAAATGTATTGAAAATTTTTGCGTAATTCATCCATTAAATGATAAAATAGTCTCTCTTCCCTCCTGTGTCCATTTGTAGTAGGAGGGAATCGTATGTCATACATTCATTGAATTAAATATTCATATTCACTGGTTTTGCTTGTTCAGCAACAAGTCATATTCAACTCAACACTGCTTAAAGTTGCTACTTTTCTAATAGAGCTGTGTCTGTGCATGCAATGCAATGCATGTCCCTACAATCTTGATAACTCTTTATTAAATCAAGCTGCATTATTTGTTTCCATTTTACTCCACTTTCATATCTCATGCTTCAACCCTAACCACTTTATCATTCTTTATGAACAATTCTATTACTTTTATATTTCCTTCTTTTCTATTAGTTTTGTTGATCATTTCTAACTAATTCATGAAGCTTAGCAGTTTACTCACAAGCACAGGCAATGGTAAATAATGAGTTACCCATTCTAATCCTTTTTGCCGAAAACATCGTTCATTTTGTCCCAGAAAAGAAGAGTTTTAGATGGCAGGTTCAACCACTGCCTTTTACAAAAGCTTTTCTTTAAGGTAATTAGTATTGTTGAGGCAACCATGTGAGTCAATGACCTTAGTCACACTTTTAAATACTTTAATCAATGGTTCCCTCATGACCTTACATAACATATAGACAACTTGAATGTTAAGAAAACTTATAGTAATTAGGAGTTACATATATGACAAGAATGTTCTAGCATAGAATAATTGTTGTTAAAGGATGCTGCTTTTAGTTTCAAAACTTATTGAAAGATCACTAATCTATCATATTTCACAACTGGTTTACATAAAAAAAAACTTGGAAACAGAGTAAATACTGAAGTTTTTCCAAAAACTTCTATCATCCCATTATGTATCAGTATAATTTTTTTCATTTATTAAATTATTGAATGCTTTTATATATTTATTTATATATCATATACTATTACATAGACAAAAAAATGGAAGAGGAAAACCGAAAAGAAGTTCTGCAAAATTTATGAGAATCATTCTTTACAAGAAAAAATTCTTTTGATATAACATTTTTTTTAATTCTTTTTATATTGAATTATTTGTTGTTTATATGAATTTACATATGAAAAAAAATATCACATTCTAGAAAGGAAAGTATAATAATAAATTATTTCTAAAATAATAAATTAATTAATTATATAATTACAAAATTATTCATATATTTATTATTTTTATGAGTAAAAAGTAAGATGTGTGAAAGTAATAAAAAATGACATATTTTTTTATTATTAAAGAAATATTTTCTTTTCTATTCATTTTATAATAATTCATAACTGAATCTCCCGCCAAAGCCCCTGTATGGAATGGGAGTGATTGCATTACATCATGTGAGAAGAAAGTCCAAAAAATCTAAGAAAAAAAGTCAAAATCGGCGTGTTTGAATTGAAAAGTCTTTTGGTGTTGTTGACCATGGAGTCCTTAATTGATATAAGAAAAAGTTTCAGTGTTCAGAGACAGAGAGAGTGAGAGAGAGGATGATCCGCCTATTATTAATAACCACATTTTTATGCGTTCTTGCTTTCACATCAACAGCGGTTTTCACTTGCCGGGAAGAAGCCAGGTGCGGAGCGTTGGTCGGTTACAAATCTCGAGTTTCAACCACCTTAGGAGCCATCCAGAGACTGTTCAACGTGAGTCGCACGGCGGACATTCTCGCCGCTAACGGCCTCCCCGAGTGGACCCTACCCGACAATTTCTCGGTGGATCCGAATCGCCTCACGCGGATCCCGTTTGAATGCGACTGCACGGAACCTAAGTCGTACGGCAAGGCCATTAACCCTCCAGTATACAAGGTTCGGAAGGGTGAGAATATCAGTGACATAGTGACTAACACGTTCATGGGATTGGTGGATTCAACGGATATTCTATATGGGAATAACATCAGCAGCTTGGACATTGTAATGGTGGGACAGGAATTGCGTATTCCACTGCCTTGCAGCTGCGGGAAGGTGGAGGGGGTTGATGTGGTGCACTTTGGATTGACGCTTGAATACGGACTCACCTTGGAACAGATAGGTGAGGAGTACCAAATTGACTTAGAGACCCTCTGGAGCATGAATCCAGCTTCCAATCCCAATTTTCTGCTCGGAAAGGCTGTGGATATTCCTCTCCCAGGTTCCTCTTTCTTTCTCACACTGCAATGCGTTCGTGACATCTTCAAATTATATTTACTCTCAAAATGTATCATTGTAGGAATTCGGATTTTTATATGATATTTTAATTTCAGACAGGAAACTGTGTGAATAATCATAGGAGTTTAACCTTATGGTTGAAGAATGAGAGAGTGGTTCTTTAAAAATAGGATAATGCAAAAACATGACCAAAAGATAGTGAGTCTTTTTGGGGACAGTTAATCAAGTAGATTGTCTATAAATATCACACTAGACTTGAATATAAAGAACAACACTTACTGAATACTCTGAAGATCTTTTTATACTAAAAACATTTTTTTTTCTTTATTAACATTCGTAATAATGCTTTATAATCCACTTATGAAATAGAGTCCACCTGAACCTTTTTTTTTTCATTTAGTATGATGAAGTGTTTGAATAAATCTAGATCTTATATTTTTAATTTTATTCTTAATAAAAGAGGATCCACTTATTTAAAAACAAAAACTAAAAACTTACTTTTTCATCTTATTATTCATTAAGTTGTAGTCTAATTATTAAAATGAGTTATTATTTTAGACTATTAGATTAAAAAAAATAATGATAAGAATGAAGAATAAGTATAATTTACTTACTCTTAAAAGTGAATAGATTTTCTTTTTAATAAATTAAATTTTGAATAGTTTGAAAATATATATTTGTGAACAGCAATGTAGAAGATTTTTGCTACTATTACATAATTTTAGACAGCTACAGTAATTCTTGTTATGTACGGACTAATGGACAGTTTGCTCCTCGATGGTGAGAAATGACTCCTTGGACTCCCCTTTGCTTCTTCCAAATGGTTCTTATGTCCACACCGCAAATGGTTGTGTCAGATGCAACTGCGATGCTTCCAACAACTGGACGTGAGTTATTTATGTGTTATGTATGATATTATCGAATAAAAGTACATGGTTTTTGCTAACCTTTTTGCTTGGTTCTGTTGGTTAGATTGTCCTGCGAGCCATCCAAGCTCAAACCAACAAATTGGTCTACTTGCCCATCAATGACATGCGGCAATTCAAGCAACATGTACATTGGTAACACCTCATACTCAGGTTCTCATGACAATCATACAATTTGTGCCTACGCTGGTTATGGAAGTCAAACTATATTCACTACTCTCGCAGCAGTGTCTGTTCCTCCCGGTTTGGTGCTCACGCATAACACAAGTAATCGTACTTAAATTAATCTTTGTTCACTTCTCTTCACAACGTTTCTATTCAATTTTATTCTTTCGGCTGTGTGATGGACAAATAAGTTAAAATTGTTAAATATGCATTATGCTTCTCTTGTAAGAATATACTGCACAACCTTATACTTGTTCTCCTGTGTTACTAGACAACTCGGGGGATATGTGATCTGAGCCAAGATTCTGGTGTTATAAACGGAAATGATTTCTCATCAAACCATTAAGTGCTGGAGATTGTTGGTGACGATGGCAGGATACAATGTAGGAGGGTTGGTGTTAGGGACGTCACAAAAATGAACTGAATCAAATTACTTAATGAAAATAATTTAGTAAATCCAATCATTTTTTGTAAAGTGGTTTGTTTCAGTTCTTTGAAAGAACCAAACCATATATCCGTATTTAATAGATAAATCAATCAAATCGAACCTAAACAACGGACTGTTTTGAAAAAAGTCCAACAGATCCACTTCACAAAGTGGTTCTGAACTGTTCTCATGAACCGCTATTATAAAATAATAGGGTTCAATTTGGTTCAGATATTAAAAAATCCAAATTTTGCGCAGCCCTAGGTGGTGTATATATGTGCAAGACTCTTAACTGAGAAAGGGTTTAAAGGATTTGAGAATTATAGTTTCCCTTATCATCTATGTTTATTATCTACGTAGTTATAGTTTCCCTCTAGGAGATGGAGTCTCCCTCCCAGAGACCATTGTAGATAAAGTTTATTTCGAATTAATATGGGAAGTTGCAAGAATCGTTGGATATCCGTGGTTTCTCCAAGCCATAGTAACAACAATATCAGAAACTACAAGGCTCAGACTAACTAAAGAGGTTCAGACTAACTAAATACTTGTAATGGAGATAAGATAGAACTGGAAGTAGAGTGATTTAGGATTAAATCAAATCTGATAAAAACATAAGAAAGAGTTTGTTTAATTTTTTATTTGAGTCGGAGGGTTTATAGTCTGATTCTCATCCAAATGAAAGTATCAAGTCTTATCTTTAGTTGCTCATATAGTTGTATTCCCACTGAGTGTTAATGAATCATTAGTTCTTTTGGAAACTTCATTGATTAACTTGAAGAAGAATATGAAGTAATCACAATTAATATCGCACATTTGTTACTAATTTGGCTTCAGTAATATCTCTTGCTTCTTTGGTAGTAATTTCATTTAGTTACCTTCCTAAAATATAAATTAAGAATACATTAGTAGTAAACCCTCTAATCACCATCTAAAACTTTTTCAGCAACCTTTAGAGAGTAGTAAATTATCTTCCTATGAACCGCAGGGTGGTGGATATGGCTCATCGTTGGGGTGGGAGCAGCCTTTGCAATTCCTGTAATCTTCTATTCATGTCGTGCCTTGTTGAGAAAATACAAAGCAAAAGGTAACTACAACATGGAAAAATTTATATATGATTTTGAGTATAAGCCTGTAAGACCTCTTTATAACTTACATATCATGTCTCACCACCAGTGGAAAGAAAGAAGACGCAGAAGAAGATATTACATGACATTGGAGGTAATGCTATGCTTTCGATGGTGTATGGCAAAGTAATAAAACAGAAGGACAGGGGAAAGACAAGCAATGAGGTTGAAATATTCACTGTTGATACCATAGATGCTGCCACAAACAATTTTTCAGCTGCTAATAAGCTAGGAGAGGGTGGTTTTGGTCCTGTCTATAAGGTAATTTGAGGCTATATATAAGCGTAAAATTTAATTTGCATTCTTAATTTGAAACTATCTGGACAAGAACTGATATAATGAATCCTTCAGGGAACATTAAGTGATCAGCAAGAACTAGCAATAAAACGGCTTTCTAAAAGTTCAGGACAGGGGTTAATAGAGTTTACAAATGAAGCCAAACTCATGGCCAAACTCCAGCACACCAATCTGGTGAAGTTTTTAGGGTTCTGCATTCAGAGAGATGAAAGAATATTGGTCTATGAATATATGTCTAACAAGAGCTTAGACTTCTACCTATTTGGTAGGCTTTCCTTTATCTTTAAAAATCAAGAATATGCTAAATGTTAGTATGAGTACCATATTAACAATCAAGCTTACTTTAAAACAGATTCAGCTAGAAAGAAATTGCTAGACTGGGAAAAACGGTTGAGTATCATTGGAGGCATTGCTCAAGGACTTCTTTATCTTCACAAGTATTCACGACTAAAGGTGATTCATCGGGATCTAAAAGCAAGCAATATATTGCTTGATCATGAAATGAATCCTAAGATATCTGACTTTGGCATGGCTCGAATATTTGGTCTAAGATCATCAGAAGAAAACACAAACAGAGTTGTTGGTACATAGTAAGTTCATTATTCGGTGGTGCATTTTCAAAAATTGTCATTTTATTTAACTTTCTGCAAACATTCCGCCTTTGCAGTGGATACATGGCTCCAGAGTATGCAATAAATGGAGTTGTGTCCATCAAAATAGATGTATTCAGCTTTGGTGTACTGCTACTAGAGATAGTTAGTGGCAAGAAGAATAATAGTCGCTATCATTCGGATTTCCCACTCAACCTCATAGGATTTGTAAGTTTCTTAAACGATTAGTCCTTTAAAGTTAGGCTTATCAATGGTTAATAGTTTTATATCGGGTGGTGGGATTCTTGTAGGCATGGCAGCTCTGGAATGAAGGTAGAGCTCAGGAGTTAATAGACCCAGCTTTGAATGAATTATGTTCTCATAATGCAGTTTTGAGATGTATTCACATTGGCCTTTTGTGCGTTCAAGATCAGGCTACAGATAGACCTACCATGTTAGATATTGTTTTATTTCTATCAAATGATACAATCCAACTTCCCCAACCAAAGCAGCCAGCCTTCTTCATCAATGTGGTTGTGGAAGACTCAGAGCTTGATTACAGCAGACAAGAACTTCATTCATTAAATGACATATCAATTTCTAGTACGCATGGAAGATAAATGTTCAATTGTATACACCGAATTCTACTTGTTTAGATTGTGGAAAAATTAGCGACGATTATTACTTGGCTGAAATTCTAGCATCACTCAGGCCGTGGGAGTTCTTGGATTTTTCCTTTTTATGGGATGAAAACATAAATTAAGTGTATGCCGGGTATGCAGCCTAGGCTGCTGACGAGCCTTAAGCTTTCCACTGTGTTTTTGGTGTAGGCAAGGCATACCAAAACAAAGAACACATACATAACCTAACAAAATTCATATAAATCTTATTAAATGTGAATAAAATTCTAAAAGTCTTTCAGACTTCGCATTAATCAATCCAAACTTTCGAAAAATATTTAAACCACTTGTTTACCCAGTTTATGCCTAGAGAAACATAACCTTTATATATATATATATATATATATATATATATATTATAAACACTAAAAAAGTTCCCTTTCTCATGCCATTGCACGGCATCAAATTGTTCTATCTTTCGCTCTTATTTTGCCTTACATCTTTTGTTTCATGGTATTTGACGGCCTCCCAAAAGTTGAAACAATATTAAACAATTATTTTGTCTGCTTTCATGAAATCCTCTCTGCATGGTGCCCAATGGCAAATTAGCAATACGTAGACCAGTGATTGCCGTTTGTAGCAAACAGAGTTAAAAAAGGAAATGCCAAGTAGGTATACCATGCCAAAATGTTAATAATAATAATAAATGCCATTTGTTTCTATAGACATGAAAGTCTCCATAGACTTCAAAAATCTTGCTAATCAACCAAAGCAGTATTATCTACGTTACATTGACTTTTGCCAAATTAACCAAAAAGTGTGTATGGGTAGCATTGTTAGAAGCCTTCTCTTCCTCACTTTGGCATTCACATTGAACTTCACCATGGTTCAGTGTCTCAGGCCAGATGTTGTCACCGACACATTGATGCAAGGAGATAATTTGACTGTGGGAAATCTGTCCTCGCCCTCTAATGTCTTCCATCTAAGCTTCTTCACTATCAATGACACTAAGGATGAAAGAATTTACCTAGGAATAAATTACTTAAAAGGGTGTCTCTGGCTTGCCGACCCAAACATCCCACTTTTTGAGAGACAAGCAAGGCTTATAGTTGATGATTATGGTAGCTTGAAAATCTTAAGCAATAACGATACAGAGCTTCTAGTGCTATACTCAAGCAAAGCCGCACAAAAGATCAATGCTAGTGCCACGCTGCTCGATACTGGCAACTTTGTACTGCGTGAAATGGACGCAGTTGGCAATGCAAAACAGATTTTGTGGCAAAGTTATGACTACCCCACTTTCCTCCTGTTGCCAGGAATGAAACTGGGATTCAACAAGAGAACAGGGCAGAATTGGAGCCTCACATCTTGGACAGGCAAAAACACACCTGCTAAGGGCTCCTTCACTCTTGGAGTGGACCAAAACAACAAACAATTGGTCATATGGCGGCACGGCAACCTCTACTGGACTAGTGGGCCACTTTTTGATGGAAGTTTTCCTAATTTGAACACATCGAGCACTTACAAGATCTACTTTTCCTATGTGTCAAACGAAAATGAAACATATTTCAGTTATAAATCCACGTCACCTTCCACCTGGAATGACCTTGATTTTGTTGGTTTGGATCCACGAGGCCAAATATATGGCAAAGCCTTTGTCTCTTGCTGCAAAGATAACCCTGCACGTGTCAGAGGATGCGTCCCCCAAAGGTTCCCAACCTGCAGGAACCAAAATGCCTATGTATCCATGCTCAACTTTAAGTATGGTAATATGTCCCGAGAAGGGTACAAGAATGAGGATTTGGACAAGATTTCTCTTTATGATTGTGGCGCCACGTGCATGAACAGTTGTTCTTGTTTTGCCTACTCCTTCACGACCCATGATAACACTTGTTGTCAGATGTGGAATACAGAGACCAAATTTGTCATGTCTTCTACTGGTCAACAAGTTTACTTCATCAATGAACTCATCACTGGCAATGACCCTTCCATACACAGAAAATTTAAAGGTAAATTCATTGCTAGAGTAGTAAATATAGTAATGTTGTGCAGTGATCACTTTCGAAAGCATAGATGGTTCTTTCTATTCTTCTTTGTATTTGGATTTAGTATTCATACCATGGTCCCATAATCGGGTCAGACCAACTGGTTCAACTGAAACTAACTTAGTGTCCTGTCTAATGTTTCAAAAAACGTCACATATTTTATTTTACCTGGAGTAAATTGGCTTGAATCGGAAATGAACCAAAAATTGATAAAAATTGGTGGTTTAAAATGTGTTTCTTTTGTTGTATTTAGTGTTTTTAAGAGATTTTATAGCTAGTAATGAATTTTATTTGTTATTGTAGAACTTAAATATGATATATTAAATGTGTTTCTTATCATATAATTTTCTTTTATTATATATTATGATTTATGACACTTTTAAGTGAATTTAAATTTATTTTTATAAATTCATATATATTATTTTTTATTAATATTATTCCATATATTATATTTAAAAATTAAAGTAATAATATTTTATCAAACCGGTTCGATTCCAGTTAAATTTCGGTTAAACTTTTGAAATTTAAATTCATGTTATTATTAGTTTAGTGAATAGTTTGGTTCTGAAAATTTTGATTCATCTATTACCTCTAGAGAGAAATTAACTAGCAAGGAAAGAAAATAAAATGCCGATCTTGTGATGCTTTTATTTTTGTCAAATGTAGTCAATAAAAGGAAAGTACGGATAGGGAGTGTGATTGGTGGAGCTTTGCTGATACTTGTATCACCCTTCATGTTCTATTTATTATGGAGAAAACACAGAATAGCGGGTAAATTTCCTGTGTGGAATTTTAACAAGTCACTTGGATTATCATTCATTGTTTACCTACTAATTTAACCTTCTGGTTGGCTTATCATCTTCAACAGAAGAAAGATTGAAGCAAAAGAAGATATTATATGAGATTGAAGGAATAACAGAGCCTTCTTCCCTAAACAACAGACCGACAAAGGTTAATAAGATTGAAACCATAAATCATGGGATGCATGTGTTCAGCTTTGGAAGCATTGAATTAGCAACCGATCATTTCTCTTTGGCAAATAAGTTGGGTGAAGGTGGCTTTGGACCTGTCTACAAGGTAAGATCAAATACATCAGGGACTATTTTCAATCTGGGAAAATGTTCCTTTGACAACTGGGTGGGAAAAAAAAACTTGACAACCCTATATATTAATATATTTTTCTTCTGACTCTTCCAGCATTTTCCAAGTATTGTATTATTTTCATTGGACTCTTGTCAACATTTTTCAACGAAATGAGTATACAAAAAATTTAATTGTTTATATGATTGCAGGGACAATTGCTTGATGGTCGAGAAATAGCAATCAAGAGACTTTCTAGAAGTTCAACACAAGGGTTGGCTGAGTTTAAGAATGAGGTTAAATTAATTGCCAAATTCAACCACACTAACTTGGTCAAGCTCTACGGTTTCTGCATTGAAAAAGAAGAAAGGATGTTGATCTACGAATATATGCCCAACAAAAGTTTGGACTTTTACCTTTTTGGTATGCAAACTTTTACATAATCGAGCAAATGTAATTAATTTAGAAAGTGTAGTTAATTTAACAAGTTTCTTCAATTGGTCTAAATGCTATAACTGCATTTCTGCTCACCAATTTCTCCTCTCTATTATATGGTATAGATTCCAATAACACTTTGTTGGATTGGAAGAGAAGATTTTCCATCGTTCAAGGAATTGCACAAGGACTTGTTTATCTTCATACATATTCAAGGTTAACAGTAATTCACAGAGATTTAAAGCCAAGTAACATTTTACTGGACTATGAAATGAATCCGAAGATATCTGATTTTGGTTTGGCGAGGATATTTGAGTTGAAAGAACCCAAAAAAAACACAAACAAAGTTGTTGGAACTTAGTAAGTACACCTAAAATTTAAATTCTATTTCTCTTAATTATTAATTTATTTTTAGAAGTTTATTTTTATTAAGAACTTACTGTTTCAGTGGGTATATGTCTCCTGAGTATGCTTTAAATGGCATTGTCTCTACAAAAATTGATGTTTTTAGTTTCGGAGTACTGATGCTTGAGATTATCAGTGGTAAGAAGAATTCTGTTCATTTTGATTGGGACCATCCCACCAGCCTCATAGGACATGTAAGTTTTATTTCTCCCAGACGTCATGTGTCACTACTAATTTGGTAAGATCAGGTGTCAACAACCCCATGCTATTTTGACATTTTCAGGCTTGGCAGATGTGGAATATGGATGATGCTTTAGAATTAATAGACCCTATATTGAAGGGATCGTGTGTTGCTAATGAAGTGTTGAGATGTATTCATGTCAGCCTTTTGTGTGTGCAAGATCAAGCTGATGATAGACCAACTATGTCAGATGTGGTATCTTTCCTATCAAGTGAGTCTCTGCTAGCTGAACCGAAGCAACCAACATTCTTCACTAATACTGGAGTGAATGAGCCTAAAAGTCCTATTGCTGGTGAAAGAAGTGATTCTTTAAATACAGTAACAATTTCGACATTGGGTGGTAGATAAATTTAAGATCAACTGAAATGATGAATAAAAATAAAATATTGAGTATGCATGGGTAAAATTATGTCGAAATCACTTTACTGTGATTGTTGAATAATGTGTTTAGTGGAAATTGAATGCTTATTGAAGGTTTCTTGAGAGTATTAGTAGTATTCATGCAGCTCTTCATATGTGTAACTGTTATAGCATTCTTTTCGTCTCTAAAATGTTTTTTAATGTACTGTAAAATGACATAAATTAATTTAGTCCCAAATTATCTTTGGAATGAGTAAAAGGTACAAAAATAGACCCACCATTTAGATATAGTTTCATTTTTATCAAATGATACGATCCAACTTCCCCAACCAAAGCAGCCAGCATTCTTCATCAAAGTGGCTGTGGAAGACTCAGAACTTCTTACAGGAGGCAAGAACATCAATCTTTAAATGACGTAACAACTTCTAGTATGCACGGAAGATAATTGTACAGTTGTATACTCCGAACTCTACTTTTTAAGAGTTTGGAGAAATTACCAACTATTGTTACGTACCTGGCTAAAAATCTTACACTTTAGGAGTTTGTTGTAATATTGACTAGTCTAATATATTGTGCAAATAGACAAATGATAGAGAAAAGTATGGTATGGTTCCAATACTTAGCAAAATTTCACAAATTTTTATTATCTAGACAAGATTAAAGACTATAAACAGAGTTAAGTGGATTTTTGTCTGTCAAAAAAGATAAATTTTTTAAATCAAGTTGGAAACTCTTGTTAGATTTTCATCAGCTATGAAATGCAAACAAGTTAGGGTAAATGAAATGGAATGCTGAGTTTATGTCAAACATATAAATCTATCTCAAACCTTGATTTCTTAGGAGAAAAAAAACCTAAGTTCCTAAGTTTGTAACATAATAAAGTAACTTTCTTTGAGTATAATTACCAAAAGATGAGGGCTAATAAACCAAGACTCAAGATACTAGTTTTCTTAATGTTTTTCTTTGATTCAAGAGAATGGAAGTGTTTTTAAATCACATTAATTCATGTCATGAATCAAGTCATCCCATAAGCCATAACAAACATGAAACAAAGAAAAAAAAGCATTAATATTGAAGAACAAAGAATCTGATGTATATATACACACACAAGAGAATTTACTTTGTTTATATCTAACCTTAACAATGGAGGCATAGAATGCCCAGGGAGATCTCTTGCCAGTCACCCACTGTCATGGAAGGTTCTGTCTACGGGTATTTTCAAATCCCCTTTTTATCAGGTCAATATTCTCTTTTATAGCAGGTTGGCTCTAGGATCCACATAGAGATATATAGAAGCTGCATGATAACTTGTTTTTCTTTTCTATCCCAATGAGGTGAGAATGGTAGACGCACTTTTGCACCGTCGATGCAAACACATTTCATTCTTCTACCTGTACAGTAGGCAGGTAGATCGTTAGTCAAAGTCAATGGTTAACGTGGTAAAGAAAGTAGGAAAGAGATACGAAACGGGTTAAAGGTAGGCGTGTATGAATTTGTGAGTGTAAGAAGAAGAACAAAAACGCGTGAAAGGGTAAAGTTGGAGGATTGGAGCCATAGATATTACATATTAGGTTGAATTGGTTGATTGATACAGAATATCAGAAAGAGAGAAAGATGAGGAGAAGTGTGCTACCCTCTCTATTGTTCCTCCTGCTACTTGACCCCTCTGAAGGTGAAGACATTGCCATTTACTGGGGTCAAAACACCAAAGAAGGAAACCTTACTGAAACGTGTGCAACAGGAAAATACTCGTTTGTCAACATAGCCTTCCTTTCCACCTTTGGGAATGGCCAAACCCCAATACTGAACCTGGCTGGTCATTGTAACGCCTCTTCTAATGGGTGCACTGAGATGGGAAGAGAAATTAGGAATTGTCAAAATCAAGGGATCAAGGTGATGCTTTCCATCGGAGGAGGAACAAATAGTTACTCTCTAACTTCCCTTGAGGATGCCAAAAATGTTTCGGATTACTTGTGGGACAATTTCCTCGGTGGCTCCTCCTCATCACGCCCATTTGGGGATGCAGTTTTAGATGGCATTGACTTTGACATAGTGGCAGGCGATTCATCTTTCGTGGGAAACCTTTCACATAACCTCATTTCATATTCACAGACACGCAAAGTGTACCTGTCAGCAGCTCCTCAGTGTCCATATCCTGATGCTAATCTGAATTCGACCCTTGCTAGTGGCCATTTTGACTACGTCTGGGTACAATTCTACAATAATCCTTCATGCCAATATACCCAAAACAATTTCGATAACTTCCTTAAAGCATGGAACGATTGGACCACGTCATTGAATGCAGGGAAAATATTTCTGGGGTTACCAGCAAATCAAGCTGCAGCTGGAAGCGGTTATATTCCAGCTGATGTATTAGTTTCTAAGATCTTGCCTGCAATAAGCAAGTCAAGAAACTATGGAGGTGTCATGTTGTGGTCAAGGTACGAGGATAAAATGAGTGGATACAGCTCCGTCATTCAAAATTTAGAAATAAATCAGACTGCAAACTCTCTATGCACACACCAAAGCCTTCCTGCATGCAAGAGCTCTGAAGGCGATTTCTTGGAAAGTGTTGGTAACATGTCCACAGTTGGTATACAAGTTTATGCTGGCGCCAATGGTACGCAGTGCTGTGAGATCATATGTAGGAACAATTGTTCCTGTCTCGCCTATGCCCCATTAAACCGCACTAACAATACTGGATGCCAGATATGGCTCAAAGGAACAAACTTTTTTAGAGCTTCTGCAGATATGGCACTACCTATCTATGTCTCTGTTGCACTGCTCCCAGAAGACAAAGGTACGTCCTGATTCCCTACTACAACAGGTGATTATTTTCTTTGCTTCTAGTCCTAAATCGAACTTGTTAGGAAATACAAATATTTAATGAAATTATAATGCTTAAGATATGTTTAGACAAGTCTCTCCATAAGTTCTTACATGAAAGAAATTAAATTAATTTTTTTTTCATAAGTTAAAATTAGCTTATACATGAATAAATAAATGTTAGAGTAATTATACAAGAGTTCTACGAATTAGCTCTTATATAAGTTATAGAGAAGTTAATTTCAATTTTTTTCCTTACCTTTTTTTTTCTAAGAAGGAGTTTCCGGAAAATCTCATTCAAAAAGGCCTTAGTATATTGGAAACAGAGAAAAATATAATTAACGAAAGATTTCCAATAAAAGATCTAAAAGGGTTCTGATTAACTGAATAAACTTGAGCAACAATAAGAAGTAATCATAATTAATAGCACTTCCTGGTTACTAATAATTGGCTCCAGGTAAGTTGGTTATAGCTCTTGATTCTTTGGAAGTATTTTCATTAGGTACCTTGCTTAGGATATGAAGTAAGAATACATATGAGTAATAAACCCTCTAATTACCATCTAAAAAATTTTCAGCTACCTTTTCAGAGTAGTAAATGATCTTTCTGAGTTTCAGTAAACCGGTGGTACATATGGCTCATCGCTGGGGTGGGAACAGCATTTGCAATACCTGTAATGTTCTATTTATGGCGTGCCTTGTGGAGAAATTACAAAGCTAAAGGTAACCACCAGAATTTAGATTGTTTTGTGAGTTTATGTCTGTAAGACCTTTTCATAACTTACATGTTCAAGTCTCATCACCAGTGGAGAGAAAGAAGATGCAGAAGAAGTTATTACATGACATTGGAGGTAATTCAATAAAAGGTAAGAATAAGGGAAAGACAAGCAATGGGGTTGAAATATTCACCTTTGAAACCATTGTTGCTGCAACAGAAAATTTCTCAGCCGTTAATAAGCTAGGAGAGGGTGGATTTGGTCCTGTTTATAAGGTAATTTGAAACTATATATGTACATAACAATTAATTAATTTTCTAGCTTAAAATTAAAACTACCTGGGTAAGTACTGATATAATGACACCTTCAGGGAACACTGAGTGATCAGCAAGAAGTAGCAATAAAGCGACTTTCTAAAAGTTCAGGACAGGGGGTAATGGAATTTAAGAATGAAGCCAAACTTATGGCCAAACTACAACACACTCATCTTGTAAAGCTTCTAGGTTTCTGCATCCAGAGAGATGAAAGAATATTGGTCTATGAGTACATGCCTAACAAGAGCTTAGACTTCTACCTATTTGGTAAACTTTCTTTTGTCTTAAAAAGGGTATTGCTAAGGTAAGACTGTGCCAGATGTTAGCATACACTAGCATTTTAACAACCATACTTACTTTAAAACAGATTCAGCTAGAAAGAATTTGCTAAACTGGGAAAAACGGCTGAACATCATTGGAGGCATTGCTCAAGGACTCCTTTATCTGCACAAGTACTCGAGACTAAAGGTGATACATCGAGACCTGAAAGCAGGTAATATATTGCTTGATCGCGAGATGAATCCTAAGATATCTGACTTTGGCATGGCTCGAATATTCGGTGTAAGAGCATCGGAAGAAAACACAAACAGAGTTGTTGGTACATAGTAAGTGTATAATTCGGCCATGCATTTTTCAAAATTCTTCTCTTTCATTTATCTTTACGCAAACATTCTATCTTTTCAGTGGATACATGGCTCCAGAGTATGCAATAAATGGTGTTGTGTCAATCAAAATAGATGTATTCAGCTATGGTGTACTGCTACTAGAAATACTTAGTGGCAAGAAGAATAATAGTCGCTACCATTCGGATCGTCCTCTCAACCTCATAGGATATGTAAGTTTCTCAAATGACTAGTCCATTAAATTTATGCTTATCAAAGGTTAAAAGTTTTATTTAGATTTTGGGATACTTGTAGGTGTGGCAGCTCTGGAATGAAGGTAGAGCTCTGGAGTTAATGGACCCAGATTTGCATGAATTATGTCCTCAGAATGCAGTTTTGAGATGTATTCATATAGGCCTGCTGTGTGTACAAGATCAAGCAACAGATAGACCAACCATGGCAGACATTGTTTCATTTCTATCAAATGATACAATCCAACTTCCCCAACCAAAGCAGCCAGCATTCTTCATCAATGTGGTTGTGGAAGACTCAGAGCTTCCTTACAGCAGGCAAGAACTTCATTCTTTAAATGACGTAACAGTTTCTAGCACACATGGAAGATAATCGTACAATTGTTAAGATTTTGGAGAAAACACAGATCATTATTTCCTTATTCATATTTGGTATTATTGTGTATGCCACCAAAGTGTGACCTTTTATCCTTTTAGATTTTAATAAATAGTAAATATATTAGAATGTTTTATTTACAAAATTTTGTTTATAATTTAACTATATTTTTATATATCAGTATCTCAAGTAACTTGAATAAGCTGAGAAACTATAACACAGTCTGGAACTGATCTTCAAGTGTCCATAGGCTTGTCTAATAATGATAAGTATTTAAATTTTTTTATTTTTTATTTAAAAAAAACGATAATTATTAATAATTTTAAAAGAATTAAGTAAGAACTGACACAGGATATTAGCTTACGTTGAAAAAAAGTTTCTTTTCTTTTACTTTTACTTGTAGAAAAAGCTGACATAAAATTTTGTAAATGATTATTGAAACACGTGTTATTTAAGTAGAGGATTAACACCATTCTAGTGACTCTTGTTCATTTTAGATAAGGTTCCTTATTAAGTTTATGGTGTGAACAAAGTGCTCTAAGTACAAGCGCACCATACACATAATAGTAAAATAAATTATTTTTAGATACTTAATTCAACCACGTGATATAATTATTATTTAATATAATTTTTATTCTTAATTATACATATCATTCTTAATTTTTATTGAATAATTTACTTAATATTGTGTTTTATTAAAAGCAATTATGATTTACTTAAATACTTATAATGTATTTTCTATATATTACTCTTGATATTATAAGTAAACAGAATATGCTTTTTTTTTATTTTTAAAAATATTGATTATGATGCATTAAAAAATTATGTGATATAAAAAATAATTATTACATTTTTTATCGTTACGCAATTAAAAGAAAAAAAAAACTAAAAACGATCATGTTTTAAAATTAGCAAAATATTTTGCAGGAACTAAAATAAGACATAATAGTATTTGGAGAGATTTAAGATATATTTAAATAGATCATAGACAGTAAATGAGAAACAATACTCAACACATTTAAGCATATATATAAAATAATACAGTTAAATTAAATATTCATTATATTAATCTGATTTGTAAATAAATCATGTATCTCGGAAACTATTGAATGCTAATTAATCTTTTTAAAATTTATTTATTTAAAGAAATGAAATTTCCTTTTCTTCTTCATTCCTACCAAACACCATTTACAAGTCACTTTCCACTTACACAGTCCAATTCTGCACCCTTGCAGAAATAAACTCCAACACGTCTTCAAAACATTGTTGTCGTTTCCCTACCCACGTTGTTTTCATACTTAAAACAAGCTCTCTTCATCCTCCAAGGTTGTTTGCTTCTTATCATTTCGAAACTTAGCAGATCATTAAACTCAAATCACATCGATCCAAGCTCGTGAGTCGGTGACGAAGACTCCACGTGTTCCTCGTTCATTAGACCGTGTTTCGGTATTTGCTCATCAGGACCCATATCTCGTACTATCATACATCAATTGGCCTATATATAATAAGGCACAAAATTTCCATTCTGGAGTTTTTATTTGAGCAGGGGCAGAGAGTGAGAGGAAGAAGAGGTGGAAATGGAATTTTGGCCGGAGTTTCTTGCGAGCAGCACCGGAAAAGAGTTCGTAGCAGGAGGGTTCGGAGGCACTGCTGGCATAATCTCCGGTTACCCATTAGACACGCTCCGTGTGATTCAGCAGAACTCCTTCAACACTCGCTCTGCCTTCACCATCCTCAGAAATGTGGTGGCCAAGGAAGGACCAACCGCTCTGTACCGCGGCATGGCTGCACCTTTGGCCTCTGTTACCTTTCAGGTAATTTTTGTTTTTTTACTTCCATCCCTTAGTTAATACAAGGTTTAGATGCAGACATGTTTTTTTGTGAAGCTCATCACGTGGATGATGGGTGAGTATATCCCTTTATATCTTTCACGTGGGAGACCACGACCAGCCAATCTCTTCCCAGATTTTGGTCTGTTCTGTAATTCTGTTCATTATTAGATGTACAATCGTTCAAGCCACCTCAATGCCACATAGCCTGTCGGAAAATTATTTTAGGTTTTTTTTTTTTCTTTTCTGAGGTTTTTGGAATCGGGACTCATGTTCATTACCAAGCATACTTGTTCATCATTTTTAATTAAGCATCTTATTTTCAATTATCTTTGTTACCATTTAATTTATATTTATTAAATATTTTTATTTTAAAAATAAATTTGAAAACTTTTACATTTTAAATATTCTTATTTTAAAATATTCTTATTTTATTTTCTTTTAGGTTAGGGTCCTACATTTACATATTATACACTTGGAAGTTCTCAAATCTTTTTTACTCGATTATTTTGTGTGGATTAACAAAAACTTGTGGCGCACTCAGTGATACACGCCCAGAGGCAATATTAAACTATATTTTGGGATGTGCCATTCATCAATGGCTAATGGATCACTGAATAATCATCATTTGATAGACCATCACCATCCAATTATTGAGGATACCACTAGTTATTTAAGTCCTATTAATGTTCATCTTCCTCTGTTAAAGTTCTATATTTTTTAATTAGTGTTTTTTTAAAGAGATTTAGTTTATTGCATAACTGTGACAGTAGAATGTGACATGCCGGTAATAATTGTTTTTTTAATTACTGTTTTTCAAAGTAGCATTTTTGGAAAAAAAAAACATTTGTGATATTATTAGAAATTAGAAAAAGGTGTTTAAATTAATTTTATAATATTTTTAATTAAAATTTATTAGATTTACTATATTATTCATTATCAGACCGATTTGAAAATACCTTTAAATATTTAATTTCATATTCGTGATATTTATTATCTACTGATTGTACCGGATATATATAACTTTCACATTTTCATATAACCAAATTATAATATAAAAAACCATTTATTTTTAAGTTAACTCATTAAGCCCTTTATTTTATTGAGGAAAAAAAGTTAGGCCAGTTAATTGTGACTGTTTATTTATCATGGTCAGTGCAAGAAAATTAGCACAGGACTTACAATTATGCAGAAAAACAAAAAGAAGTCCAAACATGAACTAAAATCCTTCAAAAATATAACTGACCAAAATGGAGGTGATTCTTTTGTTGGGTGCAGAATGCTATGGTTTTCCAAATTTACGCAATTCTTTCGAGGGCATTTAGTTCGTCCGTTTCGGTTAACGACCCTCCTTCTTACAAGGGTGTTGCTTTAGGAGGATTTTGTAGTGGCGCTATACAGAGTATGTTGCTCTCCCCTGTTGAGTTGGTTAAAATTCGGCTTCAGCTGCAGAACACAGGTGACTCCATAGAAACCAAAAAAGGTCCAATGGGGGTGGCCAAAAACATATGGAAAATAGAGGGTCTTCGTGGCATTTATCGAGGACTTGGCATCACCATGCTAAGAGATGCACCTGCACATGGCCTTTACTTTTGGACATATGAATATGCAAGGGAGAAACTTCACCCAGGTTGCAGAAGAAGTTGTGCAGAGAGCTTGAATACTATGCTAGTATCAGGAGGATTAGCTGGGGTAGTGAGTTGGGTTTTCAGCTACCCTTTAGACGTTATAAAGACAAGATTGCAGGCTCAAACACTTTCTTCACAAAAATACAGAGGCATTTTGGACTGCCTTGGGAAGAGTGTTAGAGAAGAAGGATATGTGGTGCTATGGAGGGGTTTAGGTACTGCAGTTACCAGAGCGTTTCTGGTGAACGGTGCTATATTTTCTGCCTATGAAATCTCTCTTAGGTGTCTGTTTGATAAATAACAACCGAAACATTCAACTGTAGGAAACAATCAAATTCAAGGGACTTACTATTCAAGTTTTGAGTGAGACATAACAACCAGATTGACATTCAGATTTTATATTTAATAATCATTGCTTCATATAATTTCCAATATAAAACAATTCATTCACATTCAGATCAAAGAAAAAAGGTTGCACTATGGTGTTTTCTATATTTTTTTTATTTGAAATTCTGAAAAAAAAAATTGTTTTTTTATCAAATATTTTTTATTGTTTATTTTACTCTCAAAATTACTCACTTCTTGAAAAAAAATATTTCTGCTCTCAAGTTAATGTTTAATGGTTACATTATTGGAAATTAATATATATATATATGATATGGGTATGAATAATTAGGTGGCGAATACTTACATTTATTATTTAATTTTTTGTAAATTATTAAATTAATTAATTCAATCACTAAATTGTAAGTTTTTGTAAATTATATTAAATTTCATTTAAACTAAAAATGATAATTAATGCTTCTTTGCGCCGTATTTTGACAAATAATAATTATATTAGTAAATATTTATTGTTAATAACACACCTGTAAATTAAATAAAATTTTGATATATACTTAATATAAAAAACCATTCAACGGCTAAATAAATTAAATTAGAAAAAGAAATTTATTCAAAAGACTAAATTATACTTTTTAATCATATAACTTATTTTTATGTTCAATTTAATCCCTTAACCTTTTAAGAATTTCAGTTTGATCTCTTAGCTTTAAAGAATTTAAATTTAATCTAAAAAAAAGTTTCATTTTGTTTAATAAATCTGAGTTAAAAGAGAGACTTATTCTCCATGAAAAACCAGCATCCATTAAAGTCTTTTCATTTTGATCAAGAGATCAAACGCAAATACAAATAAAGACATATATTCAAATGCAACTAAATGAATCAAGCCAAACACAATCATCTATAACTAACCTAAACTCACCATATGCATCAACACAAATCCAACAACCACTATTTTTAACCCCTTTCTGCAACAAAAAAATTATGTTTTTTAGTCAATCACGTGATGAAAAGGACTAAAATAAACTGCTCAGAAACTTAAAAAACAAAAACTGAACATGAAGATTAAAAATAGAATTTGACCACAACATTGCATCACTGTAGATAGCTCAATGAGTCCTTGAACAATCATGGAGTTGATGATGAATGTCATGCATAGCCATTCGTTGGTTGATTCAAACTGTCTTTGAATGAGTACCAAATAAATACTAAAATGTAGTCCCCATCACCCATCTTCAGGGAATATTTTGCTTAAAAAGGTTTAAAATTGAATTAAAAAAGTGAAAAAACAAAGAATGAGAAGAGGCCGGAAAGCCTGGGCCCAAACACAAGCACGGTGCCGCGCCGCAAATTGTTACGGTGAGTTGCGATCAAAACCCGACCCATAATTGACGCCACGTGGCAGAGGGTTTTAAAAGCACGCACGCAGAAGACCACAAGTTTTGAATGTGAAGCCAAGCGCGCAACGATAAATAGACAAAAAACAGGGCCGTCCCCACCCATGTGGGACGGGACAAGTTCAAAAAACCAGGGGACCTACCCCATAAGCCTACGACGCCGTTTCGGTGCTGAGTCGCACGTGCCAGGCAGCGTGTCCGTTCAAATTTTTTCGAAGGCTCCTTTGCTTTGGTTGGTTTCACTACAACACCACTTTTGTCGCTCGTATCGTATCTATTCGTTCCTTCCTATATCTTCGGTTTCACTCCAGTCCAGTCCACTGTCGTTGTATGGTAACTGATCACCTCCCTCTCACCGTTCCGTTCCGATCTGATCATCGCCAAGGAAGATGAACGGTGCAGGGAGACAGGGGCTGAGATCTGGTGCGTCCGGGGTGCACCACCAGCGCCAGTACTCCGATAACTTCCTCGACGGTTCCTCCAACGGCAACAGGTGGCTCCAATCTGCTGGCCTCCAACACCTTCAATCTTCCACCAATCAACTTCCTCCGCTTCAGGTGATCTCATTCTCTTCCCTCTCTCTCTCTCTCTCTCTCTCTCTCTCGCTCTTTAACTATCTTTTCCCCTTCCGCTATCGATCTTGTCTTCGACCGTTGCGCCTAAGCGTTTTGGTCCTATTTCATGAGATTCGTTTCGTCTTTGGAATGCGAGCAGGACTATAACTTATACGGCGGAGGGCAGGGAGGAAGAATGTACCGGAACGCGCAGAGGAGCTTTAACGGAGGAAATGAGTATTATGTGGAGCCTTCCACTCCTCCCGGTGGTTACCGTGCTTCGATGCAGAAAAAGAATGGCGATGATTTGTCTGGTGATTTCAGCCCCGGCTTGTTAGATCTGCATTCGTTTGACACCGAGCTTCTTCCTCCTGAGGTTATTACTTTCGTTTGATTTCTGTCTGTGCTTTGTTGTTCTGAAGTTGTCATTTCATCTTGTGTATAACGGTCACATTGCATCTTTTGAAAGGTTACGGCTATAAAAATTTTCTATTTCGTTGACTCTCTAATCCTTCCTTGAAAGTGTTTATTTATACTATGCAAAATTTGAGTTGGTGTTGTGGGAAATTGTCCCAAGGTTGTTGTTGTCTACAACGGATGAACTTACATTTAATTTCTGTGTTTGTTGTTCTGAAGTTATCATTTCATACAATGAATAACGGTCAACATTGCATCTTTTGAAAGGTCATGATTATATAATTTTTCTGCTTGGTTGACTCTCTAACTCTTTAAAATGTTCATACTATGCAATGTTTGTGTTGATGTTGAGGGAAATTGTTATGTCAGCCTCAGCAGATCCTTAGCTCTGAACTTGTACGTGCGTTGGGACTTTGTTTTTTTAATTTATTATTCATTCATTTTCATATAACCTGAGGATTAAAAGCATTTCCTCTATCTAGATATTATGAGAATTGTATTCTTAAGTTGATCATATGATGCAAATTGTAATTAGATTGAGGCACATGAAGAGGTAGCTTAAAGTTGCTTATAATTTCTCTCTCCTTCTAGATGCCAGCCTCCAATGCATATGATACACACTCCCTGTATCAACCTGGCCGAGGTAGAAGCTTTGATGACTCTGAACCTTACATGATGAGCAAACAGACTGGCAGAGCTCGTGCTCCTGAAAACATATTGAAGAGTTTTCCTGCAGAAAAAGAGAAATCTAATTCTGTAGCAAAGATTAAAGTTGTGGTATGTTCTTTTGCATATCTAAATTTACCAGTCATGTTTCATGTTTATTTTAAAATGTTTTTTGCTGACTGTTTGATAAGAATTTGAATTTTTTTTTTCTTTAATACTGCATTGGCACAATTCCAGCTTTGTATACATTGAACATCGTTTAAATTTCGTTGAATTATCTGACAATGAATATTAACTCTTGTTCAATTGAAAAGAAAAGAGGCTTGCTTTTAATTTTCTTCTAATATTTACATGTTTTTTAATGCAGGTTCGTAAAAGACCAATGAATAAGAAAGAATTAGCAAAAAATGAGGAAGACATTATAGAAACATATTCCAATTCTTTAACAGTGCACGAGACTAAATTGAAGGTGAGTTCAAGAGGCAGCATTAATCAATGGTTCCAATGTCCAATGCAGTATACTTGTCCTTAGGTTTTAGAAATATAAGATTAAGTTGCTGAAAATGATGATGTATGTACTCAGAAATCTAGTGTGATGCTGGCTATGTAACTGATATTTCTAAATTTTTCTCTTGGTGAATCTGAAATTCGACTTGAAAAGAATGTAGATAATATAAAACAGGAAAAGACAGGTAATGTGGATTGTAATTATCTGTATGTTTTTAATATTACGTATTCTTTCTGGAGATTGAACTGAACCAAGATAATAATATTTTATCCACTTATTCCCTCACTAGTCAGTTCTTATGGTATGATAATCTAAGAGATACTTTATATTTACACATTTTAAAATTATATGCTTTACAGGTTGACTTAACTCAGTATGTAGAAAAGCATGAATTTGTTTTTGATGCTGTTTTGAATGAAGAGGTTACGAATGATGAGGTAACTATGATGTACATAAATGTTCAGTTGAAAGGAATGACTGACAACATGTTTTATATCCTGATGTAACTATGTTTTAAATTCTTATTTTTTAGGTGTATCGTGAAACTGTAGAGCCCATAGTTCCAATAATCTTTGAACGCACTAAGGCAACATGCTTTGCATATGGACAAACAGGTGATAACACCCTCTGAATTTCAATTTTTGTTTGTTGCTATTGCATCCTGGCTGAAGATAAATACCAATTTTATGCTAATTTGTAAAGTGATATTTCGACTTTATATCGTACATCTCTTTGGAATTTCCATGTTTCTTTTCAGTTTATATCGTACATCACTAAAAGTTTTATGTTCTGGCCATGATCAAAACTCAATTCTTGAAGTTGTTGAGGTCTAGTTGTTGACAATACTAAGCAAAGTTTAGGCCGACAATAAACCCCAATGCTTTGTACTAAGTGAACTTCTAAATATCATTTTCTGTTCTTCTAGGAAGTGGAAAAACTTACACTATGAAGCCACTGCCGCTTAAAGCATCAAGGGACATCCTTAGATTGATGCATCATACTTACAGAAACCAGGGATTTCAATTGTTTGTGAGCTTCTTTGAAATATATGGCGGCAAGCTTTTTGATCTTCTTAATGATAGAAAGTAAGTCAAATATCTTCTTTTTTGCATCTGTAATCTGTGTTCTCGAGGTTTAAAGTCGTACTTGTACAGAAAACTTTGCATGAGGGAGGATGGTAAGCAACAAGTTTGCATTGTGGGTTTGCAAGAGTACCGAGTATCAGATGTGGAGAACATCAAAGAACTGATTGAGAAAGGAAATTCAACAAGAAGTACAGGAACCACAGGTGCAAATGAGGAATCATCACGGTCTCATGCAATACTTCAACTTGCTATCAAGAGGTCAGTTGATGGAAATGAATCCAAACCTCCCCGTTTGGTTGGCAAACTCTCCTTCATAGATCTTGCTGGAAGCGAACGGGGAGCAGATACCACAGATAATGACAAACAGACAAGGTATGATTAAGCTTGAATTATTTAAGATTGTTTTATCTTTTTAATTGTCCAAGTTTAAATAGTACTTATTCCAGAGAAAATTAAGGAATGTAAATTAGATTCCAAATTTGGCGTTATAGATTATTATTATTAAAGATGTGGCAGAATCGGGATTCTATTATGATTTGTATGCATCCCTCTAGCATTCTCACATTAGTCTAATGTATTTTTGTTGCATCATTTGCCAACTAAATGATTCAGAATAGAAGGTGCTGAAATCAACAAGAGCTTACTTGCCCTAAAGGAATGCATAAGAGCTCTCGATAATGACCAAGGACACATCCCATTCAGAGGCAGTAAACTGACTGAAGTTTTGAGGGATTCATTTGTTGGCAACTCCCGCACTGTCATGATCTCATGCATATCGCCAAGCACTGGTTCATGCGAACATACTCTGAATACATTAAGATATGCTGACAGGTAACGATGAATTTTCTAATAGGTGTAGTTCTGTATTCCCAACTCCTTCAAACCACCCACATCACACCTCAGAAAAACACAACAAAACACACCCACCCATGTGCTAACAAGGTAAATAAAAATAATATTTTGCTGTCACAAACCAGGGTGAAAAGCCTGTCAAAAGGAAACAACACAAAGAAAGATGCTATATCATCAAATTTCAACCTTAAAGAATCAAGTACGGTTCCCTTATCTTCCATTACTGGATCATCCTATGAGGATCGCACAACAGATGGATGGCCTGATGAAAATGAAGGGGATGATTTTAGTCCCCCTGAAGAGTATTACGAGCAGGTGAAACCATCTTTGAAGAAAAATGGAAAGATGGAGTCATATGCTACAACAGAGGACAAATTGAAGAAACCCAGCGGTCTGATGAAGTGGAAGGACCTTCCAAAAGTTGAGCCTCAAACCACACACGCTGAGGATGATTTAAATGCCCTCTTACAGGTAAGTTGGGGGCTACTGAGATAATGGTTACATAAAAAAATTCAGGGCTCATCTTTACCTAAAGCATGTCTTTGTTTCAGGAAGAAGAGGACCTTGTAAATGCTCACCGGACGCAAGTAGAGGAGACTATGAATATTGTTAGAGAGGTATTAAATTGTCGTTATTGCTGTTTCTTTTCATTTATTCTTTTTTTTTAGGGAACTGGGCAATGTTTCTCAAGATTATTGAATACGACTACAGTAGTCAGTACTTAAAAAAAAAAAAAAAGATTTTTTGATGAATATTGTAAACAAGAATGATGTATGTGTTTTCGTCAAGAACATTGATATAAATGCCAAACTTAAATTTATTAAATCTCTTAATGAATATTACCATGGTTTCAGTGTTACCCATTCTAGGAATAATGAAGAATAGTTCCTAGAATCGAGAAATATGAATTACTGAACACTATTCTCGCCACTGCATCTGCATCCTTCCAAGGAATGTTGCGAATTCCGTCTCTCATATTCATATTTTTATCTGCACTTGGCATGCAGGAGATGAACCTCTTGGTTGAAGCAGATCAACCAGGGAATCAGCTGGATGATTATATAACAAGACTAAATGCCATTCTTTCTCAGAAGGCTGCTGGCATCCTGCAGTTGCAAACCCGTTTAGCTCATTTTCAGAAACGTTTAAAGGAGCATAATGTTTTGGTTTCATCTACTACCGGTTACTGATATAATTTAAAACAGACTCCCTTGTTAGAATGTTTTATTTCGGTGATCGGAATCATGCATCTCTGTGATTCAGGTGGAGATTATGTGAGATCTGGGATATGACGTGGCCCTCTTACTAGTTGATTCATCATTGTTTTGCCTATTCTCCTCAGGATAAGAAACTGGGGTTTGGAGTCTTCATTTTTCTCTCTACTAAAGAATGTAGACTTGTATTGGTTTTACATGCCTCTGACAAGGCCATGTATCTGTGTATAGAGAGCTCTCATTCGTGTCAGAAATATAAGACCATTTATTTGTTCTCACTTATTAACTTAAGCTTTTGGAATTATAATAAATGGCGTAGTGTACGAGTTTCCGCGGCGTAGTGGTGTAGCTACCCTTGCCCTCATCTTTTAATAAAAATAGGTCAAGTTGACACGGCAAATGGAAATATAAAATTTAGATCACTCATGTGGGAGAGGGCATATGAGAAATATAAAATATTCACATACATTTTTATTTTTTTTGTATATTTGATCTAATTACAAATTGGCTTAGATTGATCAATGGAGTATTAATATTCTTCTAATGAATCACTATAGTTTATAGTTATAATTTCACAGGTTATAGACACTTTCTGTTGTAAATTGATAACAAATCAGATATTGCATGCCTTAAAGAATTATTGCGATCATGTTTAATTCTTCTAGTCTTTTATCATGATGAAATTATAGTTATTGTATTGGCCATTAGTGTTAGCGTGAGGTGCCAAAGATCCTGAATTTTCCAGTCCAATGCATGGTTGTCATGAAAGGAGTGATGTAATAACTACAGTACAGTGGAAAAATTAACGTGGCTGAGAGATCATGGATAAAACGAAACAAGGGTAAAAAAGTCGTAAAAATCTATAGAGGGCCACTTAGAAGATTGTGACCTATATGATGATGTAGATACTTGTCAATACGACTGGTCCAAACTTTAATAAGTTGTCTCCAAACATAGAAAAGAGACTGTAGACTCTACTAGTAAGCTTTAATTTTTCAATTTATTTTAGTTTGAACTTTGAAACATAATTTCACTTTCTTTTTAAACAATCCTATTCTACAAAAATATATAATTGATTTGTTATTAAATATATATTTTTTGGATAAAAAAATATAATACTTTTACTAGTTATTCTATTATGAAAAATGAAAAGACATCATTTAATTTAAAAAACTATTTTACCCATCCAATGGGTTGAGGATTTTTATTTATTTATTTAGAAAAGTAGGTTGAGGTGAGAAATTAAAAGTTAAAAATCTGAAAAATGTAATTTATACTAAGTATTAAAATACATTTAATACTATGAATACATTTTTATTGAAGTTAAAGAGTAAAAAGTTTCATTAACAAATTAGTACAAATTTAATGGGAAACGGATCATACTCATGCATCACTGATCATTCGAAAAAAAATAGTCAATTTTTCATGGAAACTGATTTAAAAAATCCATGCTGCAAATCGTATCCCTCGTTTTTTCTGTCATTCCTTTGATCGAATCTGGCTATCCCTCTCCTAACTTTAGAAATAAGCAGGGAAAAGAGTCCAAAGAATCTTAGAATCCCGCTTAAATGACATCTTTTCGATGTGAAACGAAAATTTTGAAACCAGACATGTTCTAATCCTTTCTTTCCCCGCCATGTATCTGCAAGACTCTAAATTGGGTTTCACAGACTGAAGCAACACCCAGAACCCATACTAAAGATGCCGACTTTGGTCTCTTTCAAGTTTCAAGAACCGCAGCACCGAGATCAAACCAAGCTCTGTGTGTTCTTTTTCATTCAAGTTGGTTTGTAGGAGTTTTCTCGTTAAACAGAAAATTGGACACATCCTGTCTTATTCAATAACCAAACGAAGTTTGAAAATCTACTTCCAGCATTTCTTTGAGAAAGAAAGTGTATTATTAGAAAGTTTTGAAATTGGGAAATTTCACAAACTGGGCTAGAAATTCTTACCTAATAATTCATTTTTATAGTGTACACAGATTCAATTCAACATTGAAATGAGCAGAAAAAGAAAAAAAGTATAAATAGCCGGAATTCACACCAAACAAGTTAAAATAGAGCTAAGCACACTGGGAGAAGGAAAATCAGAGACACAAAATAGTAAAACAAAACAGATTTCATATACACTACACCATTCTTTGCGTAAAGATTAACATATCTACAACCTGATTGAGCCAAATCTTCTTTTTGACTTGGAGCGTTTGATGCTGATAGAGGACTCATGAACTGAGAATTCAGTGTGCATGTCCGTGAAGAACTTATCCACGATATCTAAATAAACAGGACTTGTAAGGCGTGAGTAGTAGTGAAGGGCCTCTTCTATGTCTAGCACGTGCTCAACATCACCCGTGTCCATCATCTCCAACTCCTTCATCTTTTGCGCCAAGTCATGAACTCCCTCGTTCATGCTTTTTGAATTATTCAAGCATTCGTTCTTTTCCAATTCACAGCTCCCTTTGCTTTTCTTGTCCTCCACTTCTCCATCTTCAGCAACAACGCTCTTTTGTGAACTTTGTTTCGTGAGAGTTTCAGTGTTTGCAGCATCTTCCATTTCTTGCTGTCTCGACCTGCTCATGCTATTGTCGTCAACCCTCTTTATTCTGTTTAGATCAGACTGCAGCATGTCATAAAACTCATTGTAGAATTGATCGCTTGTGTAAGTTCTGGCATTGCCACTGCGACCGAGGAATGGATTGAAGGAGAGAGATCTGGGTAGTTTTTGGTACCCTACAAAGATGACAGACTTGAAGCTACGGAGGGTCTTGTGAAATAAAACCTTGGTCTTGCGAATGGTTTCTCTAAGAAGCATTTGTGGTTTGGTTCTAGCTAACATGAAAAGGCAAGGTTTTCTCTCCCAGTTCCTCTAAAAGTGTTCTAGAGCAGACACAATGTTAATCTGCTCTAGCTCTCGTGTGTTCTACAATTTTGTCCTACTCATGTTCAGATATAAAGAGACGTGGTGCATATGGTAACTATTTCCAAAGGTTACCAAAAGAGAAATACAATTGTACTCCAAAGGGTTGTATTTTCTTTTGTCTAGGTTTCAACTTTCAACTCTACCTTTTTTTGTCTATGGCATCCCATGCTCTCTGTCCCTATCAAACCTTCTCTCTCTCCCCCCTCACTTGAAAGATTAAATATGGTACCTATATGATAATCTGAGGGCCAAAAAAAGACTTAATTTAGAGTCCAAACACTCTGAGAGACTTTGCGCGCTGATCTAGTGCTCTTCCTCTTTGGATTAAAGATAATTGAAGAAAAAGTACAAGTTTGGGGACTTTAGTATGTAAATTATCACAAATATTATGTTGATTTTGACTGCATGCTGTTTAAAGTGCAGTGGCATTGATTAAGATGCAAAGTTAAAGGTGGTGGGTGGCTAAAAGATTAAAAAAACAACAGCGTATTAAATTCTTAGCCAAATTTGAATGAAACCTTAGACCCCCAAATCAAATATTCCTTCAATGATTCTTGCAGTGATTAACTTTAAGCATGCAAATTTGTTTTAGGAACTACACTAACAGTAATTACTTAATACGCAATCAGCTACTGTTTTTAACAAAGAAGGTTCAGTATGGGTCATCGAGAAGAATTACTGATACTCTTGCTCATATAGCAAACTCGGTTAATTGCCAACCGTCCCTAGCAAGGCCTCTGAAGGAGAAAAGCTTCTTTATTTGTAAGAAAAACATGCATGGTCCCCAATCTAAAGTCAGGTTGGCACAGAGAAATGAAAAATGAAGACTATTTAATTTGATAAAATGATAAGATGAGATGCATTTCGTTTGCCTTACTGTGAGGTCACTATCAGACACTTGCCAGAGTTTAAGTCTTCCACCCACCTCTGTCCTAAATTATAAGGTTAAATTAAGTGATTGCACTTGCAAAAGAAAGTGGCACATGATTGTTTCTTTCTTCAAAATCTCGTGCCCTGCAACGAGAGCTACTAAACTCTGGCAATAGACATAGCCTGCAGAAGCAGCAGGAAAAAAAACCGATTGTATGTTGCTGAAACTGCATTTCTCATTGCCGGTCATATTTGGTCAGACCAGATATTTACAATGAACTATAAGTAAGTAAATTATTGATGGAAGTACGTAATGGAACGTCCTGAAGATTAGGAATTGTCAAAATCACGTTGATTTATGGGTCTAGAATTAATTTTATGTTCATACAATCTGTAATAACTTCTGTGTTACAAGTTTTAATAGTCACGTTTGACTACTAACTTTTCTTTTTAAAATAAAAAGATTAAAACATAAATCAGGAATTGTCAAAATCAAGTTTAATCAAAATTAGTTATGAAAACGCTTTGTGTAAATACACAGTAATGATCAAAAGGGGAACCTTAAAAAATTATAACAGTAAATAAGTTAAGTTGCGATTATATGGCTCTCAGAAACAAGAACGTTGAGGATTAAAGGGTAAAGAGTTTTTTGTGGTAAGAGATTTATGTGTGGTGTGTGGTAATGATATTGGTGTGGGTCCTACACAGATGGAGGGGGCGTTAGAAAGTGCTATAAATTAACTGGAATATTAAAGAAGCAGAGTAAAGGAGGGGACCATGCAGACATTCATTCACGTAAACCAAGGATAACTTTTATTCAAATTTTGGCGCCAATCTGTTTGTTGAATTGCACATTCACACTCACACCCAAAATATTCTTCTACATCAACACTTATTACTGCTTATTCTTCTACACTTTATATGTTCATTTGAGGTTATTTATTATTTTGCTTTTTAAAAATATTACTTTTTTTAAAAGGTAAATCGAACATAAAAAATATATTTTCTCAACTTCACATTTTCAAAAAATTACAAATTTTTCATCTACCAAACACTAATAAGACAAAGAATATAGATTTTATTATTTTAAATATTTTCTATTTAGTTTATAAATCTTCAAAATACCTTTTTAATTATTTTATTTTATTTTATTTCGCTAATCCACCAAACGACTCAATCACAGATATCCTCTTGACTAAAAGAAGTTACGATTGTGAGCTAGGCTCGTAACCCGTCAAGCATGGGCCTAATAACTGGTCCACGAAGCCCACTCATAAAAAACAGGCCACAGTGGCCCGAGAAAGCTCACTCAACTTCCAGAAAGTCATAAAAGCCCATAACAAATTTGAAGGTCCAATTAATAGCTGGGCTTGACCTCAGCACATTCCGATAATTGATTTATTTCCATTGCTACCCCTAAAACACATAACCCTAAACCCCTCACTTTAAACTCAGGGCAAGAGATATAAATACTAATCTCCACGCCGCTTTATCTTCTTCAGCCACAGAGTTCCTTCGCTGCAGCATTAGGGTTTTTCATCTGCTTCAATGGTACTTCCTTTATGCACTCTCTTTCTCAATATTTTACGATTTCGTCCGTGTTCGGATGTGTTGTCTTTTGATTTTGACTGGAGCGTGTTAATGGATCGCAGGGGAAGGGAACAGGGAGTTTCGGTAAGAGGAGGAACAAGACCCACACTCTCTGTGTGAGGTGCGGCCGCCGCAGTTTCCACCTCCAGAAGAGTCGCTGCGCCGCTTGCGCTTTCCCCGCCGCACGCAAGAGAAAATGTAACACTTCTTCTTTCATCAATTACCTTGCGTTTATGTTTAGTGTTGCTACCTTACTCTGATTACGATTAACGATTTCAGATAACTGGAGCGTCAAGGCAATCCGTAGAAAGACCACCGGAACTGGCAGGATGAGGTACTTGCGTAACGTGCCTCGCCGATTCAAGAGTGGTTTCAGAGAAGGTACTTTCATAGTTTCTTTCATGTTATCCTCTTTTTAGATTTGTAATCACATTGTGTTTTTTTGTTTGTAATTAATATGTCTATGTGTCCCATTGTTATGTTAATTCCATGTATCATTGGCTTTTCGAATCAGGTACTGAAGCTGCACCAAGGAAGAAGGGAGCAGCTGCCACTGCTTAAACCTTTGAAGATCGTTGCTTGCTGGGTACGGAGTTACAGGAATAGACTGTTTTTTTTTGTGGTTTTGACAAGTATTTTCGAACACTTATTTTTAGAGCCGCATTGCTACTTTTTTTTCTCATTAAATTTGTAGCTGCATTACATTTCAACAAGATTATTAAGACTTATTTATTGTTTACTTCGATTGTATGACATTTATAGTTTATGGTTTAAGTGTTTTAAAGTTGTTGAATAGTGGATAGAATCATAGAAAACATCAATCTGACGGTACCATTCTAGGTATTTGTCTTAAAATTGCCATAGTAGTATAGAGAGGAAGAGCTTTAATTTGTTATTGGAAATTAGTTATGGTAACTGGTTTGCTTCTATTGCTGCATAAACAGCTAGGTCCCGATGTTTAAATTTGATTCTATGCATGCCTACTCCACATTGACAATCTTTACCCTGAAAACATAATTCTACTGTGCGCCTTAGTCAAAGGTGGTTTACTTTCTAGGCTTCTTTTATGATTGTTTTGCATAATAAAAGTATTTGCTTGATGTCTTCATTTGATTAGTAGTGTCATGAATTTAAGTGTCAATTCGATCTTTGGGAACATGAGCGTACGTTGAAATTTTGATTTTTCATTTGAAGACTCTGATTAAACTCACGTCGCTAGCCAAAACCCGAAGGTGTGTCTCTAACCTTCTCTCGTCCGAAAACGAATAAATTTATCCTAGGAACAGATTTTTATAATTTGGTTTGTTTTTGCTTAGCCTAATGATTTACATTTTATTGATTTCATGTTTAATAAGTTTATAGTTAGCAAATTATCTAAATAGTAATATTTATATTTACTGATGGTAGGTCAAGTCAATTTGATTATCACCCCATTGCTTCCAAGTATTAATGTTCTCTATCATTTTCGTTAAAGCACTTGCTGCATGCTACATTTTGTGCTGGGAGACCTAATATTTTCAAATTAGATGCAAGTACAAAATTTCCTTAACACATTGAACTTGTTTTCGGTGTTTGTACTACTAAGTGCCAAGCCATATATTCGTTTTGCGTAGATGTATTTTTTTTGGGGATGGGGAGGTCCTGATGGGATGGACTTTGGTGCAAAACTGTAGATACTTTTTGGGCAGGGGTGAATTTTCAGATTTTGTTGATTCGCGGCATTAGTTCTTGGTTAAGTGTAAATTTTGTTTAAAATTTGTCGAAAAGTATTAAATGTAATTGGATTCATAATTATGTGATAAGTTTTTGTATGTCGTTTATGATAAATTTTAATGAGAAAAAAACGTTTTTAATAAAGGCTATTTTTTAAAGTAATAAACAATGTTATTTAGTAATTTCATGACTAAATTTTTTAGTAGATATGAAAATTTTCAACCTTTTTATTACAAATACTTATATTCTTAAATTTTTTAAAAAAATAATTTTGCCCAGGCAACATATTTGATTATGAAATATTTTAAGTCTATAAAAAAAAAATTTAAAATTGTATACAAATACATGTAAAAGGTTACTCTTCCATAGAATAAAAAAAATTGATATGGTAAACAACAAAATTGTTATTAGTACAGTAGCTAGGGTTTGAAAGAGACTGATGTTGGACGTTAAAAGGATATTGGTATAATTATTCATACTCAATTAAAATATAATTTTGGTGTTTATAATTTTTTTAAGATGTTAGTTGATTTATTTGACATACTTTAATTTGTTTTCTGTAATCATTCCGTTTTGTTTAATGTTTACATATATCAAATATAAATGATGTAATTGTGTAAAAATAATATTAAAATAATTTGAAACACTTTAAGATAAATAAATAAATTTATCATGTATTAGTTAAATTTGTCACGATAAAAATATAATAGATATATTACTGGACAATATCTTAATTTGAGCAGGTGAATTAAAATTATTAATTTTAAGAAATTGAAAACTAATTGTTTCTAATGTAAAATGGGATGACCAAAATTACATATTGAAAAAAAAAATAACAAAATAGGAGAACCACAACTTTTTTTTTTTGTGAAATTTTGATTATGTTCATTGCACATGTGGTTTATAATAATATTAAAAATAATTGGTATAGTTACTGAAGATGTGGTTTCAAAGTATGAATACTCTTGAAAAGTTGACTAACGCCAAATCTCATAGTCGTTGACTGTAATAGTGCTTTTTTGGAAGCTGATTGATTAATATGCCATTCAAATAATGGCGATAAGATACTTTCTTCCCTGTGACATTTTCATTGGATGTATTCTTAGCCATTAAAATCATTTAGTTTATAAAAAAAAAATGCTATGAAACAATGTTTAAAAATTATGAATGGAGAAGATAGATTCAATGAATATTCCCAAATAATTGCAGAGGAGATTATCTTTTTCTGTATTTTCCTTCACTTTTATTTTAAGCGCACCAGCTGTCCATTGGGCCATCCCATATCCATCCAATTTGTAGCTTCAATCACTCCTATTTTTATTATAAATAATTTAAATCAAACAAAAATTACATATAAAAATGATAAATTACAAAAATATTATATAATTGAAGTTCAAGTTTCAAAACATTATAATTTAAAAATTAATTAAAATTAAATTTATTGTATTTCTTTACAAAATATAATAAAATCTAAGAATCAATTATACTAAAACTATTATTCACATGAGATAAATTAACATAGAAGATATTGGTCGTTGTAAATTCCATGTGGGTTGTTAAATGTGGCGTGCATCGCGTGCTGTCTTGTCTGTCCTATGCATTCTTTCTTTTCACATTCTCATTTCTCACTATCACAATTCATATATACAAATTATCCCTTTTTTTTCTCTCATCTACTATCACCTAATTCATCATCTACTATCACCTAATTCATCATTCAATCTAACATTTTTTTTTAAAATAAACATTAAACAAGTTGTAAAAATTAATATAAATTTTATCCTCAGTCAAAAAGTCATACATACTCACATGAAAAAAATAAGTTTGGTTTTTTTACTGAATTTTAGGTTCTGTTTCCACAATCACAACTGTTTAACTATAATTAATTTATAAAAAATTTAGAATAATGACTGGGATTATAAACAATAGAATCCGTATAAAAAACCAATGAAGAAAACTGAATAAAATGAACAAGTGACGAATGCACATGATTTTATATTCTGTTTAAGATTTAGATAAGTGTGAGTACAGTATAACATTAGTGATAGGTCATATATTTCAAAGAAGATGATCACGCAATTCACTTATATCTTTTTTTTATTCTACATTTAATGTTTGTTGTGAGTTGCTGTCATCAATAATATGTTTTGGACCCCTTGCAGATTTTCTGGTGTCTGATATGGGATTATCATTGCTAGTTTTCCTATTTCAATTTTTTTTTAATTATATTAAAATTAAAATTTTTATATATAAGGAATCTTATTTGTTTTTTTCTAAAAAATGAAAAAAAAAATATATTTTTAAAAATTTTGCATTTTTATATATTAAAATTAAAATTCAATATACAACCTCTTTATTTATTATGGAGGTCACAGGATTTCAGCACCTACTCTGATAAAATAGGGCAGTGTTTGGCCGAACGGTTACCTCCCCCCATTTAATTGTCAAATCAATGAAAGCAACGTTGCAGCAACTTGTTTCAACTTTTAATAAACATTAAGAACAAAACACAAAAATTTAGCTTTCTTGGATACAGAAAGTCCTGGAGATAAAGAAATGAGAAATGATTGAAAATATAGATTGTTTGATTGTTAAAAAAATTATAGAAAAAAAAGAAGAAGAAGAAGAAGATTATATTTATAAAAAAAAAATTATTTTTTAATTATTATTTACCATTAATATTTTTTATCACTCAATTCCATAACAAACTACTTTATATCTAATGCCAGTCAACATTTTTTTTTTAAGTTTAAATGAATTAGATTTCGGAAGTTGATAACAAACAAAATAAGTGTAAGATTAAGAAGTATTTACAAATTAATTGGCAACGAGAATTTCTGATTTAGAATCAAACTCGAATATTTATGAAAATATGAAAAAATTTCTTTTTAGCAGCATTAACTTTTGTTCGTCGATTCAAACAATTTTTTTACACTGAAGTCATGAAAAACATAAAGTTTTGTGAAAATTAAGGAAGTTCATAAATACAGGAAAGAAATAAAATTTAAAGAGTTGAATCCAAACACATTCCACGCGCCACACATGGACCGAACTAAAATTAGGCATCATAAACAAGTACACTTAGCTAACTTTGTTTTTAAACCTAAAAACTAAAAAAGAGTCAAAAAATATTTGAACTAAGTTCTTTATATTCATAAATTACACTGTTTAACAATTTCATTTTTATTTTTTTTTTACTTTTTCTCTGGTTTCCATAAAAAGGGGAAAGATAAAATATTAAAACAAGTATTATCGGATGTTGTTTTTAAGGTGTAAATAATTTTAATTTTTTATTTTATTTTGTTCCACATGCAATTTTCTTTTCTATTTTAAAACACACATATTTGATCCTCACATAGAACGTTTTATACATGAAAATGAAAAGGAAAAAAAGAAAGGGACTTTTTTTTGTCTCTTATTTGAATTTTTTTTAAAACTTTGTTTTGGGTTTTAGTCACTGTCTTTTTTCCGAAAGAAGATGAACCGACAAAACTTGTTCCTTAAATTTGTTAGAATTATGAGAAAGAAACATGATTATTGTAGTTTCATTGTTTAAAGATTTAATTAGAAATATTTTACCCACATGTAAAAAAATGTATTATCAGTGAGTGATTTCTTTGATATTAGAGTGAGAGGAATTAATATTAATGATAGAATTTGATAATGAAATTATTCACAATAGAGTATATTGGTATGTTTCAGTTTAATTTATTTTTTTTTTTACAGAAAAATACATAACTTTTTGAAGTGATGACATAAATTAGATTTTAGCTATTTATGTAAATTTATATTTCTCATATTCACATCATAACATACAATCCAACAAATATGAATGAAAAAATGGAGAAAGTTCCATTGCATCTTCAATATCGCAAAATTCAAAATTCTAATTACAATACACCACTAATATTCTGTATATGCACGTGATTTTGCTAAAAAAACACGTGTAAACCATTTCTATATTTGGTTAAATAGATTTTAATATTACGAAGAATCTATGATACTCTGATTCCAAAAACAACCATGATTCTCGTAAAATAAATAAATTAATAGACTCGTTGCTCACATGTTTCAACATTCGTGTTTTGTCTGCCACGTACTTTGTTTATATGCTAACCACTGAACTTTTTTCTGGGATCATTGTATTTATACATTATTTATTTATTTATTTACCCAGGTGAATGATATGGGAGACTGTGTTAATTTTATTTCTTAAATTAAAAAATTATAAAATACTTTAAGAGGCTGAATTAATATATTATAATATGACAAGTTATAAAAAAAATAAAATTTTATTATAGTTAAGTTGCATATGGTGAGTGTTTGATTCATGTATACGTCATTGTTATAACTTACGGTGAGTTTGAAAAATATTTTTATAATTTGAAAAGAAAAAGAGATATATATTGAAAATGGTTGGGCATAGTGAAGGGTATGTGAGGTTGACTGAGTCCATGTGGAAGATAAGAAGGTGGTGATTTTGTGGCAAAGGAATATTTATGTGCCACCCAATCAATCTCTCATCTTTTTCTCTTCCATTTATTTGCTGCATGGAATGTTTGTGCTTAAAAGTTAAAAGTGATTATTAAAAATTATTTACTGTTATTTTACTTTTTCTGTTTCTTGTTTAACTCTATTTTATAATATCTGCTTTTTACCAGAAGTAATTATAATTTATTTCTAAAAATATATTCTATTTTTTTGCATTTATCTCTCTTTGCCTATAATGATACAGTATATATATATATATATATATATATATATATATATATATAGGTTTTGTTTTGAGCGACTTATCAAAGAACATTTTTGAAATGAATAACTTGAAATGTAGCTTTCTGGCTTTCTAGTTTTCCCACGCGGGCCGTACAAATTGTTTTTCTTTTCGGTGTGTACAAGCATGTTATGTTATGTTATTGTCATTTTAGTTTTAACCTTTTACATAAACAAAACAAAGAGTAGAGTTGTAAGTAAATTATATATGCAAATTCATTATTTTCCTACATCGTCCACAACATAAATAAAAAAGTTATATATTATTGGTGATATTATAACACTCAAGTGGAATCGATTGGAGGAAAAGTCTTTAATCCAACTCATTCCTGAGTCAGCTTTATAAGATATAACTCTGAATTGAATGGATTGGAGAAAATAAACGACAGAAAATGAAAGAAAAACGTGATGGAAAAAGTATAAAGAATAACAGAATTAATGAAAATTATAAGGATGAAAGTGAGTGGATAATAAGAATGATTTTCCATTTGAATGATAGATAATACGAAGAAGAGTAGTAGTAGTATGAGATAGATGTTTTTAATTAAAAAGACAGTATAAAATTAGTATACCTTTAATTAGTTAAAAATAGAAATAAATTGTAAGGAGTTTAATGAGAAAAAAGTGAGTTTTAAAAGGAAAAAAAAGCAGTGAGAAAGGACAAGTGAGAGAGGAGTAGTGATGTCTGTGAAATAAGAAAGAAAAGGAGTCTGAAAAGGGAGTGAGAAAGAGGGAGCAAGTTGTGAGTGTGCTTGGTTCCACAATTATTACTTCTCAGAGGCAAACGAGGGTTTCATTCTTTTAGTTTTCATCACTTCTTTACCTAACACACATGTGCATGATTATTCATCCTTGCACCACTCAGACCAATCTGCATCCTAACTAGCCTTTCTGTTGTTTGGGGCTGGGCTTTGTTGAGGAAAATCACACATCACACACACACACAAAAGATGGCTTTGAAAGGATCAACACAACGGTGGGACGTGAGATTAGTTGGAGTGGGTTTTGCAATTACTCTTCTTTTAATCTCACTCTCTGTTTCTGTTTCTGCTCATCAAAACCTAAACGACAAAACCATTGATCCCACCACCGTTGAGACAACGGAGAGTTCTGGTTTTCTTTCTAAAGTTGTGAACTTTCTATGGAGCTCATCTGGGTCAGGATACCAACATACTTGGCCAGTAAGTCTGTACTCACTTTCCAAACTCTTCTCTCTATTTCTCTTTCTTTGGTTTATTTTATGGAACAGTAATTGTTATGTGTATGCATGGATGTTATCGAAAATCCATTATATATATATGATTATAGGTGGTTTAATTTGCAGGATATGGAATTTGGATGGAGAATAGTAACAGGGACAATAATAGGATTCCTAGGATCTGCATTCGGGACGGTGGGAGGTGTTGGTGGAGGTGGCATTTTTGTGACCATGCTTTCCCTCATCATTGGATTTGATCAAAAATCATCTACAGCAATCTCCAAATGTAAGCATTACAGATCTCTCTTTCTCTCTCTCTTTCTCTGCACCTGCTACAACAAGTTATTTCAGATGAAAGGATACAAGTTTCTTCAAAATTTCCTCAAATTCAGCCTATTTATAATTAAATCATCCTTCCAAACTTTAAATTCCTTTTGATTCATTTACAAACCACAACCATTACCAATCAACTGTCTATTTATTTTTAATGTTAAAGTACTAATTATATCTAATTTTTCTATTTATATGAAGTCTAAGTACTCAGTCATTTTTTTTATTATGTTATATATTTTTTAAACCATTTTTATATTAACAAAGCGCTGTACGTAAAATAATTTATATTTATTTTAAATAAATTAATTTAAAATTTATGCATAGTTAGATTAATTTTCAACACAATTTTTTTTATTAATCAACATATTTATTTCCTGTATATTTTAGGATTAAATAGTAGTATTATGTGATTTTCATAATTTATGCTTTTTCAACTAGTACCTAAAAAATATATTTAATACCATGTCGGTAGTTCTAAAATAAGAAAAACGCCGTTGGAAGAATTGGATATAGGATGGAATATGAAAAGAGTAGAGAAGAAAATAAAAGAATACTAAAAATAAATAGAAGTGAAAGATTTATTGTATTAGATGAAAATTGATAAAAATAATAGAAACAATATAAATTTATTTAAATATATTTTTTATTTTTTATTATTATAATGTAAAATAAAAAATATTAATAAATATTTACTATATCATTAATTATGATCAAGAATAAATTTTTTATGTAAGTTAAAATTAATACAATTAATTATATTAAAAGTATAATTAATTATGTAATTATTTTTTTTATATTTATGTGAATTTCCTCTTCCACTTTTTCTTAGACTATAAACAAACACTTATTAAAGTGAACTCTGTCTAATCGTGTGTGCTAAATAAAAACTTAGGACTTATTTTATTAAAAGCAAAAACTTGGAGTTTGTAATGTTATGATTATCTTTATGATCAAAAGTCGATATGATGCTTTCTTATGCTATGATTATCTTTTTAAGAGCAGGAGATTTTTTTATTTTTTTTTTCTTAATTTCAGCTGTTTATAGAATGAATAAATTATTTTTAAAAATAAGCAAGATGTTTGAGACTAACAGTTGAAACTTAATAAAAACATAAAATTTTTCTAATATAAAAAATTTATGTCTTATGATTATTTTTCAGTAATATTTATATTTTTTTCTTAGGCAGAAGCTGATAATTTTATATTAAACAAACTTGATTATCTTAAAATAATTTTTGAGTAAATTTTCGCCGATAAAAAAGTTAATTTTAATTGCAATGGTGGAGTATTCTAAGGAGGGTTTTGATTAGTGTATAATTTAATTTTTGATGTTTTGTCTTGATTGTAGTTGGGTATGTTTCTCCTTTATGAAGAAAGAATAAAAAAAGAGTTGAATTTTTTGGGAAGGATGAGAGAATGGTGGGTTGTGTGTGTTTTTAGTGTTTGTTGGGGCTTTCATTATCTCTGCTCTTCTCCCACTTACTTCAATCATAATAACTACAGAGGATCACTTCTGGACAAAGTTGTGGTCATAATATACTTTCTTAAAATCAATTATTTCTTTCATACCCAACTACTCGGGACTCTTTCATTAATAACTCTCAACACTTTCTAACCCTTTCCTTTTTCATCTATGGATTTTTTTTTTTTATAATTTCAAGTATATTTAAAAAAAAAACAGTTTTTTATAGAATATTGAAAAATGTTTTTAATTATGTTTTTCATAAACAATTTATATAAACATTTTTTTAAAGCTGTCTCTCTTGGTCGTATTATTTATTACATTTAATATTTTTTTTTCTCTCTTTTATTTTGTAAATTACATTTTGCAATTATTATTAGTATTTTAATTCAGGTACAGTTATTTTCATATTTTTTAAATATTTTAAAAGTAAAAATTAAATATAAAAATTATGTAAATGGTAATAAATAAGGAAAAATATAAACTTTTATAATGTTTAATATTTTTTTACTTACTTTAGTATATTTTAAATAAATAAAAAAATAGATGAATAATATTCTATAAATATAACTTAAAAAAATGTATTGATAAGGGAATTTTAATTTACAATTTATTTATTTATTTTGTATTTAAATGAAAAATAAAAATATACGCGGATTCTTTAATCTTAGTGAGTAAAAGTTGCATTCAAAATAAAATAAAGAAACATATAAAGAAAGTGGAAAATATGAGGACCTTGTTCTTCAATTTGTAAACTCTAATTTGTGAGAAAAGAGTTATTGGTCAGTTGTCGGAAAGTATTAAGGTAGGTTTTGTTTTAGAAATTTGTTTGTGAAATCTGATTTGTAAGTGGTGATGGTTTGATATGTCTGAAGGTATGATTACGGGTGGAGCGGCATCGACTGTTTTCTACAATTTGAAGCAAAAACATCCAACACTTGACATGCCAGTCATCGATTACGACTTGGCACTTCTTTTCCAACCAGTGCTGGTGCTTGGAATCAGCATTGGAGTTGCCTTCAACGTTATTTTTGCTGATTGGATGATCACAGTCTTGCTAATAATTATTTTCATAGGCAAGAACTATCAACAATTGATTTTTTCATCATATTTTCTCTTCTTTCCGTTCTAGTCTTTTGACCTAGCTTATCTGGGTATGCACAAACAGGAATTGCAACCAAGGCATTGTTAAAGGGGGTTGAGACATGGAAAAAAGAAACCATTATCAAGAAGGTGTTTAAATTTTCAGAAATCTTTCATATGGAATTACTGAAATATTTGTATCTGTTTTCTTATCTTACATCCTTTTAATGCATCTCTGTTATAATTCCAGGAATCTGCTAGACAATCACAATTAAATGGTAAGTGGGTCAGTGTAAATGTATTCTAGGTTTGTACTAGTGTATTTTCTTGTTTGTGGTTTCCAAAACTTTCTTGTCATATATATATATATCCCACACTATATTTAGGCACTGAAAGGACTGAGGAGGTCGCATATGAGCCTCTACCGGGAGGCCCAACACCCCCAAACGCAATTAATCACACAGCTCCTAAAAAATCCAACCAAGAGGTGAGACTGGTATATTAAAAATGAAAAAAAATAACATCAATGGCAACTCAATTTATATTAAAAAATAGTTTTGGTCACTAAATTTTGTCACTAAGCAGCTTCCACTGACAAATATATTGTTTATGGGAATGAACATGTGACTCCCATGCAGGGATCTCTTGTTGGGAATATTCGCTGGAAAGCACTTGGAATTCTTTCCACTGTCTGGGTCCTTATACTCGCCTGCGAGATTGGAAAAGTTGGTATCAGTCTGATTTGCAGTTTAAATCCACAATTTCCATTTTCTTTTCCTTACTTTCTTTCTTGTATTTGTATACGTGGAATACTGATTAAACCATGGTTTTGTTTGTTTTCAAACAGAGTCACACGACAACTTGTTCAATGGAGTACTGGTTATTTAATATATTACAGGTGCATAAATATCATTTCCACATGACACGACACAGCATGCATTACGTACAACAAGAGTTGCATTTGGTTCCAATTAACTTTGCATGGAAAAGTGATGTTAAAGAAGGCATGATCATATTTCTTAGTTTTTTGGCAGGTCCCTGTGGCATTAGGAGTGTCATCCTTTCAGGCTGTGCGTCTATACAAAGGTAAGACAGTGATAGCATCCAAAGGAGATCAACAAACACAATGGCGAGCACACCAGTTAATTTTGTATTCTGCCTGTGGCATATGTGCTGGTATGGTTGGTGGCTTGCTTGGTCTTGGTGGAGGTTTCATTTTGGGACCCCTTTTCCTCGAGCTTGGAATCCCTCCTCAGGTACCACCTTTCATCCTACTACAATTGATTACAGTTGATTGAGATTTTTGGAAAAATTTGTGACCGGCAATTTTCTTTTCTATGTAGGTGTCAAGTGCTACAGCTACTTTTTCCATGACATTTTCTGCGTCTATGTCAGTGGTGGAATACTACCTTCTGAATCGTTTCCCCATTCCTTATAGTAAGTATGATGAATGATTAATAATGGGAATAGAACTAATTAATTGTCATACATATAACTTCAACTATTCACTCTCTGATTGCCTCTTGTAGCTCTTTACTTTGTGGCTGTATCCACTTTTGCGGCCTTTGTTGGGCAAGTTTTAGTGAAAAGACTGGTTGCCTTCTTAGGGAGAGCATCACTAATCATTTTCATCCTCTCTGGAACCATTTTTGTCAGTGCATTATCACTAGGCAAGTCTTTTTAGCGTTTTTGTTTATTCCTAAAGCCTCATCATTTTGCAATATTTTGTGAACATTGTTTCATCTTTTCACTGGTTATCGTTGCAGGTAGTGTGGGCATAGCAAACATGATCCAAAAAATTGCACATAAAGAGTACATGGGTTTTGAAAACCTTTGTACCTACGCAGCCTAAATATCAAAATTCGGGCCATTTGTAGATTCAATTTCAAGGAACGGACTATTTAATTCACATTTTTCAATTGTTTTTCAATTCGTTTTTTTCTTTCTTACGAAGTGAATTTTTAGTAGTGTTTTGTCAAGAATTTTACGCAATGAAAATTCAGGATTTAATTGTTTGTCAAACATGCCTGTATCTTAGATGTAGTTCTTACATTAGAAAATTATCTAGTGTCTCAAAAATCCATACCTCTTTAAAAATTTATTCATTAAATTGCTATTTTAGTATTTAGACTATGTAATTAAAGATGCGTCTATAACTATTTTTTTTCTTGCAGAAAGGTGTCTATGTATAACTATAAGATATGTATACAAGAGTTGTAGTAAACAATAACTGTGTAATTTTCTTATTTATTAAAGAATGTTACGAAAAGTAGTCTTGCATATTCCCCTCTTTATAAAGGGTTGATGAAATTGGTATAAAACTTACATTTCATGAATTAAAACATATGATTTATAAAAAAATATTTAAGTAAAAATATTAGTTAAAATATCATATATTTTATTTACATATTAGATTAACTCTATTAAAGGACAGCGTTTTATACTGAGAGTGAACTGATACAAATAATTAGTCATCAAAATTTTAATGAATATGTCACTAATGAGTTTTGTTTATATAAATTGAGCTTAATGGGCATGTTAATGCAAGTTTTTTATACTATTGTCAATAAGATCAACATATATATATTTTTATAATATTTCAAATATAGTTATTGTAAAAAAAAAAAAAGACACTTATAATATTGTTTGCCATATACTAATTTTATACAGAGTCCTTTACCATTTGATCAGTTTTGGAGAAAAAGGAAGAATGAGGAAAGAAAAAGAAGCACCATTTATTATTGCCAGTCCATGCCAGCATGTTAGGATACATTGTCAACACCAAACGTTTTATGAAGTTGTTGAAAGCATTAATGTTTCAGGTAATAACTGAAGTAAATGTGGAGTCCTGGTTTGATACTTGTCCGATGCTCGTAGGTTTGATGGGAAAACGTTAGGTGGAAAATGATAAGTGGGTACTTCAACTTGGCATATCCATGAGATAAAAATTGTAGTACAATTATTGACATGCCAGAGTAGCAGTTAGCTTTTTTCATTTTCACCGACTAACCACGGACGCAAATTATTAAGGTGGTCTGTGAAAGAGGAAACCAATAATAAATGTGCACATGGACGGACACCCGCACATGAATTTTGTTCAACACTTCGGACCAGAATAACCCTTTTTTGGAAATATATAGTCGGATTATATTATGAATCACTTAACACATCATGTTCAACGCACATCATCACATAAATATGCTGTGTTCAGCTATTTTTTGAATATAATATAGATCTCCCAGAAAAAAACGAATCTTCATATAACATTTTCCATTCGGAAAATAAAAATCTTGATAAAATAAAAACCTTGATACGTGTGATGTTCTCTAGTTCATTAAGTACTAAAAATTCCCCTAGTTTTTCATGATTTAGAAATGAGCTAATTCAAATAATAAAATGACTTATATTTTGGTGCAGTAAAAAAGGGGTATGGGAAAGGATAACAATTAGAAAATGCTTTCCCAAGACAACCATTATATTTGTTTCTTTACATAATGCTTGTTTACTTTCAAGATGGTTGAATGTTTTTCTCCCAAAAATTTTCATGTGTTCTATAACTCATCTTTGACATTCTTCACTGTTAGATATTTGTTGATGGATGCAGCCAATTCTTTCAAACTAGATTTTGTAGAAAGTTTGATCTGCATAAAAAAAAAAGTATTTGGTTATAGGAAAGTGGTAACTATATAAACAGAAATTCTATCACCGAAATCAGAGTCCGAGAGGTAATTACCGGATTTGCCTTATCATCTGCTCTGTAAAGCAGAAGTGTGGGGTAGTCATTCACCTGAAATATTTAGCAGAGTTAAATGTATAGTCAGTAAACATAAACTTTTATCAAGTTAGTCATCAATAAGGAAAAATCATTTGTCCTTGATAAAACCCCAGGATCTTAAATTTTCACAATAGATTCTGTGAGTGTGCTCTACCATGAAAAATAGAGACAATAAAGCTTTACATGACACTTACTTGCAGGTTTGGATGTTCATTCGCTGAAGCATCTATCCTTGCAAATATTAAATTAGTTGATCCAATGTAGTGCTTTGCCAACTTCTCTACTTGCTTGCTTGTGGTCTCACAGTTGATACACCAAGGTGTAAACACCTGTTTTTCAGTCACGACTCATGAGTGCAAATCCACCAAGGAGTAGTCAATAATAAAATCTTTGTTTTGGAAAAATAAAAACCCTAGCTGGCAAATTAAATTTTCAACGAAATTTGCCCAGTTATTATTATTATTATTACTGAGCAAAATATTTAAAATCCCTCTTATTGAATTGAAGATATTGCATAGTCTCCATATTGAAGGAAAATGGTGAGATGGTGGCTAAAAAAGACTTTCAGAAAATGATGACTTCTTCAATGGTGGAGGCACTACTTGCCCCCTCCCTAAACTGTCATAAACCAACTATTTCAAATGCTTAAGCTATGAGGTGAACACACACGAATGACATTATGACCCTCTTTGGATAAGTCTTTTATAGGAGAAGATAAAAAGGAAAAGTTAAACAATAACTTGTCCAAAAAGCTGAGTTTATCTTGTTTATGAATTAATTTTATTTTATGGACAAAATTTATTTATTTTTTCTTCTTATTTACTTCTAAGCAAGGTCTATCTTATATTTCTAACACGTCCCCTTGTGTGAGAATAGCGTGGAAAATCCAGAAACCCACCTACCTGTGCTGAAATTAAACATTTTTTATCGTAATGATTGAGGGCAACTGAGATGGAGATAAACAAATTATCCCAAAAACTTAAGCAATTAAGTAAATATATGAATGATTTTATATTTTTTTTCTAGCACAAACAAACCAATGAAGTTGGAGCACATGACATAAAACTAATGAGATGAAACTTTGCAAACCTCTAAGAGCACATCCTTCTTGCTGCTCAAGATTTCATCATCAAATGTTCTCCCAACAATAACATGGACACTTGCTTCAGTCTGCGATTTCCAATGCCATGATGATTAATTAACAAGACATTAGAATAACTTTCAGGACTAAAATAAATAACTTCTTTTAATCATAGAGCACACTATATATCTCTAAGAATGAATCTGAAATATTTTACGCATTCAATTTAATTTGAAAGAACTAAAGTACCACGTTACACTGCAAGCAGCTAATTTCTGGAGTTGTCTGAAACTAAGTTAGAGAGACACCTTACACGTATAAGAAAATTCTGCGGAAAATATTAGATGGTACTCACGTTATCTGGAATTGGCTGTGACTTGAAGTAAGGTGACAAAGAACCTTGCACAAGATTATTGCAGAAGTCCTGCAGAATGCCATTTTAACATTAGTCTGGTAGGTGATCACTTAATAATTTAAAAACACAAGAGCAGATAGTACTTCAATATTGCTTTGTGTTGGTTTTGATTCCAATAAATATTTTGAGCTCATTCCATTGTCAAACGCGGCTACCTATTTGACAAACAAAGAAGTCAACCACATCAGTAGGGAAGATTATTTACCCTAATAAAACAATCTACAAATATCATTGTTATAACAAATAAACTAACCACTGTATTTTTTGATTCTTCAAGACCGAACAATGTTAAGAAGGGTTTTGCAAGGTTCTCATCATTAATATCCACATATATAAACATTATCTGCATTTAAACAAATGAATTAGACCAGAAGTTCTAGAAGACACAGGAAATTGGTTTTAAAGCCCCAAATATATACCAAAGTAAATAATCACCTTTGACTTGAATGTTCTTGCAACATCTTGAAGAGGATCAAGAAGATGCTTGAAGTCATCACTGTTTGCAAAGACTAAAACCTAGAAAAAATGTAAACAATTAACCTTTGATTATTAATAACTAGTAAGCTTGAATAGACATAATGAATAAAATTAACAAGGAACAGTCCATACAGCCTGTGATGAGTTAAATTTATTATTTATTAACAACAAAGAAAACTCACTTGATGGTGTGCAGTTGGAGAAAATTTAGTAAGTCTGTTAGTGGCTTCGTTTCTGCAAGGTTTTTTAGTCTTTTAACCAAATTACTGTTATTGAAAATCAAATTGGATGAGAACAAGCAAAGCCAAGTTCTGAACCAATTTTGGTTGTTCAATTCTCCGGAATATTTTTGCACAAAAGAAGTACTATTCAATAAGTTCTGAAAAAGACATTCATTTCCTTTACATATATACTCATTTGTTTCAGTTATCAACTATCAACCATCAAAGTGATCAACACAACATGGCAAATCATAGAAGAGATTATGATTTTTGATAAGATCATATACTTGCTATAGTGATTATCTGAGTTATTTTTTCATAAGTATTACATACTCAAATAGTAATTTACACCTAAAATAAAAGTAAAACCTACCATAATGTCAAATAATCAACAACTATTCACTGTTCATCCAGAATATTCATTATCACCAGAAGAGTTTATTGTAATTAACTCTGATGATGGTCATAAATCTATTGAGTATTGACAAAAATATTTGTGTGCTGAGTATCTTATGCATAATTTGGAGCACTGTATATGAGGGGATATATATACCTAGATGAATTACAACATATATCCCAGTAAACGTCAGAATAGGAACATAACTTCATGTCAAAAGAATATATATTGTAGATTAAACATGGATATAATAATAGTGACCTGAAGCTTGACGGGGCTGGCATAGACTCTGACAGAATTCATTTCAGTCAGCTTTGTAACTAGTGGAAACTTGTTGTAGTCTACAAATTCCAGTATTTTATTCATTGTGAAAGCTCCATCTGCATAATCAGGGAAGTTTTGCATGTTGCCTTAGTAAGTCCTCGTTCCTCACAATTTGGTGCGATTGTTTGGGAGAAAAACAAAGGTAAGAGAGAAAAATTCATGTTATGCCATAAACAAGCCTATGATGCGGTTCCACCAAATTTTAACTGTTTAAATAACATAAAACTGATATGTATGTGCAATACCCAGCTCATGTTGATAGAAAGGCTAGGAGATTCTAGTTTATTATTTTCTTTGCATGGTTCTAAGTTGCAACAAATATAGAATTTACTTATTCAGTTATAGCCACTTTAAGTGATACTAGTATTACCAAATACCAATATCTGTTTCACTTTATATTTTAATTTATAAACAATAGAACGAATTCAACATATGGCTAGAAAGTTAGAAACCAACAACAGACTCACCATATGCAGTGTATCTTTCTGGTTCGCTCTTAACAATTCCAAGAAAACTATCAGTAGGCCTGGTAGCTGGATAAAGAACTTGAGCAAGCTCTACCTGATTCACTTCAACGAACTGGGTTTCATTATCAGACTTTGCAGCACTCACAAATTCTTCATAATCAGGTCCCTGCGACATTTTAACAAAAATGCTATAATACCACCACACGACAAAATTCAGTGGTAATGTAAATGTTTTGATCAACAGGTGATTTCATTAACAAAAAATCATCTGCAGCATCAACTATTACGTTAATTGATCAACTCCACAACTCTCACTCATCTGAACCTCCTGTCAATTTGGAACCTCAAGTATGATAACCCTAGCATACCTTAAATCATAACTTCACATACCTCAAATTTATCAAACTGGCCAAGGAGAAACTTTTGATACTTTCTCAAAAACTTTTCTGCTTCTACCACTGAACTTATTCGAATAACAGGAGTACCAGTCTTTTTTCTAGCCCATATCACTATATCATCCCTGAAAGCATCGTGGAAACAAATAAGCCAATTAACATTTCAAGTCAGAGCAGCACACACAAGATAGGTACATGTATCACATACGGCAATGTGATTATTTTAAAAGTATATAGGATCCTATACATGTAAAATACATATCCAAATATGTAGAAAAATTCATAAAACATAGTAAATATATAATTGCAGTTCGGCAAATCCAAATTAAGAACATATTCTTGGGCATTATTAAAAACAAGGCTTATAAATCCTTATCATCATAAATTACTTCTTGAATAGTCATGTTATCCTCATTCCTTTCTTGAAATCATCCATTAAGAGGACAATTTCATTCGGTTCATTAAGGGACAATGTTTATATATATCTACATTATACATGTTTTCTGTGTCTCATGTAGCAGTATTAGATTTTCATACCATTTTTAAAGGTTTGAATATTTCACCAATACATATGAATGAAGTATAGTGTCAGAATTAGATACACATCAGAAAAGCCAATTATAAGAGAGAAGAGTTAGAGCTTCTTACGCAGTGAAACCACCAGAGTAGGGCTGAGAGGTGCCATTGACAAAGAGAAGCAAAGTGGGGAAGCCTTTGACACCAAGGAAAGATGCAGGCTTGGGATACCTGTCAGCATCAAGTTTGGCCATAACAAGAGGGGTTCCCAATTCCCTCAGAGAAGTTGCAGCCTCTGCAAAATGGGGCATGAGCTCAGCACTCCTTGGACACCAAGGTGCATACCCCAGAACCAGAACAAACTCGTTCCCATTAACAACCCTCTCTGTGTTGTCGTTGTTGAGCTCAACAACGATCCTTTGGGCTTTGCTTAAAACCTCTGCTTCTGATAATTTCTCGCCACCCCCCTCGGCTTCACGCTCTACTTCCTCGTCCACTGCTAACAGCTCCTCCAACTCATCCTCAATCTCTGTAGCAACGTTAAACTTCAGTACGAGGAGAAGGGAGAGGAGGACGAAGATGAATCTTAAAGTGGGTTTCCTCGTACACATGTTTTTTGCCTACTAGAATAGGTTGGGGATCAAGATCTGATGGGGTTTCTGAAAAGTTTAGGAAATTGGGGAAAGTGGCACAATGCACACAAGTGAAGATGTGTGTGAACTGTGAAATAAAAAGCTGCGGAGAATGGTTTAGAAGGGCATAGTGACAAACTATGAACGCGCCTTAATTTCAGGGCCACCATGTTAACAAGATTTCGGGAGACTCCATGCCCACTACTATCCTTGACCATTGAGAACAAAAAGTACATGATTTTTTCTGCAAGAAAAAAAAAATGAGGATAAAAATTTCAGATTTTTATTAGGAGAAGAAATTCCCTTCTTGTATTTACCAATTAATAAAAAAAAATAGTTAGTTGAAAATTAAAAAATAATTTTAGATGGAAAAGGTGTATATAGGTTATTGTATTAGAAGTGTTCCTGAAAATCAACTATTAGAGTAACCTATAAATATATAAAAAATAAAAAAAAGCATTATAACTTTATATAATTTTTTATATGAATTTTATTTTTTGGAGAGCTATTTTTTTTACAAAGTGGTGAAGATAATAATAAAAATATTGTAATAAATTATAGTAAGTTATAAACTGAAATAACATTCAATGAGTGTCTAAAACACTATTTTGACATAATGACATTAACTTATTCATCCAACACTTTTATTTTGGTGAAACATGGTTATGATCTAAACAAACAAACTGCTATCTTATAAGTGTATAAGGAAAGAGAAAAACAATAACTTAAGATAGATTTAGGAAATCAATTAATTGAATTATTTTTTTAATATTTTTCTTGTGAAATAAAAAGTAGTGTTATAAAAAAATCACACATTAATTAAAGTTAATATTTTAAAGAAAAATTAAAATAAAGATAATTAAAATTTACTTATAATTGAAAAAAAAAGTGTGTTTATTTATTTTCTTATAAAGGAGACCGGAGGAACTACAAACTATAATTTTCCCATTTTATTTGATCCAAGGATCTTCTTTCCATTTTCCTCCCATCCAAGCTATGCGTCAACGATTCTTGCTTAATGGCTTGTTTCTGGAAATATCAATCGTCGCAACCAGTTTGATAATTTACATTTACAGCCAAATAAAATTAAAAGCTTTTTTATGCGAGTTTAATAAGGACCTCAATCCCTATGCCTCCCACAAAGATAACCTGAAAAACCCTTTTGTTGTGATCATTCTTGTGTTCAATTTTATGTAAAGTTAACTCTCTTCGAATCATCTGAAGTGTATACCTGCCTACACATTAAGCTTCACCGTGATACTTTGTTGTAAACTGACTCAAATGATTATCCATCAATCTACAGTTTCACAATTTCAATTGGGCTTTCTATAAAGATGACTTATCAAATTCCTCTGTAATGAACTGGCGAATTGTCTTTTCATTTTATGCATATGCATATACAATTTTACATGCATTTATTTGCACAAGGCTCTTAACAGTAAAGTACAGAAGGGAATCAGGAGACTGGTTGTATGTAAGAAGTACTTTTCCGAGTGCATATTTTGCTTCTCTTGCAAACCAAACGAACATTGTAATCTGAAGCTAGGCACAAACCATAGATTATACAATTTTAAGGTACAGTTTCAAAACAGTTTAACTCTGGAAATGAACATTGATCATTCATAGGTGCATGAATTCCTTCTGAATTTGATAGGTTTTGATCCGGAAGAGTTGATGACCAAGGGGCAAGTGATTTGCTTATGATGATTTGTCTTTACTAGTTTACCCACCACATTTCCACGTGAACGGATTTCAAAGTTCAATGTGAGTGGTACTTCAACGCCAGTTTGGGATACAGATATGGTGGATCCAGCACCGTACAGGGGAACCTTAGTACCCTCTACGTTCACTGATACAATACGGTGACTTTTTCTTGGTTGATAGTATTTCTTCAGCTGCAACAAGTTACATGCACAAGAAGCAGAACTAATGTCATGCTGTGTTACTCATATGCCAATGTAGATGTTAGTATGTTACTTGATATATTTTAATTTTTTAATGTTACTATTTATGTTGATGAGAATAAAATTTGTGTCCCAGGGGTCACCAAAGTGGGTTTGGCACAATTGAATTAGTAGTTGTTTAGCAGAAGAAAGAAGTCATGAGAGAATTCTACCTCGCCTGTGGCAACAGTGATGTCTGAGAAGACAAGATTGATGGGTGAGGAGTGCACATGGATCCCAAAAAATGTAGCAGGGTTATAGATGCTTATGCGTAAAGTGACATTAACTGTCATCATTTTTGTGATGACACCCGTGAAGTCTGAACCCTCTCCAACATAGAGGTTGTGCACCGCCAAACTCTGCAAGAATCCAAATGTCAACCAGTATTTTGTAACTTGCCATTGTAGCCTGTGACTACATACCAACTAATTAAAGAGCATTTATAAGTCTAAATTTTACATGACTCCTTTAATTTGACCATCCCATGACTCATCCTTTTGTTTTATTAGATATCCTGAGTTGCGGCAACACTTAAAAAATCCGTTGCTTCAAGTCTTTTGGTTTTGCATGCAGATGCAGTGCCATACCACTGGTGCTAATATCAGCTTAAGGTAGTATCCAATCATAATCTAGGAATTGAATAAGTTAATTATGCACATTGAAACACTATCGTAATTAATAATGCTACCCAAGTTTCTAAGCGGCTTGTTTATGGTATCCATGTCCCATGTTCTGATTTGAAATAAAATAGAGTTTCTAGAATAACACAGAAACCCATTGGCAGGTTCAGAAAACATATTATCGAAGAGGTTAAAATAATAATTTGATCTCTGGTGACACTCATTTGGGAGTTAGTTCCAGTATGAAACAAAATTGAAATGTCAGTTCTTATAAGAGTGAAAAGGGACTAAAACTTAAAAAACATAATAACCAAAGGAACTGATGATTACTAATAAGGGCATATATATGGGAATTAAAATATAAGTGTTGAAATGGTTCAGTTATGAGGACCCTCACTAATAAATAAACATTTTATTGGCAATTTATAAGACTATACAGCTCTTTGAAGTTGAAAATCCATTTCTAGCATGGATAGTCTTGATATTACTGTTGCAGCAGCATTTAAAATGGATGCAAAAAAGACTATGCATATTGTTGGAGGAAATGCAAGAGCCGACCAAGTCATAGTACCACTGACTAGCAGATTCTGAATTATCATGTAACTCATATTGATGATTTTATAAGTATTAATTTTCTCCACTCCCTACTGCAGTTATCATTTATCAGTCCACAAATAAAATAAAAAAACAAAGAAGAGGGAAGAGTGCCATAAATTCACTCCTTTCAAGACTGACAAATTTTCTTACCTTAACACTAACTTCTGCCTTGTAAGGCCTGCTGGCACCCCAGATGATCAAGCAAAACACAGTGAAGACAACTACAAAGGTAAACACAGCAATCAATGCTTGGAAGCGCCTTGTGAAACCCTTGTCCTGAAACTCATGATAAGACCCTTCTTCCAGAATGACATCACACTCAGGCCACCCCTTATCATTCCTCTTCCTACTACCTTTTCTTCCAGAAGATGACCTGAAAATCCCGGAAAAGCGGCTAGCAGAGGAGTTCCTAGAGTGACGTCCAAATGAAGGGTGTGAGGGAGACTCCATAGGACTGTTTGATATTGGAGTGGCCTGCATGGAAGATGACTTGTCCCCATCATGAGAATCCCTCGAAGGACTTTGCACATAGTACACAGGGCGCTTTGGAGACCTTGAAGGTGAAGATGGAGCTAAGCTTGTGATATCCGATTCAGATTTTGTGGACAACATCATGAACACTTGGTTTACAATACAGGAACACCTAATATAAATGTCTGTATCCAATATAGAGAGAATATACAGAGAGAATTCAATGATACTGGTAGTGCTAGACAGCAATCCCGAGAATTGTGCCCCTGAATTAGTACGAGTATGTATATATATATCAGCTGAAAGGAACAAGTAGTGAGAAACTCAAAAAATGGCAACACAGAACATATATAATGGTGGATAAATGATGAGTAAGGACACATACAACTCAATTCAGCTGTGTTTCTTTCACTATGAGAGAAAGAGAAGGTGTGGTCAATGCAGAACAAGTGCTTAGGCTTGAAGGGTAAATAAGAGCAACGGATAACAGTGTTGGAAGGCTCGGAACCAAACCTCACTGGCTGCACAAGTTCAGCAGGGTCGGGAATAAGTGTCGGCAGCTTGTTTTTGTTTTCATTTTTTTTATTTCTTATATGAGTGTTTAAATTAGAGGATAACAGTTTATTATGTTGTCTTCTTTCTTTGTGGGTCACAACCACTTCCTGTAAAATAACTCTTGAACCTTCAATTATAGGAGTAGGACAATTGTCTAATTATATTATGGGTCCTCTCTTGTTTCTCTATGCTGCAACGTGGTTTTATTTGTTATCATTTTAGGTACGTTCTATAATTATTCATGACGTTTAGCTCTGTTGGATAATGCAGATTATGAATGACAAAAACAGCTTAAGTAGCTAAACAAAACTCAAGTAAGGAATTTCGCTAATGTCATTTGGGTAGCCAATGACAAAATTGGTTGCACCATTTAAATATTTTATTGCAAGGTTGTTAACATCTGATTAGAAAACAAGACAAGGAATTGACATGTATGAAATGTCATAAACTCCATCACTGTGTTACAGGATTTGGGTGTGACTAATCACAGTGTCCATGTGAATTTGCTTTTTATGAGTTTTCTTTAGGGGGGGAAAAGTTTGGTAAAGTTGTGTTTTCACGAACAATTATTGAGATTTATTCGAGCATAACGAAACATCTTTTGACATTGAATAGAGTGTTCAATTTACGCACATATTTTGCACTTACATTTAGGATAAAGTAATAAAATGTTTAAATTTTACTAAATATTTCTTGTAAAAAATTTTGGATTTAATTTAAATATATTGACAACGTAAAATATTTTATTCCAACCATTGAGATATGTAATTAAATTATACACTTGACCACTTTATAAGTTATATTCACAATATTTTAGAATTAGTTAACAGTATAATATTTTATACTTCAATAATGCATAAGGTATTACAGATGAAATTCTTGAAACAATATCTTGTTACAAATTATATATATAGGAAAAAAAAATTGGCGTTACATATATAGTTGGGCCAAGTGTTTTCAATGTTTGACAAAATTCCGTGGAGGCCCACATTTGACCCAAATAGTATCAGATTCGAAAACGAGCCCAGTTTGTCTATTAGAGAAAATAAAAAAACAAATAAGCGGAAAGCCCTCTCTTTTTTATCAGAGCCAGGTTTCGATCCTGGGACCTGTGGGTTATGGGCCCACCACGCTTCCGCTGCGCCACTCTGATTTGTTGATATTTAATACAAACTAAATATATTTATATAAAATTTTAATAGATTAGATATATAAAAGCAATCATATTTATTCGTACTTCAATGTTTTTTTGTACAATATTTGACCATCAATTTAATTATTAGACTAAAGTAGAAAAAATATAACATTTTTTGGAAATTTTGTAGCTGTGTATATCTTCTCTTTTATATAAAATTTTGAACTCATATCAGTTGAAATTAAAATATTGTTCATTTTTTAATAATTTTAAACAATATTTGCAACCATTTATGAGCATTAATATATATATATATATATATATATATATATATATATATTCAAGTCACATATTTTACAAATTGCTACCAATTACGAATCACAAACTTTTTTTTTAATCTTATCATGTATAAGAACTCTGTAGACTATATACACAACACACATATAGTGAAAATAGGTCTTATAATCACTAATTACCAACTTTTTATTTTCATTTTGCTTGTAAATAGTGTGGAATCCGGATCCAACAAAAGTTGAAATATGTGGTCTGGTGATAAATTAATGAGCAGATAATTAAAGAAATCACATCCACACAGAAGTAATGTAATTATGTTATTTGATAATCTTGGTTCATGTCAATTTGTTTGATTCCAGCCATTAAAATATCTAAGGAATCGTTCATGTTAGTCTCCATCTGCCTGTTACTACTACTATAAGACTATTCAATGTCTGTATGATATAAAAAATTATATAATTACATTGTTCAGACCTTGATATCATACAGTTAGTTACTATTTTTTTTTAGTACTGAATTTGGGATAATAATTTGTATGGTTTGACTTGTGATTTTGTTTTATGTTCTTTAAATATTTTTGAAAACTCTACACTTCATAAATTGAGAATGTTAAAGACTTCAATGTTTACAAAATACTATTGATTTTTAAAAAGTGTTTGATACGTCATGGATTCTCATGAGTAATTTTGTTGGTGATGGAAACGACTTCTGTGTCATCATCACTGTCACAAAGTCATTACACCGACAAAATGACATGATTTTTGTGTTTCTAAAATATATATGTTTTACAACATGTGTGTGTAAAATAGATACTAAGATATTTATACAAGTTGTAAAAAAAATGTCTAATCAAATAGTCTCATTTTCATTAAAAAATAATCACTATTCTTTCTAACACATCGGAATAATATTTATAATATGATGTTATAAGAATCTCTTTGAATATATTGAATATAAATACTATGTATTTATTGGATTATAAATATAATAAAAATATCTTTAAAAAATATATATTTATATATATTTTTATTCATTAATAAATGATTATATTAAATTAGTGTATATAATTATATTAAAAGTAACTTAGATTCAAGAATGTAATATATATATGAATAACAATTTTTTAATATTTTTGTATAATAATTTTAAAATTTGTACAAGAGAAAGAAAAAAACAAAACTCACAGGATACGTAGTAGAATTCGATTCAATTTCCAATTTCCAATTTCCAACAAAGAAAGCACCTAACCCAAATTACCAAACTCACAAATTTCCTTTTATTCGTGGCCTCACCAGCTTTATCCTTAGCTCCTTACTCTTCTTTGGCATCAATTTCCTCTTATGACACTATGATTCAGTGAATTATTCATGGATGTCCATTTATATAATAAGACCAAAAATGTGTGTGAGGTAGCAGAAGTGAGGACAAAAAAAGTTTCAGTATGTGCACAGTGCCAGCTTTATAGTCATTTGATTCATTCCCTCCCAAATGAAAATTGTGACAACATATATTTGTTATTCCTCACTCTCTTGGACAAGAGGAAGGGTGTGAAAACATGTTGGAAGGTAAAGCTGTGATAGAGGATACTGACATGCCCGTTAAGATGCAGATCCAAGCCATGGCATCTGCTTCTGAAGCTCTCGATCTCTATGATGTGTTGGATTGCACATCCATTGCTGCCCACTTGAAAAAGGTAACATTTTCTCCTCTCTTTCAATGATACACTAGTGTAAGTGGTCCTTTCAAAATCAAAATTATTAGACATTAATGGTTTGTTTGACTGGTAGGAATTTGATATGAAGTATGGTTCTGGATGGCAGTGCGTGGTGGGATCAAGTTTTGGGTGTTTTTTCACCCATTCCAAGGGAACCTTCGTTTACTTTACTCTGGAGACTCTCAATTTCCTCATATTCAAAGGGGCTTCTTATCTTATCTAAATGTATGTATGTACTCATGTATATTTGTAAATAAAGCTCCACCAAGGCAACAGAGGAAGAGCATGGCTAGGCAAGTTAGGATTGGTTAAAAATATATGCAGCAACTCCGAGTCATCAGCGAATTGGACCCTTTTAATGTTTTGAAGGGTGCTATGCTTATGCAGTTTGCTAATGATGTTCTTTTTTATTTTGTATATATGATGAATATTTAGCTTATTATTTCTATGACAAGTTCCTCTTCTTCAGTTCTTATTTTGCTGTTCTTGATCTCTTTCCAACTTCTCTCTATCAAATAGATCAGAAGAAGGAAGAGCAGTCTTGGCTGTACCAGAAAAGAATGTTCTGAATTGGGTCATGATATTTTGGATGATGAGTATGTGGCCAGTGGGGTCGTTTAGTACTTTTACTTTTCCTTTTTTGATAATTTCGAAGAATATTATTTGAACAATGATATTTCGAATTTTGGATAAGAAATTAGGACAATGGTTGGTGTGGATGGGAAAGGAGAAACAAGAGAAAGAGATTGAGAGAAAAAAATAATAAATAATAATAGTATAACAATAATTTCCCTTCTTAAAAAAGAATCTCACCTAAAGAAGAAACAGGATGTATAATACCAATAAATAACTAAAAAACCTCTTCTTACACCCATATTATTTTATTGCATAATTTTTGTGATATGAGTATAATTAATAAATACCTGCTTGGTATATATGAGATTTTAAATATTGTAAAAAAGTTAAATAATTATTAAAAAAATATTTTTAAATAATAATGTAATTGATTCAGAATAATATTTATGTTATGAAATAATCACCTACTTAATGTAAGAATTCAAATTTAAACTTTAAATAAATTTAAAATGACATGTAATTTGTGTCAAGTGTAGTGCGTTCGTTATTTGAATTTTTTAGTTGAAATGTGGCTTGAGTTTCTAAATTTAAATTCAGCATAAAAGGAATATTTACTGTTTTTACTTTATGAAAATTCTACTTTATACATGCATATCATAAAAAAGCGTGATGAGTGAGTTTAATAGATTATGTTTATAATATAATTAATTAGTTTGTTATTATAATAATGACTAAAAAATAAAATAAAAATATTAATAATAAATAAATTTATTTTATTTTTCATTTATTTTTACTTTCTTTCATTTAATAAAAATAAATAGATATGAGTAAAATGTAAAATTATTTACATCTAAACCTATTTTCTAAGCACGAGGAAGTATGTAAGTTTATTTGGGAAGGTAAAGAAGCTCTATATTGGAGGCAAAAGATGAAAATATAAAGTATAAAGTGAGTATGAAGTGAGATTTGAGAGAAAAGAGAAAAGAGAGAAGAAGAAGTTGTATGTTAATAAAATGAAAATGAAAATGAAAATGAAAGGTATTAGAGTTGTATGAAGGTTGGAGGGAGTGATGCAAATAAAAGCATGATCAAATGACTGGAGTCAAAAGTGGCTGGCCAAGTAAGTGTGCCTCTAAGTTTGCAATGACAAGGTCTGCCATTGCCATGCAAGTTTCCACAGTGTCAGTCCCCACATGAGGAGTCAACACAACATTCTCGAGCTTTAGTAGCTCTTCAGGAACCTCTGGCTCGTTCTCAAACACATCAAGGCCCGCACCACCTAGTCTTCCTTCAGTCAACGCGGACACCAGTTCGGGCTCATCCACGTGCGGGCCTCGCCCGATATTGATCAAAATCCCCTTTGGGCCCAATGCATCAATAACTCCTCGGTTGACAATGTGATGGGTTTCTTGGGTGAGGGTACAGGCCACAACAAGTACTTCAGAGTTAGCAGCTAAGTGAAGAAGGTCAGAGTAATATTTATACCCTGAATCTGGCTTTTCAGATCTGGAATGGTACCCAATTGGGCACCCAAAACCCTCAGCTCTCTTCGCAATCGCCCAACCAATCCTCCCCAACCCAATAATTCCAACTGCTTTACCACTAAGCTAAATATGCAATCACATTTAAACACACATATAACACCCAAGTAAGAATAACAAAATCATATTTAATTTAATTACTCTTTTCATATATACTATTTCTACTATATTTATATTTTAATCTTGTTATATCTTTAATTTTGCTCAACTTTTTTAATTTCATTTTAGTCTGTCATTTTAAATTATAGAAACTAAAATAAATTAAAATATCCCTTATGTAAGATTAAGATGAATATTAAAATATCTTAATTACATGTTATTATTAATTGAGAGGAGAGGAGAGGAAAGGAAGAAAGAGATTTAATAGAAATGAGGATAAGTAATCCCTTCTTTTTTTCACTTCTAAAAATCAATTATTTTAATATCTTCAAAATTTTGGATTTTAAAAAATAAATTAAGTTGTTTTTTCAATATTTTCAAATGTTTTAAAATTGTCTCCCTTTTCTTTGAAATTCTCCAACATTGAAAAGGAGTACAAATTTTGATGATAACAGATTTCACTCTGCATTATTCCTCTCCTAAAATATAATAAACCCTAAACCCCTGAACTAAAAGCATAATAATTAAATAAATAAAATGAAAAATTACTGATAAAATGAGTAATTAAATAATAGAGGTGAAAAGTGAAAACCTTCGGTGTGAAGCGAGGAGCAGAGTTACGGCGAGGGGAGTGAGAAATTGTGCAGAAGAGGGACAAGGCAAGGGCGATGGCGAGATCGGCGACATCGTCGGTCAAAACGTCGGGGGTGTTGGTGACGGGAATATTTTTCTCCCTGCACTTTCGGAGGTCGATTTTATCGTATCCGACGCTGTAGGTGGAGACAATCTGGAGGTTGGGCAAGGAGTCGATGGTGGCGGCGTCCACTCCGACTTTGGTGCTTGCGACGACGGCGCGGACGGAGTTGGCATGGGCTTGGGCGAAGGCGGCGAAAGAGGGAAAGTGCCAGAGTTTGAAGAGGTTGAATCGCTTGGCGAGCTCTTCTTCGATGTATGTGTGCATCGGGCTAGTCATTAGCACGCCCATTGATTCCATTCGCAACAAAATGGTTTAGTTTAGACCAATCATCATCTCATACTCATCCTCACTTCCTCATATAATTAGAAAATGAAAAACAAAAGATAGCCAATAAAATTACCACATTTTTTAGATTATTTTATATAAGAAAAAGTGAAAGAAAGATAGATATGTAAAATAACATAAATAATATTTTCAATTCATAATATTGATATCATTTTAAAATAAATGATAACATGTAAAAAAAGTAAATATTGACGAGTGATGGGCTGTGTTGGGCCCTAAACTTTTGATGGTTCTAAATTGGTGGGCCACATTGTGTGATGTGAAGTGAAGTGAAGTGAAGTGAAGTGAAGTGTTGTATATAGTAACACTGAGCAGCCTCCAATTGTAGTCGGGGTGGTTGTTGAGAGCGTCTTTAGCCATGGGGTTGGTGGTAGATTTTGAAGTGCAGGTTAGATATTAAGAGGTTGTGATTTGAAGCAGCGATTCAATAATAAATCCTCCAAAGAAAGAAACTGATATTTATAGACTAGACTATCACTTTCTTTTCTTGTGTCATATCTTTCATTTTTTCTATAATGTATACCCATGTGAGAGGAATCCACACCAACGCTGCCTCACTGCTATGCTTCAAGCCCTCCTTTACCTCCTCACCCACCCAAGCTAAAATGAAGGTTGGCTTAAAAGAGATAGTCAAGAGATAATAGAAAATAGGTGTAAAAATATCTCACACTATTATATATATTACTATTATCAAATAAATAACTAATATTGTTTTATTACTCTAATTAGTAATTACAAGAATTTTTTGAGATTTTAGAATATTTTAGTATATTGTGATATTTTTCATTAAGTACTTTTTGGCTAATTAGGGATTATTTTCAAGACAATCTGTAATGAGAGGAAATAGCAATATTGGATTTGATCATCAAACGTAATAAAGTAAATCCCATTGACCTTAAAATGAGTGAAGATATGCATAGTTGGCAAAATAAGAAAAGAAAAATAGTAAGATTTTGGAGTTGAGAAGGTGTAAAAGAAGAGGAGTTGACATTGATTGATATCTTGGTTTGATTGTTAAAGAAAGGCATGGTGACAAAGTGTGCATGTCTGTCTTCCCTGGTCTTTAGCTATCTTTGACCTTTAAATTAGAGCCTTTATCAACAACCATCCATTTTTCCCTCTCCTTCCCAAAGCTAAAACTCCCCTAACAGAAAAGAATGCAAATTTTGTTTCTCTCACTCTTAAACCCATCCCATTTCTCACAACATGCACCCCACGTTCAAAGAACCCAGCTCAAAAACGAAAGGCTAACAAAAAAAAACACACCATCAAACAAACCACCTCTACCTTTCCTCAAACTCCAAAAAGAAAAAGAAAATACAACTCCCATTTCATTCGTACTTTGGTTTCACCTCTGCCACTCTCCTTCTCTTCCACTATCTCTCCCTGCAGGGTCTAGGACACCCCATGCTTTGTTCTTGCTCTTTACACCTTAAAAGTTAAACTTTCCTAGGAAAGAAAAAAAAATAAACATGGTTCTAGCAGGAGAACAAAACCAGGAAGGTTACAGAACCAAATTGTTTAACTTCAGAGGATTATTTGAGGGCACTGGGAAGCATACTAAGAGCCTGAGCGTTGACACTGCTTCCGTATTGGAACCTACAGAGGATGGTTCAGACTCATCAAGAAGTCAAGGATCAAAGCCTCTTAATGATGTAGACAAGATTCCCAAACCAAGGGTGATAAGCAAGGAGGAAATCGCAGCAAAGGAAGCCAAAGAGAGGCTCTTGAAAGGTCAATTCTATTACTACTACTATTGTTATTGCCAAACACATTATAATCAACTCTCCTTTCATTTGAAAATGTCTAATATAATATATCATCAAATTCTGTTCATGACTTGCATTGGATTTGTCTTTCAAGTTGAAATTCATGGCTGGGTTTAATTCAGAAATGGAACAGATGAAGGAGAGATTTGCTAAACTGCTGTTGGGTGAGGACATGTCCGGTGGAGGAAAGGGAGTTTCGTCTGCTTTGGCACTGTCAAATGCTTTTACAAATCTTGCTGGTTCGTTGACCTTTTTTTCCCGCATTCTTTCTATGCTGATTCATTTGGGGATGAACAAATATTTGCAATATAGGATTCCTTCAACTTTCTGAGAGCTTCATAATAACTCTTATCTCACTGAAACTGCAGCTTCTATTTATGGTGAACAAAAACGCCTAGAGCCAATGCCGGCAGAAAGGAAAGCAAAATGGAAAAAAGAAATTGATTGGCTTCTATCAGTCACGGATTACGTTGTTGAAATGGTTCCTTCACAACAGAAGTCCAAGGATGGTTCACATATGGAGGTAACCCTCTTTCTCTCTATTTCTGCATAAATAGTATCTATTGCATTCTTTGTATCATCATAACTTCTATGTACATGATTGCTCCTGATTTTTTATTGACTAGATTATGACGACACGACAAAGGACCGATCTCCACATGAATATCCCGGCCTTGCGCAAGCTTGATACAATGCTTATCGTAAGATCATTAACTTCAATTACATCTTGTGCTAAATGTGTTGGTAGTAGTATTTCAGAAGTGATATTGATATCTATTCAAAAATATCTCTTTAGGATTATGTAGAATTATATAAAATATTTTAGAACAAAAAAAACGAAAATTTAAAACTAAATTGCTTTCTACTTTAATTATTTTCTTTCTTTATTTTTTTTCTTATTAATTTTTATATTAGATTTAGCAATATTATGAAGACTGATAAATAACTCTTTAAAATATTATAACAGAAATTATAAAGACTAATAAATAAATTTTAGAATAATACCAATAAAGAATCAAATAAATATTATTAATTATTGTTAAAAGTTTTTTCGTTAATATTCAATCTCCATTAATCAATTTTGACAACACATTATCCAACAAAATGTGATAATTCTATAATAGGTTTAGATTAGTTATAAATTATCTTGAGCAATTGCTGATGAACAGGAATGTCTCGATAATTTCAAAGATCAAAACGAGTTCTATTATGTGTCAAAAGATTCAGATGACTGTTCAAGGAAGAAAAATGATGATAAGTGGTGGTTACCTATCCCTAAGGTTCCCGCAGAAGGTCTATCTGATGCGGCTAGAAAATTTCTAAATTATCAGAAAGATTGTGTTAATCAAGTACTTAAAGCAGCCATGGCAATAAATGCCCAAATTCTAACAGAAATGGAGATCCCTGAAAGCTATATTGATTCCCTACCCAAGGTGAGGCAAAAAGAACTAATGAATGCTTAAAAGTTAGCACCTCGAGCAACATTGTGACATCTTTTTACATAATCTAATTTCATTTTTCCTGTTCTTCATTACAGAATGGAAGAGCAAGTCTAGGGGACTTGATCTACAGGAGTATAACAATTGAATTTTTTGATCCTGACCAGTTCCTATCATCCATGGACTTATCATCAGAACATAAAATCCTGGATCTGAAGAATAGAATCGAAGCTTCAATAGTGATTTGGAAGCGCAAGATGCACCAAAAAGATGGAAAATCTGCTTGGGGTTCTGGAGTGAGTTTCGAAAAAAGGGAGCTCTTTGAAGAGAGAGCAGAAACCATATTACTTCTCTTAAAGCACCGTTTCCCTGGCCTCCCTCAATCTGCATTGGATATAAGCAAAATTCAATACAACAGGGTAAGGGCATGTCCTTGAGTTTATTTGTCCAGTATCTGCATATACCCAGTTACAATGAACAGCCAAAGAGATTCGTTTGATCTTAATATCTAGACGCAACGACACATTTGAATTCCTTTTCACTTTCTGTAGCATGAATTAATGTCTGAGTCTTGAGTCTGGCAACGTTGGAAGGGTCATTCAATAGATTGATTTTAATGTGTTTGATTGACATGATGAAGTATTTGTTATGTTGGCAGGATGTGGGGCAAGCTGTTCTAGAAAGCTATTCAAGAATATTGGAAAGTTTGGCCTTTACAGTACTTTCAAGAATAGATGATGTACTCCAAGCAGATTACCAAATTCAATCTCAAAATCTAATATCAGGAAGAAGGATAAGCTCAGTTTCAAAGCCTCCTAGAGAAGAGATAGACAAGGGTAGTACAGAAGCACCTGGTTCAATGACATTATCAGATTTCATGGGTTGGGGCTCTGATGAGTTAGAGATGAAGAAGGACTCCTTTGCAACTCCAGATGACTTATGCAAAGGCGATGATATAAAGCAACAAAAACTTTCTAACGTAGTGACCCAAAAGAAGATGTCGTATCTCGAGAACTTGGGAAACATGAGAAGCCCAACAGCGCGTGATTAAAAGCACATTAGAATCATAGAGGCGTTTGTTGGATTGCTGATAAATTCTTTCCTTTTGTACATAGGAATGAACATACAAAATCATTGGCTTTGAAGCATTGTCAGAGATATGCTATCCTCAACATAAGAAGGATTTATGGTCTGGTAGCTACTGAGATGTGGTTTTTTGACGATACCTACCACAAAAACCATTCATGTCTGTCCTTCCCCGTGACCTGTTAACTCACCGTTCCTTTCTGTGACTGTGACAGTGTTAATGTACAGGCTGTATTTGATGTCACAGGCCAATGTGTTGTAACATACAACTTCTACTAGTTTTGCTATCTATAAGTTAGGATCATCCCAAGGAAATGGAGTTTGTTAGTAAAATATGGCCAATCGGTTCAACTCATAGCATCAATTGCATTAATTGAAAGATCTAGATTTTCATTACTAGTGGTGAGGTGATCCCTTGCTGTTAGTTTATCTATGAAAAGGTAAATAATCAGTAGCATAAACAGTAAACACTATTGGACCAGAAATAAACATGTTTTAGTAGAAGTAGGCTTTAGGCGTACTTACACATTATATGCAAGCAGAAATATACACGTTCAATTCAAAAGAAGAGGGGGGAAAGGAGCTAAACAGATAGAATTCGGAAATAAATTAGATCTTGCCACGAGGACCTAGCTTTGGTGGAAGTTGTGGGCCTTTCTTGATTGGTAGAATGTCACCTGAAGCAGTGGAACTGAAGTATGCCAGGGTGGAACCACCTCCCAGGATCAAAAACTTGAGTAACAATCCCCTCTTTGTGAATGGAGCAGCGAATGTCTCGAAGAACTTGCTCTGCAAATACGTATCAATGGGCAAGATATTAGTTTGCATTTTCAATGGGACTAAGTTGTGTAAGGGCATAAAATCTTTTTGTAGCCACTCCTAAATATATATACAGCTGAAACTATTCAATATTGTTTTCAATGCCTTTGTACTACACTATTTCTTCACTCAAACCATTAATTGTTCCCTTACTATTATTATGCAGTTGCGTTTTGAATCATGTACCAAATGCTTGACTTTTTCATTCATATTACAACTGCCGCTGAAAGTATTTCCAATTATCTCATTCGTTTTCATCTTATTGTTAAATGAACAAAGAATATATACACCGAGGAAAAACAAACCAACCTGAAGAGAGTTGTAGGGTGAAGGTGCATCGGAGCCGTACAAGTCCCACTGACCTGTAGTGTTGCCTAGATCCTCCAAATCAAAGTACACACTCTTGTCACCATACTTTGCTACAACAGCGCCATTCCTGTAATGTTAGTTTTCACGTGCAATTAGAATCTATAGAGGCCTTTTATTGTTTACCAGAAAACATATAAAACTAAAAGGAAGAGCCATGCACATGAATACTGATTTATAATGATAGTTTAATAGTCTTGTACTAGAGTAATCATATTACAAACTGTTGACCTGAAATTCTTGGGTCTGAAGCTCTTTTGAGAGGGCTTGAAAGAGAGCTTAGTTCCAGTAAGGGAAGATCCAGCAAGGCCCTTGACAGTAGATGGTTGAACAACAGCCAAGGTTGCAAGAGAAGCCATGCTATGCTTTCTGCTTCACAAATCACCCACAGTCACTTACTTTGGTTTTGAAATCTTTCAAGAATCTCATCTTAATTGCCACGTGGCCAACTTATTTACTTCTGCAGATTATGGAAGTCATTCATAACATGCCACGTGGTTCCAAGATGGATAACCCTATCCTCTTAGGTCTCTTTGTAACGATAAATAGCTTATTAGTTCACACTGTCAATTAATTTTAAATAATTATTATAAAAATAAAACTACTGTTAAGAGTTTAATAATTTATAAACTGGAATGTAGTTCAGTTAAATTTATTAAATTTCAGTAATTCTAGAAATTAATCTTTGTTTTCTCATCTATCTTTCTCCAACTCACTTTAACTTCCGCTTATTCTTTTTTCATGTTTCCTTTTCCCGACTCCATTTCATGCTTTCATTAATCCATGGGTTTTGAGTTGTATTTATTAGATTCAGATATTGTGCATGATTCATAATCAACAAGCAGATAGATATTAGATGTAAGGGGTGATGTTGTAATATGCACTATATGTAACTTATTTATGATGAATAATAGAAAAAAAAAAAAAAAAAGAGTCCCATTAAGAGATAGAAAGGTAAGAGATAAAATATATAGTACGGAGAGTGATAGAAAGAAAGAGTTATCCTTTGGTTGGGGGAGAAAAACGGATAAGAAATGTGGCTTCTTCAGCTCCCTCCCAAGCTCTCAACCCCATTTCTCAACGGCCATGCCCATGGCTCCGCCCTTCTCTCCAAACCCAATTCCGCCGTGGTTCAGCCCCATTGGGCACCACCGTGTTCCGTGCCTCAAATAAAGGCCATGAAGACAATGCAGGGAAAGGTTGTGTGCTCCTCCAGCGACAAGACGGTGGCAGTGGAGGTGGTCCGGGTGGCCGTTCACCCAAAGTACAAGAGGCGCTTCAGGAAGAAGAAGAAGTACCAGGCCCACGATCCAGATAACCAATTCAAAGTCGGCGACATCGTCCAGCTCCAGAAGACCAGGCCCATCAGCAAGACCAAGACTTTTCTCGCCCTCCCCGCTCCCCAAAGGCCCTCCAACAGACCCTCCCAGCCCGACACCCAGCCCGACGAACTTTCCATTCCTTTCGAGTCCCAGGCTCAGCCCTAGACTCTCCTCAATTTCACTTTATTACGCCTGCGTACCTTCTATTTTGTTTTCGCTTTCGTGTTTTTGTGTTGTAATTTCCATGGTGCAACTCTTTCGTGTTAATGCACTATTTATATGTGCAATTCTTATCATTCTAGCTACGGCTATCATATAATCGTGTTTTTATTTAATTGATTATTTTTGCTGGATGATAATTTGGAGGATTGAGTGAATTCAGTAATTTTTCTCGTTTAGTTCCATACAGAAATGAAATGAGAGTGAGAGTTGCTGGGGCTGGGAGTGGAGAATTTGGTGCAAACGAAACGAAATTGAGATATGATTTTTGTTAACTCTGTATCGTGAGAGCTTTTATTGCTTATTTTTCACCCTCTGAATGTTTGATGAAATGTCTGATATGGCTTTTATTTTGATCAACCTTCAATTCAAATGCGGCGTCATGGCAGTGCTGTTATCTTTGAGAACTTGTTGTGACAAGCAAGTATGTGAGGAAATGTTCGATTAGGTTTCTGATGGCCAAGGTTCCATCATACCATCTTGAGGTTAACTTCCCTCTTGAGCTCTGAATTGTCCCTCCCCTTCCTTGTAACTTATCCAACTCATCGCTTCACCTCTAAGAAAGGATGACTGTTTTTCTTTTGATTACTTTTACACGCTGTAGTCAATAAAACGAAAGCTCTTAAATTGTACCCATGTAAATACATGGATCAAATTCAGTGATCTTGATAAGTTTTGGTGTGCTAGTGTTATTGTACAAATAAGAAGTCTCAAATTGGATAAATATATGGTTATGTTGAATATCACTTTATACTTGAATGTTTTGTGTTAAATATTGTATTAAGTTAACATGTGATTGGCTCATGGAGCAGTGACGGTGTTCTCTCCAATATTTTACCCCACTCCTATTTATTCCCTACACTCTATAGGAATATAGGACTTGGTTTTACTGGAGTTTCTATAAGGTCGTCATTCTTTGAATTACCTGTATAGACCATGGTTTGCACTTGGTTTTAAGCTTTCTAACAAGAGCTTGAAAGAGGGGAAATGCAAATAGGGTGGCTTGATGCTAATGGCAACCAAATTATGCAAAAGGGTTTAGATAAAATACCATGGCACGTGCATGAGACAAAAGAGAGATGGATGCCGACGTAGAAAAAAGGCTGGTTACTCTATTGCCTCCATACTTACCAAGACTGTATGTTTGTAAACATTATTTGTGGAAGAATTTCCCCATCTAAAAATAAAGGCTATTAACAATGCCATCAATGCAGGGTGCCAACCCCGAGACTAAATATATTTCCCAGTGAGAAGCAGCAAGCATCATTAGCAAATTCAGATTTTTATTTTTGAAATATTAATTACGTTTGCTGATCGGTTCGTGTGCTGAAAGTAACTGTCTGAAGAAATTTGTTCTAATGAGTCCTGTCTCTGAAACTTGGTTGGTTTTAGGTTCTATCCACCTAGCATGCACAGTTTTGCATGGTTACAATTTGGCCTACAATAAACTGTAGCGTAAGTTTGCTTCCTACACGAACATGAAACGCACAGCTTCGTGGAGGTTGTCTAAAAGAAGATAACATTGTCAGAGTGGTGTGATATACCTAATCAATTCACGACCGTTTTTAGTGAATAATTCGGAATGTGAGACATCAAACCAACCTTGTAAGGCAGGAAAAATCAAAATTACTACAAAAAAAACCAACTGCATAAGGAATTAACAAATTATAATTCTATACAAATACAAGCCATAGCTAAAATCTAGATTCTAAAAGCTTTTTGTCACTCCTTCTACCTACAGAACTGCAGATACAGATATACATACTTGACCAAAGCTTCCTTGGTAATGGAATAATGAATAAAACTAATTCAGAAACGGAATAAGGGACAAACGCAAGCTATTTTTGCCAAACCGATACCATCCAAAAAGGAAATAGAGAGCCTAAGATTATCACAGCTAATTAAAGTCTATGACTCTCTATCAAGTGATTATCTGGTTTTGACTAACCCTCTTCACATTGTAAACTTGTTCTGATATTTCTCAATGTACAAGATACAAGAGTGTTGACCGAGTCCACAGACTCCACTGTTAACTTGGCTGTGGGAGACGCATTAGTCAGGATCTGGAATGCCATTGTAAACAAAGATCCTCCCTCTGTATATTTTTCTTCCTGCCTTGAAGTAATCACCAATGGTCTTGACTCGAGGCCATCAGGAATAATAGAGAATCCGGAAGGAAGTATGGCAAGATTGCTTGAATCGCATCCTGTCATCACCGACTGAATGCCAGTAATGTCCACAGAAGCATACACCACCATTGACTCATAAGGATTTGTGCAGCTATCTTGTAGTATCCACACACTGTTTTCTTTCGATTTAATTGTCTGTCAAATGAGAAGAATCCCTTATTTCACTTAGCACCATGTTTTGATCTGAATGCAGTTTGCATTTTCTTTTCGTATTGAAATTTGAACCGAAGCAACTTACTTGAATGGTTACGGCATTGCCTCGATCTTGCCCTTTGGATAAATTTGCGATGGACTGCACTGACCCACCACTTGACATGATGTCCCACTGAGACAATATGAAGTATAAGAAAATTTAACCATTCAATTATTAACCAAAATTGACAAAAAGATCAAGAAGGAAAGAAGACAAGAGAGTGGTACCTCATTTCGGCGCGTTTCATCCCTCAAGAAATCAAACAGAACGTTTGGTGAGACTGGCAACCATACAGAACAAACAGCGCACAATATCAACCCAAGAGGTTCACCAGGATCGTTCAAGTTTTTTCTAGAACTTATCCTTATGTCCTCCCCGGTTTTGCTTGTAACCTTAGTCCACGTGTGGAAGCTTGACGCGCCAATTGCATGGCAGAAACTCCATGTCATTCTTTGAGCCAACTTCAAAATGCTTTTTCTCCCAGCCAATGTGGCAACTCCTAACATTTTGTCGCGCAACAATCTTATTATTTATAGCTGCTCCTTAGTTAAGTAGTATTTAACAAAGTAAGTTGTTAGAATTGATTACTCACCGGTTGAATCCTTCATGGGAACATTAGTTGCCATGAAAAAAACTAGACGTTCACATTGAAGTTGTAGAGTCGTAATCCAATGCTTTGCCCCAAAGGCTAGGCCACTGTTCACAATGGTGCGATACATGGAATGGACTGCACTCTTCTGACATTCCAAGTGCTCCACCCAAATTACCTAAAGACAAAACAAAGATATTAACTATCTTCGTTTACTTTATTAACATAACAGCTTTATTACTTTGCTCTTTCAAGTGATGATTATTTGCTACTAATGGTGGCTACGAAAGTGCATCCTTAATTCAGATAATGTCCACCGACAAAGACCAGCTGCAATGGTACTCACACACTAGCCAGCTTACTAGTAACTCCTAGTTGTTGTACCCATCCTTTTTTATTTTATTTTATTTTTTCTGATTGATAAGTTCTAGCTATGTCTGTGTGGGGTGTACTTGCACCGACTACAATGACAAAGGCTTTTCCTAAAATCAAAATATAGAGGATGAAAATTTTATGGGTCCGAATGTAACAAACGTGTGAACCAATATTGATTTGTACATACTTTGCAATGGCCATTGGACTTGTCCTCAATAATGCAACCGGAAGGGCGTTTTCTGCATTTCACGAGGGACGCGTCAATGTTGTCTTCTACTTTGTCTATGGATACATCGACGATCGCCCACTGTTCAGCACTCAACTGTTTGGAGAAACGGACAAAATAGACTTCTCTTGTGGGCACCATTGGAGTGAGCATTTGCAGCTCAGCAAACATCTGCACCCAATACAAAGTTAAGGTTTAGTGTTTTCTTGTCAAATCAAAACTTTAGTACTTCCAGGACAAAAGTTTCATCTTCCAGTGTCCACATCTTAGAACTTGGACAAGGTCATTCTTGTCTTTCTATGTTCATGTATTTTATTTTATGGGGGTATAAGTAATAAAACACTGATTTATGTGCTTTTTTGTTGGCATTTAGCCTGGGAGAGGAAACACTTTTCATAAAAGGACACGTAAGAGAAAGAGATAAAAGAGAGAGAAATTCCAGCTGGACACACCAATTGGATAAGATGTGAGATAGTGAGGTAGTGAGTGGAAAAGGCCAACAGTTATTAATGGTACTCCACTATTTTATATTACTATCTTTTTAAAGTTTTCTCCCACTTTGTCTTTTACTTTGCCTGATATAAATAAAGGTCGTGTTTTTAAAGACGACAAAAGAAATTCATAAGCACTTGGACCTCGAAACGGAAGACCAATGCATGGGGTTATGAAACCGTAATTTCTGCAAGTGGAAGCCTAAGTTTACACATGCAACTCAATTTTTTTACCTTCAACATTTATAACTTTAAGACCAAACGTCCAAATGTACGGAAATAGCTAATAAGCATCTTCTTCTCTTGTTTGCAAGATGGTTGGACCACTTGAGAAAGAAATTTCCATATCATTAAATTCACTTTTGAAGTGTTACTTCTGGATTGAAACGGGAAATAAATTTCATTTAAAACATTTGGCTGAATGAAAACGATTGAGGTTATATGACATATACTATTTTTTTGGCTTTTCGTTTAGCGTGTCTGCCTAAACTTTTAAATTTTATATCAAACCTTTCATTAAGTAGGGCCCTGTGAATTCATTATAATATAAAATAGTTTCCGGGCACGTGGAGCACAAGCCCTTGGTGTGTAGGTACGCAGTTCTTCACTTTTTACATTATTATTGTTATTGTTATTACTATGAAATTCAGTGTGCAGTTCGTGGTACCATAAATTCAGTGTGTGATGGGGAGAATTAATGACTGACAGAATTAAGTAACCATGTAAGACAAACATAGCACAGTGGTAATAACATTTTCCTCTTACCAGTTGCACTGCACCATTCCTGTTAGGACCTTCTCCATTGCATATAACATCAACGGTTGCCGCCTTTGATATCAAACACGGAAACATTTCTTTCCATAGATTCTGCAAGAAGCATAACAAATACCTTTCACAAGTCAAAAGGAAATAGTATTTTAACCCACAACTTAATCGTGTAGTATTTTTAAGACAAGCTTTGATACAAGAGATCAAAAGACTACTAAAAAAGTTCATTTATTGAAAATCATAATATTCATATGGTTCTTCAAGATTATGTTAATAATTCAAGAAGCATTTATATATATATATATATATATATATATATATATATATATATATATATATACACACACATGCATATAGGTATCTTATTCTTACCACATCTAGAAAACTTTGGACAAGCCGAGGGAGATCCACAAAAACAACTCCAGTGTCTCTTGAGGCTTCAATGGATCTCTTTGGCTTTCCACTGCCTGAATTTTCAACTGCGAATTCCTTCACATATTCATCATAGTTTAGTATTTCGCGACCAGTCTCAAAGCTACGAAGCCATAATGGTTCCCCCATAGTAGCCATCTTGATCAGTTCCTCCATTGCTTGGTTCACTATATCCGTTATCCTTGAATTGTCAATTCCGAAAATTCCAGTGTAAAAATCCAAAGAGCTTCTATTCTCTTGGTCGTGGCCAGAAGAACACGAAGGGGACGTTGACCCAGGTGCGTATTTCCCTAAAGCTGCTCGGAGCTTCTCTACCTACAAACACGTGTTGATTGAGAGTTTAAATCTTCCATGTTGATTTTTCTTTATAATCAAGAAAATAAGGAAATAACAACGTAAATTAACATTAAACCTCAGCTTTGAGTTTAGCATTTTCAATACGTAGTTGTTGTTCTTCGGTTGGCATGGCACCATCTCTGCTTGTGGTGGGCACGCCACAGTTGGGGCAACAAGCTTTGTTTATTGTCTCTCGTAAGGTCTTATTTTTCTCCTTTAGTTTCTCTATTTCTGACTTCAACAAAGAATTTTCATGACGCTCTTGTATTGCCTGAAAGCCAACGTATATGTATATATAGTGATCTCAAAAGAGAAAAAAAAAATCATCAAAAAAATGAACTAGAGTCGATGTAGTACCTGGGTTAGTGAGTAAGTGAATAAATTTAATTAAATTACCTTGATTTGGGTTCGACGATTTTGGAACCAAAACTTGACTTGCCTTGGGGCAAGGCCTAATTGCTTGCTTAGTTGTTGCCTCTGCTTTTCATCAGGATGCGGTGACTCTTTGAAAAGCCTGTAACATTACATTCATGTCAGCTTTTCTCTTGATTTACCTTCAACTACAAGCTTCATTTCTGATATGAGTGGTCCAACAAATGGGGCTTGAAATAATCAAACATGATATACACTTATTAAAGAGGTGTAACACAGATTGATCAAGTGGAAAAAGGGCTAAAAAAAGTGGTTTACATGGGCATATGATATCAAACAAAGAAATAAAGCAAAAGCAGTTAAAAAATAAAAATTTTAAGCTTTGTCTTTTAATCATCGTCCTTTTATAACCATAAGATGATATCAATAATTTTCTCATAATCATGGCCAGTAGTACGGTACAAACTACGCAGCTATCCTTGCTTGCAAATCATTGCTTGGTTTCATTGGTGACCCTAAATTAATGACTGATTACATCTATCAGCATGTGCAAGAAAACCACTCCCAAAGTTCCATCTAAGTTCTCAATTAAGAAATAGTAATCAATGGCTTTTCTCTCTCTCTAGTAACTAGTAATAATGAAGGCACATATATAGAAGTGCTAGGAAGGAGGGATGACAGAAACTCAAAGAAAAAGTGCAAGAAAATTATAATGCAAATTGTTCATGTTCACCCATGATTAATCAATGTCAATAGTCCCTCCATCCAAACTCACCTCAACACACGTTATATCATACTTTGTTGGGAACTGTAAAATCATTACAAATTTTGCATTTTTAATAAATTTTAATCATTAATAAAGTGTTTTCTGAAAAAAATGTGACAGAAGAGAGAATGTGTTAATAATCTTTATCAACACAGCAAATATGCAAGGAAACAAAGCACATAAGGGTATATATACGTAAAATAAAGTGAGATTATTATTATTATTATTATAAATACTAACGCTTCCATTTCTCTGATCTGATCAGCAGTGTGCCTGTGATATTTCTTCCTCTTCTTCTTCTTGTTCTTATCTCCATCAGCATCAGCATCAGCATCAGCATCCTCGTGTTCACCTTCTCCTTCAAAATCATCCTCTGATCTGGATCTCGTGGGACCCGAATTCTCGCTGCTAATCTCTTCTAGCCTTTCACCTCCTCCACTCCCTTCTTCCCACTCCTCGACCTCCATATTAGAAGTGGCAGCTTCAGCCTCCGGCGCCACACCAGCATGGCGAAAAATTCCAGCCTTGAATGCAGGAGGGGGAGAGAGAAAAAAGAGAAAAGTGAGAAACAAATATAGGAAATATAGGAAAGAAAGAAATGAAGAAAGAGAATTTACAAGGCTGAGAGAGAGAGCTGGGGAAGCAAAGAAGTCTTTGGCGTGAGAAGTGGGAGGTGGGTTGTTGGACATGTCAGCGCCCATTGGTGAAGAAGAATGAAGAATGAAGAATGAAGAATGGAAAATGGAGATTAAAATGGTGTTGTTATGAAGACAATAAGAGAAGGTGTGGGAGATGGAAGAGAGAAAGAGACGTAGGGAATGGTGGATTTAAGAATATAAAAACAAAGGAAGGAACTCGCTAAGGTTATTTAAATATATTTTATCCTCATTTATTGTTTTTTATTTCTTCCTTATGTAAAATGTGGAGTGAGTGTGTCTGTGTTTGTGTAAGAGAGAGAGAATACTGGTAGGATTGACTGTTAGATAAGAAAAGGGAAAATGATTGTGAAGAAGAGAAGAGACCCAACTAACTTCGACAGTTGAATTTATGGCCTCAACGGTATCTTTTATCTTAAATTCTTTATCGCCACGGTTACACCCTTATCTACTTTTAACTCAATTCTATTTTTTCATTCTTACTTCTTTTTAAACCTAAAAAGCTAATTCATCTACGTAAAACTACAAATATTCAAATTGAATTTGAAAAAAATTATATATAATTTCAGAACACATTTTCATGGATATCACCACTTAAGTTAGTGATTTCTAATCATTTATCAACTTACTCACCCAACACAGTAATGGAATGGAAACCACCCATTTTGGCAGGTCCACTTCTAAACTGACGTAGAGACATTCATTGAAAAATGAAACCCATTAAAATCACAAATTCTAATAAATTTCAAGAAATTATATATAAAAAAAAATCTTATAAATGTTTATCCTAGCCTTTTTAAATTTAAAACATTAAATTTACGGTATGACAAAAACAGATTCAACTCATCCTACCAATTCAAGATGTCCCTAGTGATGTGAAAATAGGGTAGCTCATTTAAAAAAAAATTAAATATTTAAAATTTAAATTCTTACTATGTTATTTTTAAAGATTTTAATATTCTTAATTATACATCATTCAACGAAATTTATTTATTTAGAATTTGATAAAATTTTCAATATTTATATCATATTATTAACATGGAGTTTTTAAGGATTGTGTCGACAATTAATTTGAGTATCTTTAATAAAGTCTCCCTAACACTTATTAATACATAAAGGACTGTTTAAAATAGAAAGTAGTAGTTTAGAACAAGGTTATGAGTTTATACAATTAAATAAACTTTGAATGGTCAAAATCAAAACGCTAATATTTGTTTCACATAAATGGTTAGGGATTCGAAATAAAATCTTATTTTTAATTACCTTTTTATTTTTTTATGTAAGTTATTTTTTTTTAATATCGATAAAATATACTCGATTAACATAACTCAAAAAAGAAAAAAAAAAAAATCTTAACCAGATACAGAAGTATATATACGAGTAGATAAAAGTGTTTACAGTTGAAGACAAAGCTTGGACAACATTCATTGTATATTTATTGTTAATCCTAACATAATATTGATGTCATGCTCATAAATAGTAAAAGTTGGACCTTATGTTGATAAGAATTATTTCATTTAATTTTCTGAAATCTAAAATATATAATTTTCTATTTTAACTTATAACAAAATTTAGTATTTTTTCTATAAATATTCATAAAAAATTACACAAATAGAATCTAAAAAATATTACACCTAACAAACAGGTTTATGCTTAAAGTTTTTATAACAACAAGTCAACGACATTATGAGAAAAAAGAATTATGAATCAGTCATTATTGTGTGTCATAGTATTTTTCTATTAGTCAGAAAATTTAGATAAGTTGAATTCTAGAATGCACAGCTTAAAAAAACACTTATAATATTTACATATTACTTAATAACCATAATCTTGAGTTAATGGTTGAATTCATGTTCATACTTTTTGTAAAATATAAGTTCTGAAAACCAACTTTTCCTGGTATATTGTGTCTTAGTTGGAATTTGGTAACGAAGTACTATAAAAAATTTCTTGCAAAACCTTCTGTAATTGGAATCACTTTTTTTTTTCTCATGCATTCGTACATGTTACTGTGTACAAATAGCTATCACAACAAATGTTCTCACCTACAATGTACTATCATAACTTTCTTTAGAAACATACTCATTCATTTTTTATTTTTTACATGAATTTGTACAATTGTTTTTCTTTATATTCTAATTAAGCTTTTTCTTGTATTTATGTTTTCACTTTTATTTTTTTTATAAAATTTATTTTACCAGTAAAATAATAATAATAATAATAATACTCTAGAAAGCATTTCTTTTTCACAGTAATTATCACTTTGAATTATGAACGTTACTTTGTAACATCTGATAAGTAATTTCGATTAAATTAAGATTTTATAACTGATTTGTTATTAACTGTCTTTAAAACTAATCCAACTACATGCCGCAACGACCATTCTGACCTAATTGACGGTGAAAAAAAAAAAAGAAAAAAAAATTTAAGCCAACTAAGCCATTAGACATGAACAACGTGGCAAGCAAGAGAGGCGAGGGAAGTCACATACTCTACAATTATTTTATTCGTATTTTATTATTTACTTAGTTATTTATTTTATTAATTTATTTAATTTATTTGTGTCTGTATATCATTTAATTTATAATGTAATTGCATCCAACCCATGATTCCAAGTACTATGTAGTATAATACTTCGAAAAATCCCAGTCTTTGTCTCTTATTTTCACACGTCACTTCTCTTTCACAAAAATCATATTAATTACACAATTACGAATATTTTCACCTTATCGAACCATATCCTTTAAAATTAAATTAAATTAAAATTTAAAAAAAAATCAAATTAAAATTTATAAAATAATATAAACTTTATTTTATTAAATAAAAAATAAATTAAATTTTAATATACTTTTAATACCAATACTGTTATTTATTATTATTTTTCTTTTATTAATACTTATATAATACCATTTTTTTCTTAGTTATCATGCCATTTTAAAGCTCGATAAAAATATTTTTTTTATTTCAATTATCTTCTACTATTATTTTTAATAATTTTTTAAATAAGTAATTTTTATTCTTTCCATCGTTAAATATCCTAACATATAATACAATATAATACCTATCATAACTTTAACTTGATATTATATATATATATATATATAAATAAAATGTTTCAAACTATATTATAAAAGCCACAAAGATTGTAAAAGTGGTAGATTTTGGCTTTAGCCAATTTTCTACCCAAAATTTTGAACGTGAAACATACTAAAAAAAAAGTTGTAGATTTTTTGCTTTAGGCACGTTTCTACCCAAAAATTTGAATGTGAAACACACTAAAAGAAGTTATATATATACATATATATAATATCACTTGATTAAATAAAGTATACGATATAAAAAAAACTATCTATTGACAGAAAAGTACGATGATAACTTTTTCTATACGTAATAATTTAAGTCTACACCTTATTTTAAAAGAACCAAACCCGTCCTACTTAAATAAACAATCTATTGGTATAAAATGTGTATAATATAAGTTATAAACTTCTAAGAATTAATGTGAAAGAAAATCCTTGGGCTAGGTTTATTTCATTATGGACAAAGAAATCTTAGTTAATGTTCACAGCCAAATTCAATATGTTATTATAATTTTCTGTTCAATTATTTTAAAGTTAAGTAAAATTGATTTAATAGAATTAATTTTACATTATTAAATACGGTACGATTAAGATATGTCAAAAAAAAATTCAATCATAAATTCATAACTAAAATGATGTTTTTGAATGAAAAGTTAGATAGTTAATTTCCCAAAAGGACAATAGTGTGATAGGACAAGTGAAGAAAGTGACATAAATGCTTGTGATGTCAAAATAACAAGTAAGAGAGATGTTAATAATATATGATTTGTTTAATAATCATATTTAAAAAGGTTATCTAATAAGAAATAGAACATTAAAACGTTATTAACAGCAGTTCTTTCATGATTAGCTGTAGATTTTTATTCCCCTTCTAATCTGAAATTTGTTTGATTGTTGATGTGGAAGATCTAACTTTGATTGCAGAATGTTGTGACAAGGAAGGATAAAGATTAAAGGCATACTTATTGTCAGATACATTTGCCATATCACACTCACATTCCATAATTAAAGTTTTGGTGTCATGTGGGTTATGATTAAGTTTATCTACTATTCAAACCATGTAAGGCTAGCATTATGTTATCTTTTTAGTTTCATCCAATTTCTTTTCTCCTTTATTTGGTGGTTGGGAACGGTAGATAACTTGAACCAATCACATGATTCGAGCACAAACCTAATAGAGAAAAACATTAATTGATTTGAGGTTACTTTCTCCTCTCTCTTTACTTTATCTTCCCTTTATTTTTTTCCATCTTAAATTATTATCCGCAACTAAAGGAAAGCTAAAAACACCAACACCAAAACTCCCACTGGAAATAAATATTTTGCTTTCATCGTTTTCAAGTTTTTGTCCTTTTCTTTGGTAAAATAAAGTTTTGGGTCACCAAGATAGAAGCAACAAGCATTAAATATGGGAGACTAGGATGGAAACAAAAATAATTAACAGCTGAAACAAAATAATAAGTAATATACATAGTTCTTACTTATACAAGTTGAGTAATTAATAAATTGAAAGGCAAAGTTTTAGCGACTCAAACTACACTGATGTTCATAATTCTCAACACAGAAACATACATTTAGTAAGTTGCTGATAAATTACAAGTCCCTAACAATGCTTGCATTCCATGTCTCAACTATCATATGGCAGGTATGAAAAATGAATGGCAATTTCATATATTAAATTATCTCAAGGCAGAGACTAACTGAAATTTTGTTTTCTAGCACTTGCGTATTCTATATCAGCATCAAATATAACTGCATAGACTTAAATCACTAGTCCTAGAACCACAAAGACCACACTAGAATCCCTCACATACATTGAACAAAAAAGTGTTTCTATCCAATTCTAGTCATCCTCTAATTCCTTCCCCGAAACAAGAGTCTATTCACACAAATGAGCATCTTCCTATGTACCAACTCACATTGCCTAAGACTAGCATAGCAACATTGGAAATATCTAACAACCAAGCTACTTAGCTTTTAAATTTCACCACGACACGTAATTCAGAAACTGACCAGCCACTTATAACACAAATTAAAACCAATGCCGAGTGATATATATAAATTAAATTTGATGTTTACATCGAGTCAAATAAAAAAGATGTCATGACAGTTAAAAAATAATATATTTTACAATGAACTCCTCCTGTAGATACAAAAAATTCATTTAGCTGACCTTTTCATCCAACTTTGGGAGACAGTTAGCTATGAAGAGTAGATGAAATAGAAGGTCGTGGAATGAAAAGCTAACATGGAATAATACACACACATGCATGCATACATTCAAAAAGGAAATCATGGTGCACAGTGTGTTCAAGAGGGTCTTTTCTTTCTACACTTTTTCATGAATGCTCAGTTGGCCATTGCCATTGCTGAAACTGAGGTCATGTAAGTACTAAATTACGCAGTAGACCTCTCATCTCCACTCGTTCATCTTCGTGTAGGAAAATACTCTCTTTCACGTTATTCCTCTACTGATTACACTGATATTCAAATTTTGCAGACAATGCTGGATTTATACTATACGTTATCGATGTAGAAAGATTGCCTAAGCAGCATGTTCATGATACTGTAGGATGTCGAATAAGTATTCATGTTGAACACTGCATAGACATATTGGATACTTTTAGTTACTTATAATTTTGCACTTTTTTTAATTTTTAGACTTCTACTTTTATACCAATATACAAATTAGAATAGCATAATAATTAGATAATTTTAACATTTTATTATGTCTGCAATGACTCATGTCATGTTCATTTTTAAAATATGAATTATCTATTCTGGTTATGCTTTGTATTCTATCTTAACTTTCTTTTTAATGTTAAGATATGTGTATTGTTAGTGATAGTGCAAAAAACTTGAGACACAATACTGTAAAGAAATTATTAGTCTTAAATGAACACTAGCTCTCAGTAATTCTAACCAACGATACATGTTTAACCTTTTATTAGACTAAATAATTTATACTTAGTTATATGTAATATAAAGATGACTTGGTCATATATTTTATTCTTAAAACTTTAAATGAATATGATTTTGACCTCTACATTTATAAAAAAAAAAGAAGTTATTTTAACCTTTCGAATTTGAAAAATTCATTTTTAGTTATTAAACACTATATTTCATGGCCTAAACCATTTTCTTTTCGAAAACCTTTTAGTTTCTAAAGATTAAATCATATTTTTAAAACCTGAAGAAATAACACTATTTTTAAATTTGAAAAAAAAAATTAAAACTGGATTTATTCAAAATTAAAAAAAAAAATTAATTTGATAGAGATTAGCAAAGATCATGGTGTACCAGAGATACGTGTCCACTAAAAAAATTAGTTTTATAAAAACAATAGCTTATTACATGTGATAATTTTTAATTAATGATAGTATAAAATTATTTATATTATTAATGTAGAAACTATTCACTGTTATGATTTAAAAAAGTTATTGTTTATTTCTATCATATATGTGTCATCATGTGTCTATATTGTAATATTGAAAGGCTTTATTTAATTTAATAATGAATTCTATTTGGGTAACGCCACACCGTATACAGAAATTGTAGATGAAACCAGAGTCGGAAAATAACAGTAGACAATGTTCAAGTTCAAATAATGATGGGTGGAGAATGTCGTAGTGGATCCAAGACACAGTTTAAGTTCAAATTAGAGTGATGCACAAGTATGTTTGACCGTCTTAGAATGTGATACAGAGAAAGAAATGAGAGAAGGTAGACATGATGTACCTGTAACAAGACATTTGCTAAACCACTCGAAATGAATGCTACATTTTTGTTCGATAAATCAAATGTGTTTCTATTTCATTAGGAAGACACGGGAAACCTCAAGAATCCTCTCCACGCTTTCATTCTCTTTCAACCTCTTCCCCGTTTCACCGTCTTATTTCCGACCCCGACTCCTGTACCATTCATTTGCTACACAAAAAATCCCTCACCACAACTCTTTTACTTCACCCCGCGCCCAAGTTGAATCATTTTCTTTATCACCATCCGTTCACTACTGTTACGCTTCACTACTTGAGTCTTGTATCTCTGTCAAGGCGTTAAAGCCTGGGAAACAACTCCACGCCCGATTGTGTCAACTGGGCATTGCTTACAATCAAGATTTGGCCACCAAACTGGTCAATTTTTACACCGTTTGTAACTCTCTGCGGAATGCCCATCAACTGTTCGACCAAATTCCCAAAGGGAATTTGTTTCTGTGGAATGTCTTGATTCGGGCTTATGCGTGGAATGGGCCCCATGAGGTTGCCATTTCACTCTACCACCGAATGCTTGAGTATGGGCTCAAGCCCGATAATTTCACTCTCCCATTTGTTCTCAAAGCATGCTCTGCACTCTCCACAATTGGAGAGGGAAGGATCATTCACGAGCGTGTGATACGAACTGGGTGGGAGAGGGACGTGTTTGTAGGTGCAGCTCTTGTTGACATGTATGCCAAGTGTGGTTGTGTTGTAGATGCTCGTCACGTGTTTGATAAAATTTTTGATAGAGATGCTGTGTTATGGAACTCCATGCTGGCAGCTTATGCTCAAAATGGACACCCTGACGAGTCTCTTTCTTTATGCCGCGAGATGGCGGCAACGAGTGTAAGACCCACCGAGGCTACTCTAGTCACTGTGGTTTCATCTTCAGCTGATATTGTCTGTCTTCCTCATGGAAGAGAGATCCATGGATTTGGTTGGAGACATGGGTTTCAATCCAATGACAAGTTCAAAACTGCTTTGATAGACATGTATGCAAAATGTGGTTCTGTAAAAGTTGCTTTTATCTTATTCGAGCGGCTTAGGGAGAAAAGGGTTGTATCTTGGAATGCAATTATTACTGGCTATGCAATGCATGGTCTTGCTGTGGAAGCTTTGGACTTGTTTGAGAGAATGAGGGAAGAGGCTCAGCCAGATCATATAACCTTTGTTGGTGTTCTTGCAGCTTGCAGCCGAGGGCGTTTGCTTGATGAAGGGCGAGCACTGTATAACATGATGGTGAGGGATTACTGTATCAACCCCACTGTTCAACACTACACATGCATGGTTGATCTCCTTGGTCACTGTGGTCAACTGGATGAGGCATATGATCTTATACGACAAATGGACGTAACGCCAGATTCTGGTGTATGGGGTGCTTTGCTGAATTCATGCAAAACCCATGGGAATGTGGAGTTAGCAGAGGTGGCTGTAGAGAAACTACTCGAACTTGAACCCAATGACTCTGGGAATTATGTGATTTTGGCTAACATGTATGCTCAATCAGGTAAGTGGGAAGGAGTTGCTAGATTGAGGCAGTTAATGATTGATAAAGGAATAAAGAAAAACATTGCTTGTAGCTGGATTGAAGTAAAGAACAAGGTGTATGCATTTCTTTCTGGAGATGTTTCACACCCAAATTCTGGTGCAATATATTCAGAGTTGAAGAGGTTAGAAGGTCTAATGCGAGAAGCTGGGTATGTCCCAGATACAGGATCTGTCTTCCATGATGTGGAGGAAGATGAGAAGACAGACATGGTGTGCAGTCACAGCGAAAGACTAGCTATTGCATTTGGACTCATAAGTACACTGCCAGGAACCAGGCTTTTGATTACAAAGAATCTTCGAATTTGTGAGGATTGTCATGTTGCAATCAAGTTCATCTCGAAAATCACGGAGAGGGAGATAACTGTTAGAGACGTCAATCGCTATCATCATTTTAAGCATGGACTGTGTTCATGTGGTGATTATTGGTGAAGATTTTCTTGACTTTACAAAATGTCATTTACTACAATTTTTAAACTAAACTAAATGACATTTTATACGATAAGACTTTATTTAGGGTTTCGTATGATTAGGAATTGAAGTGATCAGTAATTATAGTTTCAGTGGCTAATATTAGAGTCTCAGTTTTGAAGGTAATTTAATGGGCAAAATGAGTTTATTCTTTCTCCGAAGGAAGCTTTAAACTTACAAGCTTAGTCTGCGGAACATTGTTAATCATTACGCTTTTCTTCCGGACATTATACTTCATTAATTTAAAGATCATAATTCATTAGGTTTTATGATCAATCAAAAGCTTAATATTGGCATAAGAATCATAGTTCATGTGGTAAAAGTTCTGTTTAGAAGCTAGTTGTTTCAGGTTGTGTTTTTGCTTTCCTTATCTATTTTCACTTCTCTGATTGTACAGAAAAGAAGGATAAATAAAACTCTCATTTCTGTTGTGACATAATATACTGAGTTCTGTTGTGAGATATTGTAAACTCAAATAAACTACTCCCCGATCTCTTAATCAGGGTTCCTTCAATTTTGAATGGAGTGTATTTTTATGTTTAAAAACGAGACTCAGAGTCATATCTAAAAAATTGGATGGGAATAAATAAGCGTTGTTGTTCATTTATATATTCAAAATTGAAATATTCATTCTTAAAAGTAATGATTTAGGTAGTTTTAATTTTTTTTTTAATCAAGTCATATGATTTATTTTGCATTGAATATTTTTTTTGTTTCATCAAAACAATATTACTTAATATTTTAAACACAAAATAATTTAAAATTCCAAAATTTGATAGACCTTATAAAATGAAAGCATTTTCACACATAAAATTGGTGTATTTTGATTCAAATAACTCTTTCAGGTTTTTTCCGTCATTAAAAATAATCTTATTTCAATCCTTTCTTTGATTGCATCAGTCATGACCTATTTCTATTTTCTACCCTATTGAACCCTGCGAATTTGAAGTTATCTACAAATTACGCCCATCCGGCTCACCAAAATAATTAATTAAAAAGAAAAAAGAAAAAGAAAGGAAAGCACCCATAAACGACAGCGTTGCATTCGCCCCCAACCCAACGTGCGAGTAGAAGAAACCTTTAGAATCGCGTTGGAGGAGGATCTGTCATCCCTCGCATAGCATTAGTTTTGCAGAGCTCATAAAATCGAACGTCCATTCCCGCGTTTCCACAACGCCACTCTCCGTTTCACGTTTTTTTTTTCGCCAGCAACTTTTCTCTCTTTTCGATGATTCAGTTGTATTGTAGGTGAAGCTTCGCAATAATTCAACTATGAGCTCAACCACTTCCAAAGCCACGTCCACGGTTTGATTCCTGGATCCAACGCATCCATTAAGGTTCGCCTCGCGTCTTTCACTATTGATCTCGTCCCTCACTAACTCAATCTCTCTGCATTCATCTCTCCCTTTACAATTATCCGATTTCAGATTTACCTCGCATTTCCCTTTTTCTTTTCTCCATTCGGCTCGATGAATGCTTTTTTAGATGCATAGCTGTTTGTCGGTGTTGTGTTGTGCATTAATTGAATTCGACCGTCTTTTCTTTTTGCGATTGATACTTATCTGATGTTACATTGTTGATGCTTTCTTGGGATCCGGGATTGGAATAGAGTAGGAATTGAAGTGGTGTTTTGAATTTGTAATCCGCATCATGTTTCGGCTTTGTTTTTATTTGTAGCTTTCGCGATGGCGTGGTTTAGTGGGAAAAAAACATGGGGGAACTTCCCCGATTTGGCGGGAGCCGTCAATAAGCTTCAGGAGAGTGTGAAGAATATTGAGAAGAATTTTGATTCCGCCCTTGGCTTCGAAGAGAAGGCTGAGTCCAGCAATGAAGGTACTTAGTTCCAGTTTCTAGCATTTCTCTTTGTTTTCTGAATGGATTTCTCTGTCGTGTGTGAATTTTATGATTGAGTTAAATGTGAAGTTCATTAAATGTTGTGAGATTTGAGTTTTGAATTGTTGGATGGGATTTCTCTCTGTGGATTTTCAGTTTTGACACTGATTGGAGCTATATCCTCTGTTTTTTTGAATTCCAGCTGCAGGACCATGGCCTGTGTCTACTGACAGGAAAGCCCTATTTAATCCTGTCATGGCCTTTATGGGGAACAAAAGTGAGGAATCTACGGAAGAAATGTCTGAAAAAGATGAATCCTCTCAACAAGAGTCTGAAACTGAGAAGTCACCAGAAAAGCCTGAGTCTCTGGATCATACACCCATGGATGAAGGAAACAAAGCCCTTGAAACTGATAATGAAGTCCATGTGGAAACTGAAGAAACCACTGCTCAAGAAGAAAATAAAGTGCTTAAGGAAGAAGAAGATGGTGAGCATACAGAATCAGCAGCAGATGGAACAATTGCACAGAATTTGGATCATGGAAAGGAAGAACACCACTTATTGGAGATGCCTGTCGAATTGCCTGAATCCCCTGTTGAGAAGTTTGAGAGTTCAGATTCTGTAGACCATTCTCAAGAGAAAGAGATTGCAAATGTGGGAACCTCTGAGAGTCCGATGTCAAAGCAAGTCACGCCCCCTAGTCTTGTAGACATTGTAGTTGACGGTGTTACTAGTGAGTCAAGTGATAGGCATGAAAATTCTCAAGTTGAGACACAAGAGGAGAGTAAAGAAGAAGAGAGGGTGCAAGCAGAAGAAAGTGTAAAGAGAGTATCTTCTGCTCAACACGAGGCATCAGGTGATGGTGAGAAAAGCAATGATACCGACACTGTTGTACAATCTGTAGCTTCTGAGGAAGCCAGTAACTCTGATCAATCAAATATTGAGCAGTTGTTCAGTGCTACTCCACCAAATGCATCTTCTAAGGTGGTAACTGACGTTTTTTCACCTGAAATTGAAACAACTGCCAAAGAAAATGAAAGTGACCACTTTGTCCGTGATGTTGAAACTGATATGAAAGAGCATCATTTGAGTTCTGAAAGAACTATGTCTGACTCTGGCTCCATGATTGAACTAGAGAGGGTGAAAAGGGAGATGAAAATGATGGAGGCTGCACTACAAGGTGCTGCAAGACAAGCTCAGGTATTTCATTTAGTGCATGGTATCATGGCAGAAACAAAAGCTTTTGTATACACATTCATTTTTGCTGCAAGATCTCCAAATATAACAAGATCTAAACTCCACATGATCTCTGGGTAGCTTTTTTCTTGGTCTGTTGTACTTTTTGTCTTGGTTAGGGCCTATGTGTGTGAAGAACTAAATTTTTTTCCTGGACAATATGTTTTGCCAAGCTTCTCTTACATAAAACAAAAATCATGAAGATTATTAGGTGGTGTAAAAATATTTAAGTTTCTAATTCATTGTCATAAACAATTTTTCTTGGTCTTTTATTAACTGATTGAGAACTGAACATAACAATTTATTTCTTTTTACCATAGCAACAAAAACATTAGTGATTCGAATTGATTTATTTTGGAAATTTTTATTCTGAAAAGTGAAAACCATGATGAATGATGGCATGGTGTCTAGATAGACTTCGTCTGGTTAAGAAGTTTTTTGTTGGTTTTTTCTTTGTTAAGGCCTAAACATTTGGGATGCTATATATATATATATATATATATATATATTATTATTATTTTTTTTTTTCTGAAACAAGATATTTTGCCTGACTTGTTGTGCATTAAAGATAATGGATTGATATTGTGTAAAAGTGGCTTCTAATTCACTCTTTTATAAATATGCTTTCTTGCTCCTCTATTCCTCTTTTCTTCAGCTATAATCAGCTACAATCTTCTGACTTTCTTTAATGGCTAAAGGTCGTTTGAGTTAATGTTTCAATATATCCGTGAAGTTCAATATAATTATACTCCTATGCTTTTTTGTGTCCATTATAATGTTGCATATCTTATTACATTTTCAATATCTTGGTTCACTTTGCAGGCTAAAGCTGATGAGATTGCTAAATTGATGAATGAAAATGAACAATTAAAATCCGTGATTGAGGATTTCAAGGTATATTTACTTTTTCAATACCTAGTAGTAGCTTTGTATGATTTTTTTTTTATTTAATACAGTTTTTTATTGTCACCTCCTGAACCTTTCGAGTATTTGTCATGTCATCTATACATTCACCTCTGTCTATTAAATATTTAAACCAATATTTCTTGCGCATGTAGCATTGGAAGCGAACCATGGATCCTATTTTCCATTTCTAAGACATGATCTTACAATGGGATTAAACAGCAAATGGATTGGCTAACTAAGTGACCAAAATGGAGTATAAACTAATATCATGGAAAATAAAAGTCAAAGGATGCTTATTTGTCAGTGATAGATGGTGTGGTTCAGTCGACATTTTTCTTAAACAAAAAATCTAGTTTTTCTTCCTTGATTTCTGCTTGTGTCAGTTCTAGTTGGATAAAAGTTTTATTGAAGATGAATTTTTTTACATGTATTGTTTAGATGATATTGTCTGTGTTATAATTTTCTGGATATTTGGCATTGTATACTATGAATGGTGTACAAGTTTTCCTTTGCACATCTTTCTATGAAAATACTTTGGTGCTTTTGTAAGTTAATTAGCACATGTTACTGTTCCCTACTTTTATTTCTCATTTTATTCTGTTTTATCATTTCCTTTGTAATATTTATATTTCATTGCTGATAATTGTGGAACAGAGAAAATCCAATGAGGCAGAAGTTGAGTCTTTGCGAGAGGAATACCATCAGAGAGTTGCAACTCTTGAGAGAAAGGTATCACTTGCATAAATATTATTTGTATTTTTCGCTTACTTATCAGTAATATAACTCAGATGCATCATAATTCAAAAGTTGTGTTTAGTGTCTATACACGGAAGTTCTGGTTGACTTTTTCATCATAGAAACTGACCTAGTATGGCACAAATGGCAAAAGTGCTATTAAGCCTCACATGTTTTCTTTTGCATGCTTAGTTTGCATTTCAGATGTTCTCAAGTTTCTTGCCATCCAAGTGCATAGCTGGCACAGATGCCATATAGGTTGCACAGTATGTCTTTCTTGAGGGATGAAATTTCTCTTAATACTCTAAGGGATCACTCATATACTATGAAGAACCAACTCTGGCATGGATACCAGGAAATGACTAATATCCAAAATATAGGACTGAAGGACACTGCTAGTGTATATAATTAACCTGACTAAAATCTCAATTAAGAATTAAGATTTAGATAATTCAAATTGTAAAAACAAATTTGCTAAATCTTACAGTTTTCATGTAATAACGGTTGCCACAATACTAAGAAACATATCTCTAATAGTTAAAATAACTTCTTAAGTTGTATGAAAAGGAACCTTGCAAAAAAAAAAATCTTGAGTCTAGAAATATTTATAATATAAGTTGTGTTTTTTCTTTTTTATAATAGCAGTTTCTAGGAAGTGTTTAGTAAAAAATAGGTGTCTATTCACTCTCTTTAGTTGTGTTGCAGAGGTGTCTTGTGTGTATGAAAGAGGTATACGAGTTGAAATATTGCTTTTTTATTGTAACCTGGTAGGGGGTGTCGGACACATGTTGAAAATATGTTCAACACCTATTGTGTCTAAAAAATGGTGGACAAGCCAACACACTATTCTATAGAGGTGTTGATGCTTCCTAGATCATATATGCTTTATTGTGAGGAAATGCTTGAGTTATGGTTTGATATTTCTGTTTCATTTTTTGTGGATACCAATAAAGTTCTTGCAATATTAGTGCATTTGATAAACAAAAAGTTTCTATGCTTGAGTTATGGTTTGATATTACATGTTTGAATATTATAAAATAAGCATCTAAAGCATTGGGGATTGGTCTTAAACATTCATTTCCAGTATCAAAGAGGATTATTAGGCACTGTGAATGTTTTAAAGTGTATGCTACCTCGTTTGAGCTACAGTTGTTATGGGATTTTATGACTATTTTGGTGTTTAATTGTAGGTTTACGCTCTCACTAAGGAAAGGGATACACTCCGCCGAGAGCAGAGTAAAAAAAGTGATGCAGCTGCCCTCTTGAAAGAAAAGGATGAGATAATTACTCAAGTTATGGCAGAAGGTACTGCAATCTGAAATTAAAACTGAATTTGTATCACCCAGGCTCTGGTGGCACAGAATAATTTTTTTGTTATTATTGTCTTGTTGGTGTTGACTATAAGGTAATCCTTTAGCTGTCAGCTAAGCTTAAAGGACAAATTTCATAGGGCTAAATGCTTTGGATTTCTTTAACATGGATATTAATAATTATTAGAGTAATAAATGCTTTGTATGCACCTTTACTCTGGCATAGAATGCTTTGATGGTTGTATTTAATTAATGCAATTATTGCGCGTCTACTTTGGTGTGTTAGATGATGGAATTGGAAAGTGAGATTTTATCTGGGTCTCTTTTAACATAATCATAAAGTAATAAATGCTTTATAAACACCTTTACTCAGACTTGGCATTTAATATTTTGAATGATTGTATTTAATTAATGCATTTGTGGCGTCTACTTTGGTGTGTTCAATATTGGAATTAGAAAGTGATATCTTATCAGTTTGACACTTCAGCTTGGGATCTAAGATTATAGAAGAAAATATTTTTATTAATTGTAGTTTCAAATTTATGCTTAGAGATTTAGTTATTTCCCATAAATTGACATCTGAGTCTTATTCCAGCACCCTTGTATACCTTTATTGTTTGGCTTGGTGGAAGGCTTTGAACAATGTCTATAGGAGAGCAAGAGAATAAAATTGAGGAAGGCTGATGTTACATTATAAAATTTTGTATGTGAAATGTTACTTTTCGTTGTTTTATTTGGAAATTAATAATTTCATCTGAAGGGGTTTTCGGTTGTAATTAAAAAATTTCTCCATTGAAGCATGGTAGTGGTTTAATTATTGGAGAATATAGAGGTTCTTTTTTCATATTAGATTGTCACCCATCTCAGGTGAAGAGCTTTCCAAAAAGCAGGCTGCTCAAGAGTCCACAATTAGGAAATTAAGGGCTCAGGTATGCAGACTATTTGCTGTACTTCCGACAATCTTCAACTTTTTATATACCTACATATTGTTATAAATCTTTTAATTACTTTTTTTATGAAAGATAGATTAGAGATCTTGAAGAGGAGAAGAAAGGTTTGAATACTAAACTTCAGGTAATGGAATTATTCTGAAAGCATTATTAGATGTTATTATTAACTGGTGGTATTTTTTGAATGAATGTTCTTCATTCATCATGGAATCTAGGAATCAGAAACTTCATGGTTAGAGCTTTATCTTTACTGTTTGGGCTCAGATTGTTTATCTATTTGCAAAAGATTTTCTTCGATAGTGCAATTATAAAAGTCCCATCTTATGTTTATAATTTAAATTCATATTATTTTAAGGGCAAGTTATGGTCTATTCTTGTGGGCTAATGTGGAGTTGTGGACAAATCCTCTATATCATTGGAATTGTCATTCTTTTTTGGAGTAGCATGGGTTGACCATCCTCATATTTACTAGTACTTTTAATTGAAATTGTTCTTTGGTTAATGCCATGCAAACCAGGTAGAGGAGAATAAAGTAGAAAGTATCAGGAGGGACAAGACAGCTACAGAGAAGTTATTGCAAGAAACAATAGAAAAACATCAAAATGAAATTGCAGCACAGAAAGAATATTATACAAATGCTTTGGCTGCTGCAAAGGAAGCTGAAGCATTAGCTGAGGCCCGTGTGAACAATGAAGCAAGAACTGAGCTAGAAAGCCGTTTGAGAGAAGCTGAGGAACGGGAATCTATGCTTGTCCAAGCACTTGAAGAATTGAGGCAAACATTAAGTAGAAAGGAACAACAGGTTTCTGTTGTATTTTCTGTCATTCCTTATACTGGGTTGACCTTCTCAGGATGCTATTTTTCAGTATTAATAATATTTTCTTCATCCAATTTCAGGCAGTCTTCAAAGAAGACATGCTACGCAGGGACATTGAGGATCTTCAAAAACGTTACCAGGTCTAATCTCCTGCCCTCTGCATGTCTTTCAATTATTTACTCTCTGAGAATGTTACAAATAAGTTTTAGCCACTTTATTTGTGCATTCGGTAGTTTTTATAGTTTGGTTGGATTTCTCTAGGCAAGTGAAAGACGGTGTGAGGAACTGATTACTCAAGTTCCAGAATCCACAAGGCCACTTTTAAGGCAAATTGAAGCCATGCAGGTTAATACACATACGACTCTTCGTTCTTTTTTTCATTTTTTTTGTTCCATGGAATCTGTACTATACTAAAATACATTTTAAAACAGGAAACAAATGCCAGAAGAGCTGAAGCTTGGGCTGCTGTTGAAAGAACTCTCAATTCTCGACTTCAGGTCAGTAGAATACTTTCTGAATTTAATTCTTCCCACTGGATATTACTGTATTTCTCCATCTTTTCCTCTGGATCCCACAGGAAGCTGAGGCTAAAGCTGCAACTGCAGAGGAAAGAGAGCGATCTGTGAATGAACGATTATCTCAGACCTTATCTCGAATTAATGTCCTTGAGGCTCAGGTTTTGTAATTTCACCAGTGAAATCACATGTTTAATGGCAATTTCGAGTATAGATGACTTACCTTTTGCGTCAACAATGAAATTACAGATTTCCTGTCTTAGAGCAGAAAATACTCAATTAAGTAGGACGCTTGAAAAGGAGAGACAAAGGGCAGCTGAAAGTAGGCAGGAATATCTAGCAGCAAAGGAGGAAGCTGACACTCAAGAAGGTCGTGTGAGACAGCTCGAGGAAGAGATCAGAGACATTAGACAGAAATACAAGCAAGAGTTACAGGAGGCATTGGTACATAGGGAGCATCTTCAGCAGGTAGAGGTTTTTTATTATGGATTATAAACGTAGCATTTGAAACATGTTTTTACATGAAGCACTTGGTTTCACCTCCCATTAAATTTTCTTCCATTTCTCATTTTGTGGGTAATGGAATTTCCAGCCTAAGGGAGAGCTTTGGTTTCATGGTGCATGATCATCTGTAAAAAGATTTACAAAAGAAAGTCAAATTGCTTTTATTGTGGACGTTTCAACAATATATGGATTATTAGAATTAAATATGTTAGCAAGCTGATGTAGAATATTTGGGCAAAGTATGGAACAGAAACAAACAATAAAAATTGCAAGGGTATTGAATTACATCTGCCTTGTTAGACCCTTTGTGATTTTTTTTTTTTCAAGATCCTGAGTTCAGCTCTTCATAATTGCTAGGAGATAGAAAAAGAAAAGGCTGCTCGAGCTGAGCTGGAGAGAGCTGCAAGTGTTCAGTCTGCTCCATTATCAGATCAAACTCCCACTACAAAGTTAACTTCTGCTTTTGAAAATGGTGTGATGCTCTGCTTCTCTTTACATCACTTAGCTGAGTTGTCTGTGATATATGCTATAATATTCTTTATGATGTAGGGAACCTATCTCGGAAAATCACTACTGCAAGCTCCCTAGGCAGTTTGGAAGAAAGCCACTTTCTGCAAGCATCGTTGGACTCATCTGATAGTATTTCTGAGAGGAGAAACACAGGAGAACTAAAAATGAGTCCTTACTATGTGAAGAGCATGACACCCAGTTCTTTCGAAGCTGCACTTCGTCAGAAGGAGGGTGAACTTGCTTCATACATGTCACGCCTGGTATGATTTATCACATTCATTCCCTATAATAGAATTTATAGTTTATAAATTATAACTAATATAATTTATATTAAGCTGTTGGATCATAGGACAGTGATCTGGATGAGCCTTTTATTTGAGATACAATGATGACTTCTTTTAATAATAAAAATTCCAGGCATCACTGGAATCTATTCGTGATTCTCTTGCCGACGAGTTGGTCAAAATGACAGAACAGGTGAATTTTGCTTCCTGTTTCTACCACTTACTGGTGTCTTTTCTTGTCATTAACCATGATATGCATATCATATCCACCCTGCAGTGTGAGAAGTTGCGTGGGGAGGCTGCTGTATTACCTGGCTTACGATCAGAGCTAGAAGCACTAAGGAGGAGGCATTCTGCTGCTTTGGAATTGATGGGCGAACATGATGAAGAGGTAATTCTCACTGTGCTAACATCTGTTCTTCTCGGACATAATTTGGTTTTTGGATTCCTGACCTAGTGACCTGCCTATTCGCTATAAGGAAATCACTGCAATCCTATAAAATTCTAGAGGAACTCATTCCTAAGTTTGTTTGCTTATAATTTTTCTTGTATTTGAAATACTTTAGAGCACAGACAAGAGCATGACACTACTGAAATTGTGCTCTTTCTTTCAGAAAATCAGAGAAATCAAATGAAAAACAAAAAAACAAAAAAAACGCTAGACCATAAATACAGAAATGGGCGAAAGAGAAAAGAAAATAATTTGTAGGCTTGTAGTTATACTAAGGCATAGGACTTTGATACGCCAAAACTGCCATGTTTCCTTTTATTTATTTGCTTCTATAATGGAAAAATTATATACCTTTTAGTTTTTACTAAAATATTTTCAATATGTTTAGCTGGAGGAACTTCGTGCGGATATTGTAGACTTGAAGGAAATGTATAGAGAACAAGTAAACTTGCTTGTTAATAAGGTATTCTAAGCTGCATCTTTTACTCCTTAGATGCCTGAGTTATTATTATTTTTTTATCACTTTTCACAAATGCTTAACCTTATGTTTTATCCATGTAATTGGATTTATAGACCTTATTGTGTCCTTTTACAGATCCAGACTATGAATCCATCAATCGATAACGACTAGTTTGGTTGAAGAAAGGGCTTGGGAACGGAAAAGGGTAGTATTCAGTAACACTATTTGAGCTGGTCATGACAATACCATGTCTCTGGGCTGCGTGTGATGTACATTGGTACAGTGATAATATATTGGAGAATAATGCCTTCGGCCTCTGGACAAATGATTCGTTCAGGTCTTCCATCGGAAATATATATTTTGTTTACCTGGGCAACAGATACTGATAGTTACCCTTGTTAAAGGAATGTTGTATAGGCCGTTTTTTATACCGTTTTCATACTTGGAGAGATCCATAGAATATTCTTGCTGAGTTTGTTGACTATATAGGTTTTCTTTTTCTCCCCAAGTGTGTGTAACGTCCCAAATAAACAAAAGGGAAGCGCTAGCTAAAACCAGTTCTTTCTTGAGTGCTATATTTTTTTTATTGTTGAATGAATTTTATATGGCTTTTATTAAAAATTTTGGTTCCATTATCTATAATTGAGAATGATATGAAAATTTCCTCGTAGTAGATTAAAGTATTATAAAGACTACGTTACTAATAGCTAAAAGAACATTTTAGTAATAATAATCTTTAGAAGGTTCAAATATTTGGTTCTGAACAACCGCAAATCACACTCGGAAATTGAGCTCCTATTTTAAATCAAAATAACATGTTAAAAGCAACAAATTATCAAAATAATGTTAATTTTTAGTCCTGTTAATTAAAAATTAAATTATAGATGAATACTCCTTTCCCATTTAAATTTACTACATATATCATTGTTTACTTTTTATTTTTTTAAATTTTGTTACAAACTTGGGTCCGTCATTAGTAATTTAAAAAACTTATTATTTATTAAGCTATGTTTAAAATTTGTATGATAATTAAATTAAATAGCTTTTAAAAATAAAAAAAATCAAAAACAAAAAAATTATGAAAATAACTCGTTGTAAAGTACCTTTGATTTTACCAAATATATTGTGATGCTAATGTTACAGAAGAGTTTAGTTGACGTGTAAAATTTTTTACATAATCAATGTAAAAATATTTGTTTATATAACTTTTAAGTAATTATAAAATTCAATAAATGTGTGTGTGGGTGTGTTTGAATGCAAATTTATTCAAAGCTAGAACCTCTGAAAAAATCTAGTACAAGTAATATTCAGCCTGAAGGCATTATGTAAAAAAGACGGAACAACATCAAAAGTACGTCTTCAGCATTGAAACTCCAAACCCTAACTGTTAACCTGTCGATAACATGAGTTCATCTAATTCGACCCCTCTCTTGATGAATATTATGAAATAGATGTTTAAGTATGTTAAATACGGGAGAAGAGTAATTAAAAGAAAATGTAAGAATGATTAAATTTTGTTAATTTGGCTTAAAAAAGTAAAAGATGAGAGAGAAGGTAACATGGTACTTCCACATCAGTAATATATATATATTGGAATAGATGTTTATAACTATGTATCCTAATAGATGCATTGGATTGAAATTAAGATACATTGGCATGAATTCAGTTTATAGACTGATGCGTCTGCAAAATCCGCTGAAATAAGGGCTTATAGAACAAGCAAGTACGGCTGAAGTGAAGACACATTCACATTATGGCTTTGAAGTTGAACCTTGTTAATAACAGGTGATCCTTTGACCCAAAAAGAGAAGGAACCCATGCTTACAATGCATTGCACGATTTCATTGAATACTATCAGTCAACTTCAACAGAACCTCTGAAATGGTACATTATTGTCACCACTACTTGATTGTACATGTTACTTCAGCAATATATTTTCTTAAGAGAATACTGTGATGTGTTGAGTTGTTTATTTGACTTGACTTTTGCGTATATTAAGATGTCAGTGCATGTACTTACTTCGATGTCAACCATTCCGGCTATTAACTCCAATATCTTGTTGGCTTACATCCCATTCTCTACGACTTTCAAAGTCTACTTCTATCCAGTTGTCCACGTCCAAGCATAGCATCACACTTCTATCCATTGGATGAAGGATACACGAATCTTCTTCTCATTGACAAATAAAAGTTGAATTATCCAATACCCTCTTGCCTTTCAAATTCCAATGTTCCTTTGAAAATTTTATATCTATCAGCAAAGGCTGTAGTTTCATTTATTTATAAGTCCAGCAGCATTTGCAGAAACAAGCTGATTCTGCTATTGGTCTAATTCTAGGCTTCCTTCATTGTTGCCTTATTTGTCAGAACTTTTCAGGAAAATAAAAAAGTTGAGATGCAGGGCAGTGAGGATCAGAAGTTTCAACAGAATGAGGCCATTGGTTCAATTGCTCCAAGGTATGAAGCTGATACAATTCAGCCAATAGGGAGTCCATGGAGCACTGGACTATTTGACTGTCATGAGAATCAAACAAATGGTAATATCTACTCTAGTTTAACTTCTTTAAATAAGTCATATAGCTACATTACCCGTTAACTTGTTCTAGAAACATAGCCTTAATGAAGTTAGTAGCACTTTCCATTAATATGAGATATGAGTCTGATTATATATACCTTTTTATTTCGGTTGGCAGCTGTTATGACATCATTTTTTCCGTGTGTAACATTTGGGCAGACAGCAGAAATATTGGATGGTGGAGAACTTAGTAAGGACCCCTAACCCTTAGTTCACCATGCATTCGTTTCTCAACAATTTTTTCTCTCTATTGGATATAATTTCTCGTATTATATAAAAATGGTAAAGTTTAGTAATATATAATAAGTCCTACAGATCTTATACCTTAAAATTTTAGATGGAAGGTAGTTTCATGTTTTCTATATGTATTGCTTTGTGTTTCACTGATAAAAAGTTCTCAGCTGTTTTTTCCTTCAATTCACACATTGAAATAATTTCAGGTTGTCATCTGGGGAGCTTCATTTACCTATTAATGATGCCTGCTTTGTGCTCTCAATGGATAATGGGGTCAAAGTACAGAGCAAAGTTGAGAAAGAGGTATAATTTGGTGGAAGCTCCATATACGGATATAGTCTCTCACATCTTTTGTCCATGCTGTTCCCTTTGTCAAGAGTTCAGAGAGCTACAAATTAGAGGACTTGACCCTGCACTTGGTAATTGAGTTCCTTCCTGATCCTATACTCATTCATTTTTACATTCTTATTCATTAGCTAACATAATCTATTCCAATTTGCTTGCAGGATGGAATGGCATTCTTGCACAAAAGCATGCAAAACAGCAAAGTGATCAAACCTTGAAGAATCCTCCTTCAAACCAATTCATGTCCAAGTGAACACATTTCTTTCATATGGTGGAGCTGCTAAAATTAAATTGAACTGTATTTCTTTTTTGATTCGTTTGTTGATTGTTTACTTTTATTGTCTGGTGCTTGTATCTGATTTATAAGAAAGAAAATATATTGAATAAATCTTAAATCTTTCCATTTTACTAATTGTTCCAGAACTATACGAGAATTGTTTCATATTGTCTTATTAGGAACAAAAAAGAGTAAACTTGTTATCAAACTATCTTTTAGATAAATTTGTGTAAACTTGCTAAATTAGTTAAATTCGTGTTTAACTTGTAAAATTTATTGCAAAAACTTTAGAGTCAAGATTTGAAATCAAATGTAAGATTTATTCTTGTAAAATATATTCATTTATATATTTTAATCGTATTTAGTATTAGTGTATGTCACTTTATTATTATGGTTACTTTGTTAGGTGAGTCTAATGTATTTTTTTCCTTCTAATTTGAAAATAAAAGGGAAAAGGAATGAGTTAAGTGAAATATATAAAATAATTTTTTCATTTGTTATTATTTTTTGAATTTTTCTTATGACTATTTTTATTACATGTTTTTAAGATATTGTTTCCTCTTCTCTCTTAACACATAATAAGGAGTAGTAAAAATGTACAAATCGAGTTGAAATTTTTAGCTGTGAAGTCTCTAAGTCCTACCGGTCAAAGGTGGGGCGTGCAAGTTGGTCTATTGACTTTTTTATAATATTAATATAAAAATAAAATAAATTATAGATTAAAGATTATAATTCTTATATTACGTTGTTTGATTATTTTGTAACCATTTTCTCAAATTTATTCAGTAAGAAATATTAATTAATTAATAAAAACTTAGAAAATACGTGATTTTGTCATCTACACAGAATGTGAATATTTTTTTGGCGGAATTAAAAAGACTTAATGAACGAATGGTCCAATAATCTGCTCTTTGACGGAATAGACTCATACACGCAATGTGAATATTTTGTTTCTTCCAATATACAATATTCAAATCATAAATTAAAAGATAATCATCGTTATAATTTATTGATGATATATAAATTGATTAAATATGTGAAAATAAGAGTATAATTGATTAATCTTAAAGTTTAAAAATAACATATTTATTAAGTGAAGAATGATTGGGGTTCATTACATTGCTTCTTGTTGATCATGAATCCTATCCCCTCTTTCTTAGGTGGAAATGAAAGCTTTCTGTGTGATCAAGCCAGTGATCATCAAGGTGCTGTGTGGTTTCTGCTTCACATAACGTGGGGAAATGAGGAAGAAGGAGAAAGTGGACTCCTGGGACCCCAAAACCCACTTTCCCTCTCATCATCGTATTACAAAGTCTAAATCATCACCCAATAGTTGGATAAAACCATCATTCATTATAAGATTTTTTTTCTCCTAATTAATCATTAAGAAGATGTCGAATCTGGGTAAGTCTTGGATCATGCGCCAATTTATTATATATTTTACTTATTATGCGTGAAATTATTATAATTTTTTGTTGATGTATGATATATGTTAGGCACATAGCATTATACGTCATTTTTATATTCTAATGCTCACCTAATTCTCAAGTAAAAAATAAGAAAGTTAAAATAAAAAGAGAGATAAATGATAAAAGGTGAGTATAGTGTCTGGAGTTGATAAAGGTTGTAATATGAAATTTTAAATAAAAAGGTATAAAGCCATCTATTAAATGTTTCTTAATTTATCTACTGAGAATGACAAATAATAAAAAAACGAAAAAATAATAAATAGATTGTTTTCCGAATAAAGTGATTATAAGCACTTGCTACAAAGAAAAGCATTGTTCCCTCTCAATAGAGCAAAACTGTTGAGTGGATTCTCATAACAAATTTATGGTCTATAGCATTAATAGGTTTATTACAATTTTACTATGCAGCAAATTCGTATCTGCACACACAAATGCTAATATTATACATAAACATATATGTGTATAAGCATCTAATGCTGACTAGTAGTGAAAACATGGAAAATATGAGATTGAATCACTAGATAGCAATGAAGGGTATTTGCTCCATCAACAATCTCCCAATAGGAGCGGCAATTCGACACATATCAACTATTAAACACTTCCTCCTTTGAGCCATTTTCTTTACTAATCTTGAAGTCTTTTTCAAACTCACCCCCATTCCTAAATTCAGTGGATTCTTCTTCCTCCCTTGAGCCATTTTCTTCACCTAACTTACGTACTTCATCAACGGTAGGTCCATAAGCCCAACTGCATATTAGGTAATAGACTATATTAAGAGCACTGAGTCCAGAAATAACCCAGTAGTACTTATCGAAATGACCCTTGTTAATATTATCTGAAATCCAACCCTGTTTTCCCCCACTTGAAGTAACGTTTTGTATCACGCTGAATACAAAACTAGATACCAAGTTTCCTACAGCCATTGCCAATCCAGAAAGGGAAGCAGCAACGCTGGACATACTCTTAGGAAACTCCGTATAATAAAACTCATTTTGGCCTATTGCATTGAATGCTTCAGCAATACCACCCAAGATAAGTTGTGGGAAAAGCCATAGTGCAGACATATCCAACACTGCATGGGCATTATTAAGATATCCCTCCTCGATTGCTCTTTTTCGCCTTGATGTCTCAACAATTGCTGAAACTACCAGGTGGATAAAAGAGAAAACCAAACCAAGTCCCATTCTTCTCTTAGCATTTATCCTAACTTGTTTCCCTCTTATCTTTGATGCTATAGGAAGAATGACTCGGTCATACAGTGCTATCCATACAAATATTGAAAGCACCAAAATTACACTGAAAGAGCCAGGTGGCACTTGAAAGTTCGAGGTGATATGTCTGTTCAGGGATCTAGCTTGCAGTAATCCAAATGAGCCTCCAATGTTAACTGACATCATGATCCCAGTAGACCACAAGGGAATGACTTTAATAATGGCTTTTAGTTCCTCTACTTGATCTACTGTGCAGAGTCTCCATGGATTTGATGCTGAACCATCAGGGGCTATATCTTGTTCCGGATCTTTAATGACACAAGCTCTATTCAGAAACCTAGATAATAAAACATAAGCTGAAGTTTAGTGTTTCATCCAATGGATGTGCAAAAGATAAAGAATAAAAATGTGAAGAGTTTTTATACTACCATACGATCATAGATAATCGAATTTGATAAGTTTATAATAACTACTCTGAAAGTTATCTGGATAGAATTTTTTACACTCAGATAAAAGGACGGTAATTTGATTTTACCTTAGTTTATCAGTTGGGACAACAAGATCTGAGTCCTTCTTATGATGGTAAAGTTCAGGAGAGTCCTTAGGTGGTAATGGAAGTTTTCTGTTCTTGTAGGCAACAGCAATCACTTGTGCAAATCCAGTGAACAAGCTGGATTGTACTTTATTCTTTACATAAAGTGGAGAGGCAAGGAGGAAGAAGACGGTAGATAAAAACATAAGTGCTGCTGGAACTCCATAACCCACTTTCCATCCAACATGATCTTGGATGTAAACTATTGCTGTGAGTGCAATGATGACAGAAATAGCAGCAGAAGCATAATACCAGCTGAAGAATGTTTCCAAAACCCTCCGGTTGTTGGGGTTATCTTTTCTGTTGACCTGGTCTGCACCGAATGCTAAGGAACATGCAAGACCACCATTTCCAATAGACATGAGGGCAAGGGCCGAGAGTAAGATTGCCATTTGGCCTCCTGTTGCCGATTTACAGCCTCCAGCTTCATGGCTGCAAGGGGGAGGTCGTGCCTGTGGGATCATAGCTGTTAACCACAGCAGTGTCATTCCCTGTTGCCGAAGAAAAAAAATGTTTAGGACTTAACTGATTACAGCACTTCAACAACATCAAATATACTAATCCCGTTGGAAGACTACTTAGAGTGTTCACAAGATCAAGATCGGCAAATTCCATAATGTGGTAGTTTAAAAATTGATGCGCAATAGAATCATCAAAAAGTTTACCTAAAATTATTCTCATCAATAGTACTTATATCTATCTAGCACTCACAAAAGCATGAAACTTCGACGGAGGCACTTTTCACTTATATTATTCTCTCTCGTCATCCAAATGAGGATAACAGAAAAGGATTATGTTCGAACAGATTTGAACAGAATCAGAGGTTTTGGCAATCCACTTGACCGTATGCAATTATATAGTCATCATTAGTAACCAACTTTATTCTCATCTTATAAGTGACCAGCTTTACCTTCTCTTTCAGGATATGCCCAACACCCCATTCCAGAAAAACACATATCTTGTGAATATTTCTTTCCTAAAATGGTCACGTACCATCATTATTAAACAAGAGTACTCCTCTATTCAGATCTAGAACCCTTTTTTAATGAATTAGCTAATGCTTTTCTCATGATTCTGCTAGCCTGCTGGTGTTCGGTGCTCTCATATTACACAATTAAAGTGCAAGAGAAGAAGCAAGCTCCAAAACTGAATTATTCAAGTAAAAACACTAAAAGAAAAAGAAAAACAATACCAGAAAACTGATGGCAGAACCTAACCCAACAGCGAGGAATCGACCCAGATAAGAATCAGCAATGAAAGCACCCACCACAGGGGTGAAATTGCTGGTAGCAGAGGACAAGAGAAGTATCTGGGTTGCTTTGCCAAGGTGAAGCTTGTAGCTCCCCATCAAGTACTGTATCATGTTAGGCAAAAGGCCCAAACTTGCCACCCTCGCAAGTGCCTCATTTGCTGCCATATCAACCAAAGAACCATTGAGTCAAAGGAAACAAAATCCAAGTATTGTAAATGAGCAAGTAAGTATGTACTATGCACCCACCGATGATGAAAGGCATAGTAACAAGACCACCCTTGCGCCTCTCTGGTTGTGAAATGTGTTGGGTAGACACTTCATCTTCAAGGGAACCAAGCTCCACTTCCTTGTCCATTCTCGTTAATCGGTACAAGGCTCGACCAAGGAAAACACACACCACCAAGTGACCAACAACTTAACTAATAATGTTCATGCATAGCACATATATATATGGAGTGATGTCAGTGCTTGCGATCGCTCCGGCAATCAATAATCAATTTGCGTGTTCATACGGCCACTGTCTCCATGCATATCTGGAATCAACCGTCTCTATGTCTCATCATTCTTAACAAGTCACAAAATATATATAGCCAATTATAGAACCACTGAATATGTTCATGATATGCTGTGACTCACCAGTCAAAGGTTGCTTCGATTATTGATTATTGTAATCACATCTCCTTATTACGACAACGATAAAATAAAAAAACAAATGCACGTTGCGTACGTTAATTGTGTCATGTTCACACTGACTATGGTGTATTTTTTTTTTCTCAAAAATATTTAACTTAGACGGTGCAAATTATAAAAATATCACACATCTTACATAGAAAAGACAAAAGTTTAAGAGTTTTAAGTTTCATACAAGTCTCAGGGGTAAAATTTTCTCCCAACATCATTCCTCTACAAATACTTACTGAATCAACTAACCTTATTCACTTCCTTCTTCTAATACTTACAGAAGTAACCTTATTCACAAACACATAGTATAAAACTTGTTTCCACTAAGCATTTATTTGGCAGATGGAGGAGAAATAGGAAGAAAAAAATGGTAGGTGAAAAAAGAAAAGTAAAATTAGAGTAAAAATAAAAACTTCTTAGTTAAGAAGAAATAAAGTATAAATGGAGAAATAAAAATATATTTTAATGAAAATTACCTTAACCTAACAATGTTCGGTTTCATATTTGTGTGTGAAGAAGACTCACTTTTTCAAAGGTGAGCCCACCATCCATTATCCCGAAAACCACCACTTGCAACTAGAGAACAGCAGAAAACACAAACAACTAGAATGAATAAAAGAACCGTGGAGATGTTGATGACCAACGTAAAAGGATGTTCCATGGTGCTACTCTGCTAAGAGGTTTGGTTTTTTTTCGTCAACTTTAGGTTGAAGGTTTTGTTTTTCGTGACTTTGTTGTAATTTTTTAGGAGCTAAGCTTGATTAATCTATATATTCTATTTTAGGTAAGTTATGTTAACTGTTACGTGATTTGTTATATGGATTGACATAGAGATATATATTCTATTGTTACATTAAACAGAAGATAAGAAACTAAAAATAATACTTGATGGGAAAAACTAAAAGAATTGAAAAACTAAGATGTGTAAAAATCATGTCTTGTATATACGAAATAAAGCATTAGTGATAGAGCGGAGTTGATTAGAGTGACGCCTTGAAAGACGATGATTGGTATGCGTTCACACATGACACCACCAAAGTTGACATTTTTATGTTCACATCCTTTTTAAATCACTCTTCCTTCCTTATGCTTCTCTATTTTGCAGGCCAACCTTTTTCTCTCCTCGTTTGAACGCCACTTATCACTCATCACTGTCGTTTTAATGATTGTGACCCGTTTCCTTTTTAATTTCATATCACTCATCCTTCTTGTTTTTTTTCATAATCAACACACGTGAATGAACCCTAATACTTCTCATCAATCTGGAACAACTTTTCAGAAAACCAAACATTATATTCAGGAATTTGCTGTCTATTCACATTAATTTGGACTCTCTTAGTTTATTCATTTCTATGACGACGAGGGTGTTTTGATTCTTCCCAAATATTCATTTTCTCATACCATTATTCTACTTTCTATTTTCCAAATTCCCCTTTGAACTTTTATATAATTTCATTTTGAGTTGTACTATTCAACTTAAAAGGTGGAGTATACAAATATAATAGTTAGTAATTAAATACCTATGACTTTAAGTACGAGCTACTTAATCATCTTATAATTAACAATATTGTTTTGGTTATAAAACAGATAATTGTTTCCATATTTAATTAGGCACATTGTTGTATATATATAATTAATTACATGTTCTGAATTATTTTTTTCATGATATTTAATTAGTTAAATCATTACGGTAGTAATACTGTTGTTTAATATTATTTTGGGTGAACAACTAGTGTAGTTTATATTATTTAATTGAATTAACTATTTTGTTAAGTATTTGCATATAGTTTTTTTTTTTCTGGTATGGTATGAATGTCTTATAGTTTACTGAAAAATGTCGCTCACAAAAAATAGTGATGGTTGTCAATTTAAAAGATTAAACATAATTTTTTTATTGAATACGCTATTGAATTAACTATTTTTTATGAATAAAATCATATATTATAATTCCTAAGCAGATAAACTACTCAAGATCAATCATCGTTAATTCTAATAATTAATAATTCAACTCTTCATTATTATTATTTTGTGCTAAAAAAGAAACGTTGACACAAAATACAACAAACTAACGGAATAACGGTGGACAGTTGGTAAGAATCATGAGATCATCACTATTAATGATGGCCAAGCCGTCAATATATTGACACAAATAATAATTATAAAAATATTGTAAATAGAAACTAGTAAATTGTTGTTAATGAATATCATTTTCATTTTTTTACTGCAAATGGTAACCAGAATATTGCTAAATTTTAGCATGAGGCACTTATTCAAAATTCAATAATAACTTTTTTTGTAATTTTTTTTAATTTTTTGGCTAATTTTGCATTATTTGTTTATCTATTCTAATGCAATATTATAGTTGTAGGCATGATTAATGGAGTGTTTGATATTTGGTTGAAATGGAGTGATAGCATGAACTGATTCTGTTGAAGGTGAATGCCGAGTAGGAGTGTATTTCTATTCAACGTGGAAAGTGTGAAATCGCAAACCAAACACACACTTAAACGGCTCCCCATAATATAAACCGCCTTTAACAGTAAAATAAAAATAAAAATAAAAAAATAACGCATGCTTCACGAGGCTCATTCTTGAGTTATGGAGTATTATTCTCCACTACCTTTAATGGTGGGGTCCACATTGCGCACACTCGTATCATCTACGCAAAGTTTCTTCAAGGTGGTCCTACTGCAGCAATCTTCACCATTCAAAATTAAACACAACCAATTATTTTCTATCTTATGCTTCTAGTGTATATGTTAAAGTATTCATAATAATATAAATAAAAAAAATTTATATTGATTAAAATATTATACATTAAAAATGTCTATGTTGGTGATACTAAAATAAATATTAAGAATCTAAATTTACCTGCATCAATGATAAAGATTTAAAGTTAAAACCACTTTACGATAACCTACCCTACCAGCACATTATCCTAAACAACTATGAATCATTCAATATCTGACAGATATATGTTTTTTCTTAGAAAAATAAATATGGAGACCACAAAGAACATAGCCAAAGGCCCAAAAATAGGATCTAAATGAAACAAGTGTTGTCTATGCAACTTGGCTTATGTTGTTGAAGAGACATGAGGCCTATGTTTATTCTTTGGGCTTTTTAATAGATTGCAAATTTAGAAGGATGTTAAGTTTGTTCCCTCATTATGAGAATACCTTGCCTTATCCCCATCTTTATGAAAACATATCTTATTGTGTTTGAACCAAACAATAGACAGAACTCATAAATGTTTTAGCTTAACACTAGTTATAAAATAACTGACTCATCCCCTTTTTTCTATAGGAAAAATAAAATGTGGAGAAAAGTATAAGTAGTGGTTTTGTTGGATATGCAGAGACCTCAAAGAAGAAGATTTGTTTGCTTGTAGCCTGAACTTTTGTGATACAGCAGGCCTAAGGCCCAAGTAAAAAGGATGTACAGAAACCATGTCCATGCATCTGCACTTTTTTGGGCTTTCTACGAGAATGCAGATTTAGAAAGTATGAGTGGGTGATGTAATGTGCATGGTGATGATGATGAAAGCGTGAGGTGGGAGTGGAAGGAAATGGTGGCATATGGGTGCACTTGAGTATGATGTAATGGTGAAAGTGGTCCAATAGATGGGGTCCATATATGAACATTGGGGTCAGCCACGCCACATCCATCCACATGAATCTCTGCCATAACCTTCTGACAACAAATTGTTTGCTTTTCAATTCAATTTTACCTCTTTTCCAATTACAATGACTAACCAACAAATACAAATCCACAATGCCTATAATGACTACTCCTTCCGACCATACAAACCTTGTGTGTACTAAACAACAACATTAAATGTGTGTGCATGCATGTTCCAAATCCCTCAATTACAAATGTCCAGAAAGAGACCTTCCCCCACGACTAGTTCAAGACCAGAAACAAAAGGATCCAATCCAATGCCATTCAAAATCCAATCATATACGATATGGAACTGGTGGCACCGCTCATAATTATCACTGCCTTCAACAATCCTCAAACTTAAAGTTGTTTATTTTACTTCTACTTCTACATGCATGTGTCCATGCAAATTTGTCGTACGAGAAGGTATCATATGTTTCGTGGTTTAAATTATTGTTATAGCTCATGCTATCATATAGATAGTATTTGAAAATTACAACAGACAATGGAACTGCATCAAGTATATATATATATATATATATATACACTGTGTGTGCGTAAATTCCCTATTGAAGAATTAAAGAACGAGTTCTAATATTATTTACAGAAATTTTTAAATAACAAGAAAGCATTTCCATATGGCATCTGAAGCTAAAAAGTTAGGACACCCTGGGGGAATATACATGTCTGACGGGAGTTGTTAAAAGAGCATTTCCCTGAGGGAATATAATCTCGACTTCATGAATATTTTATGCATCTAATATCTTTAATTGTGCTTTCAAGTAACTTTATTAAGCAATAATATTTTTTTAGGTTTCCACTTATGCTATTTATATGTATCTTTTTTTCATAAACCGCTTCAACATTCCTTCCTCCAAATTCAAATTTAAAATACTTAAACTTTCTACTTCTCAAACGTTCATTTTCTTTAAATTCTATGTAAATACACAATAATTCATATAAAAAGAGTATGAATAATATATTCTCTAACACGCCGTTTTAATACAACTCACGTAATTTTAACAAATATATTCAAAAGGTTTGACAAAGAGTGAATCATGCTACCATTTCTCTTTTTACTTTAGCTTCTTATGTTTCATTAACCTCTCGAAGTCTGTGATTAAGTTCATTAGAAAAGTGCGCGTGAAGGTTAATTATTCTGTATCTCTGAGCTTATATACTTCTAATTTAAATAAACAATTGCCATAACTTATTTATTACTCGGGAATTGATGTGTCCATGTCGTCAGTAAGTATATAAGGTGGTTATTTCCTTTAATATTTGAAGAATTGGAATGAACCCTTTGCAACTATCGCTAATCATGTGAACAAAACAAGGAATAATTTCAGCCGGATCCCCAGAATGCATATTCAGAAGAACCAAAATGTTTTGAAAAACTTTAAATACAAAGTTATCCTAGCTAGATCAGAGTGAGTGGTGAATACATATTACATTTAACAAAGGATATGTAAAATTCCATTAGTGAATGGTGAGTGCCATATATATATATATATAGGTAGCATGGTGAATGCCATGTATATATATATATATATATATACTACGCATAGATTGAGAGCTCATGATGTTATATTATATCATCTCATCCACAAATATTAATTCTCCAGATATATGCTTAAAATCCTCTGCCGTATGCGGGTGCCCAGTCATTTTCGCTTACAACATGTTCGGTACAAGACACCGGGACCAAGCACAACCCTCTACTCTTCAAGTCATTTGCTTTATCTTCTGCATCCTGCACACAATTAATTATACATTATTTTCATAAGTTAACTAATTAATTAATATTAAGATTAACCATGCAAAGTCAGACTGTTAATTTCCATACTTATTTTTATTCTGACCATGATGAAACTAATGGTAATAATGATAATAATGATAACGACGTGATCAGAACATGCATCTTCAATAATCAAGCATCAACGAGTCAAATGAAGAAGAAGAATACTAAACTCCTCGTGTAATGAGTTTTTGTTACGTACCTGGTTTGGAGCTCCCTTTCTTTTTTTCAGGCCATTATTATCATTCAACAGCTACATAGAAAGAGGGGGAAAGAAAAGTGTCAATTTGTAATTTCACTTGTCTCTCTCAAGTCTGAACCCTTCTTTGACTTCAAATAAGAAATTCAGCCTTATCTCATGCGTTAAAGGATGTTATGAAAAGCTGAGAAATCTCCTCGTTTCAACTTTCAATGGCTTCGAATTCTTTTCGTGGATTAAATATATTTCAATAATTGCAAATAAGGGCTCCTAATTTGTTTCTAATGAATTGATGGATCCAATAAAGCATACCTGACCGGGGTCCTCTGGAAAAACACAAGTTCTTTCTCCGCGTACCTGTTGTTTGAAAAATTAAAAAAAGAAAATGAACAAACATTCCCTTCAATTATATATTCTTCTAGTACATACAAATATAGGCAATTTTTGTCCTTCTCAAACTAGTGTGTCAAGTCTTTGGGAAATGGGTACTTACAGACTGTTGATTCCTCATGTTTTTTGATGTATCGCCCAAGTAAGGAGAGCTGAGAACCTGAATCCAAGGAGGGGAAAAAGGAATAAAATTTTATAACTCCCATAACTGAAGTTTTTTTTTTTTTTTTTTTTTTTTTTTCGAGAAAAGCATTGTCTTGGTGAAACTTTAAGTGCATGCTTTCACTGACTCTGCTGAATAGCTTGCAGTAGTATAATAATATGTGTGAGAAACATTTCACGAAAAAAAAAAATGTGAGAAACATCACCTCAATTTGACCCTGCAGGAACCGTATATATCCAATGGCTTCTAACAAGACAGAAGCCGTGTCAGTCTGCAAAAGTGAAGCACATCACAAAACGAAGGGTGATCTTTCTCTTTCTTTATGTTAAAAGTGAAGTTCCGAGAACAATGGCTAAAGAGGTGTACACAGATATAAGTTGGATCATGAGAGCATTGACAAGCACTATTCATGGGGACTTCTAAAACCATAGACCAAAGGCTCTTTGTAATAATGATTTCTCTTACGGTTTTGTATGGTTTGTTGGTAATAATAATAATAACTGACCAGTTATAGTTTAGTTGATTAATTACCTTCCCAAACGGGGAAATTAGTTGGTGAAGGGTTGTTATTCTATCACTTAGCTTCTCCTTCCGCACCTGATTCATACATGGAAATCGTTACATGAATATATGTTTTTCTCTCCTCCAACAAGTATTTGCCAGCAGAAGAATATTAATCTCAAAGACGGACAACTGAGAAAGACAACGCAGAACAAAACATTCAATATATATACAAGCTCACTCACCACGTGAAAAAGATATATAGTAGAAAAGAATGAGGAGGGAAGGAGTCACCTTGAGAGGTGCTTGGCTTGAAGATGACTGAACCCTAGCTTTCTTACAAACTCCAACTGTTCTATTACACTTGAGCATAAGAAAGACACGAAAATAAATTTGAATAACATGTCTGTCAATGTATATATATATTAATTAAGTCCCAAGTTTGGACGAGAAAATAAGAAAGAATTAATACAAATCTCTAGCTTGCTCTTTAGTTTTTCTCACCTCGGATATTTGGTCTTGTAGTAGATTTTTTCTATTATTATAGGTGAAATCCAACATATTATTACCACTGATGCTAGTAACACAAGAAGACCCGGGGGAAGAAACAGGCACCATATGCGACCAAGATGACTCAGCTGGCCCAGAAGCCTGAAATTCCTCATGCCCATGTTCGTACAAATTGCCCCTTTGAGAGATTTCTTGCTTTATTACATCAAGATTATTAGGAACTCCGGAAGAAGTATCAAGAATTTGAACATCCCAGTTTCCCAACTTTCTCTGCTGAAAGTCAATGAAACCAAGTTTCTCTTCTTCTCCTGGTAATCCAGTACTGCAAAAACAAACAGAACCAGCAAATCTTTCTCTCAGGTAAACAAAAAGGAAAGCCTTGGACAAGGTACGTCAAGTCAAAAGAATTTTACTTGGCACCATGCACCAATTCCAAAAATGCACAGTTCTTTGATCTTCCCGTGGTTAACCAATCTAACAAACAATCTTTATAGCATTTACTAGACACGGTAACTACATTCATAGGTAGAACATACATGACACCACCCTGACCGACACAAAAGAAGAGAGATCGAGAGTGGGGGCGGTTTTACTTACGAAAGCAGTTGGCTCAACGACTGAGGAGGCTCTGGATTTTCAGTCAAAAAATTAAAAGGAATTGAAGAAGGTGTAAACACATATTGGGGAGGGATCAAAGATGGTGGATGCATGCTCCACCAGTTAGGAAACCCAGTCATCATTTGGTAGCTTCACTAGAAGAGCTTGATGCGAGAATTTCAATTCATATCATAAGAAATAAAAATTTCTGTCTCCTTTTTCCTTCTACTTTTCCTCTTTCACCTTTGTGATATTTTCTTGTATATATATATATACAGCCAAACAAGCCTTGACTAAAGGTTTGAAAGTTGTGTGTTGGTTTCTTACTAGCGGTTGAAGAAACTTAAAACTCTGGGGTCTTACTGTATTTAATAGGGATGGCGCTAAGGAACTTTAATTTCTTATGTTAATTTCTCTTTCCTTTCTTTGATCTATTCAGATTTCCTTTTTATTCCTACTTTTGCTTTATTATAAAGTAGAACAGAAAAGCCGATGGGCAGTGTTTTTAGGTTAATACTTAGTGCTTAATTCCTTAATTAGGGGTTGCACCTTGGGATTGTTTCTGGGCTACATAGCTAGGGTTGGGAGAAGAAGTAGTATAATAGGGCATAATATTAATAATAATAATGTTGAGATCAATGTTAGATGCTTTCATTATTCTCTGCACCAATAATTCACTTTAACAAACTAAAATATATACGTATTTAGTGGCTGAATAAAATAAGAAGAGCAAAGTAGAAAATGATAGGAAATGCTATGAGTAAGAACTTTTTGGCAACTACAATACAAATCAAAATCATCATCATCATCATGTTGAGTTGAGATTCAAATTAACTAACACACACCGTTAGCAATATAGATAATGCCGTAATTAATTTAAACCGACACATTTGGTTATTAGTCTTTATAAATATATATATATATATATATATATCATTGGTTGAAATTGATTCTACGTTTATATCAGAAAAGACAAGCTATATGAAACATCAAAGTTGCTTGTCTATTATATTAATTAACTTATCGTGTAAATATGCTAAGGTCTCTATTCATTAATTATGCTCGTCTCATTATCAACACAATTTCTTGCTCAAGAAGTGTGCTTTTCAGGAGTTGAACTGTAAAAATGTTGTCTTACTGATATTAAAATTGATTAACATTAAAGAAAGTAAAAAGATACTGATGATTTTTATTAAATAATACTTTTAAATAATTTCAGTATTATTTGAAGATATAAGAGGTGTATAAACTATAAATGAAAACAAAAAATACTAAGGGGGAAAACTGTAAATTTAAAAAGTAATATGATAAAAAAATGAAGAAAAACTAGCTAGCTAGCTAGCACCAAAACAATGATGTTCTGACGACCCAACGATACAGAGGGCGAGGGCCCTACATATTTCAATCTTCTATTTTTTGTATCATTGCATTTCTTAAAAACTCACATTTTTTATTTTTTATTTTCACTTAGTTAAGTTTTAAATAAAATTATTTATTCAATTTTTAATTTACATGAATAAAAAATAATTTAAAAAATTGAATGGTAATCTTTTTCAAACAATGACAAATACATACCACATGATTTTATTGTCCGTAACGCTTGTAAATATGTTAAATAAAAAAATTTACGTATAGTTGGGAGTACATACACTTGGAGTAAGGCACATACAAACTTTGCCGATCAGAAAATTATATTTTTCATTATATTGAAATGTCAATAATATTTTTAACCGATTTTAGTGAGACTATTTTTGGATAAATATTTATTATATTTTTTTATTTAAATATTTTTTAGTTAAATCTGTTGATATTAGTATAAATTTCTTTTATCAACATCATGAGTGATATTTTTTTATCTAAAGTTAATTAATTTTTTTTTTTTAAGGAAAATCTTCAATGTTTGAAAATTCGACCAAAATTACCTTAACTTACAAAGTTGAAAAAATAATTTCATTCAATATCAATTGAGAAATTATTGATATAATGTAAAAATAGATAATTGAGAGTATTTATTACTGATGGAATAAATATTTAAAAGAATTTTGGTTGAAGAAAAAAAAAAAAGGATTTGAGGTGAGGAAAGAAAAGAGAGTGTTTGGAGTTGGATCCAAAAGCAGGTAAAGAAAGCAGAAGATGCAACGAACACAAAATTACAATTCCGAAACGCCAAAGACCAAGTTTTAGATCGATACTTCCACGTGCTATTTCTACTAACTTTTTGCTTCCTATACTAATATATTCTTTTATACATGTCTTCATGCTTTTATTTCTTTCTCACTAATCACCTCATAACAAACATTCCTTAATAAACAAAATAGATTATCCAATAATCACATAACTTTTTTAATTAATTCTCCATCAATTTTCTTATCTTATATATTCTATCCAATTTACTTAAATTATTTGCAAAACAAAAATTAAAACAACGTCGACAGCAGGATTCGAACCTGCGCAGGTAAAACCCAACAGATTTCGAGTCTGTCTCCTTAACCACTCGGACATATCGACATTCTTTTCTCAAGGCTAATACGTTTCTATTATATTACTTTAACAATTACGAATGCTAAATTTAGTTTTAGAGGCCCATTTATGGAGTATGTCTAAAGCTTCATGTTCAACGTGAGCTTGAGAGGCCCAATTTTAGTCTATTTAAAGCCCCAGCCCAGCCCAGCCCAGCCCGTACATTCGAATAGCACCGGGCTAATTCTTGCAATTCAATAGAATCTTGGCCCAATTTCTGACCCTTCAAATAGCTTAGGATGTTTGAGTTCCAAAAAAGTACAGTGATTATTTTTAGGTTATCTAAATAAAGACATTTAAAAATGTGAAAAGGTAAAATTTTATTTATCGTTAACTTATATTAGTATTAAGCATAATTATATTATTTTAGTGGAGTTTTTCCTAATTGCCACAATTAGTTACACTAATGGTAATGGTTCGGGATTATGACATTTTGTGCACAGAACACATGTCACACCTTCCATTTGCCAACTAAGCTATCATTACATTTGCATCACCAACTTTAAATCTAATCATTGTTTAGTTGATATAATTTTTCAACTTTTTAGACTTATTAGGGAGGATTTTTTTTTCTTTTTTTCATACTTCTAATTTTCTCAACAATATAATAATTATTTCATATTACTTTGAATTAACTATAAAAATCAAGAATATCATCATGCACATTAATGATTACAGAATACAATAAAAATGACATAAGATAATTTAAAACAAAATTATTTTTTGTTAATTATCGTTAACTTTAAATAATTTGTTAACCTGATATAGACTTAACACAATTTACAAGATTTATAAACTTTAATTTCGTTTAATTTAAAAAAAAATTATTAATCTAAGTTCAAATTTCATTTATCACCAATCACTTACAATAAAATTGATCAAATCATTATAAATAAATAATAAAAATGTTGATTCTAGTAAAATATCCTTATAAGCAATGAAAAATAATATTCCATATAAATGATAAGAGTATAATATTTAATTTTTTAATATAATTTATTTCTAGTTAATATATTTTTTATTTATTTTCATCTTTCAATTCCTAATTTTATTAAATAAATAATAATATTTATATATTTTCAAATTAATAACAATTATTTTATTAATTAGTTAATTAATATTATTTTATGTTTGCATAATTTTTATGTTTTATTTTATTTATTTATATAACCTTAAAAAACACGTAAATTGATACTATGTAACATGATTTCTCATTGAAAAGAAAAATAAAAACATTAAATTTGTACTACAAAGTACAAGTTCTAGTTCAAATTTTAAAAAGAAAAAGAAAATCTTACTATTTAACACAACATATTTTTTTAAAATAAAAAATATATTTATCTACTAATGTCTGTCACTTGAAAAAAAATCTTAGTTTAAAAATTATATTACATAACTTCTATCTCATGAAATTGTATTTCTTAACTTATCCAATAATACAATTTAAAAGAAAAAAATCATATGAATAATTTAAAATGTAAATTGAAACTTTTGATGCATAAACCTATATATATTGGTGAGTAATTTATTATTAAAAAATGTTTAACTATCAAGTCGCTGCCTTAGAAATGTTCTAAATAACATAATGCCAGCTAGCAGTTTTATAAAATAAATTAAAACATATTTAACGACAAAAATCAAAACAAAATTAGAAATACTTGCTTATGGATAAAAAATTAGATCTAAGATATATTTATAAAAAAATTATTTTATCAGGAACCTTAAATACACATAAAATTAATGTTTTATTTTCAACATATTTTATTTCACATTCAAAGTGACATGAACAAGATTTTAAAATCATAATCCTTATTAATTTCTGGTAATTTTAAGAATATAATTAAACCTAAAGAAACAGGTGGTAGATTCGCATAGTGTTGGGATTGACATTTGATCACTTGTAGTATGAAAAAGATAATGCATTCACCAAGTCTAAATGCTCTCATCAACATCATTGCAACTTTTGAAAGTCTTTTCATCTTGGAAAGATTCCAAACGAATAACTCCCACTGAGAAATTGGATTGTCATTGTAAATATAGAGCTCATCTCTGTCCTTACTTCTCAGAAGCCTACTTTCTTCATGTTTTTTTTGTGCAGTGCGCTTGGTTGGTGTCTAGAAAGAGACTGCTGATACAACTTCTGAAGTTATCTGTTGTTCACTGCAAAAAGTGATCCATGTATCTGGGACACACGACTAATGACTAGATTCTTTGCACCAAAAGAAATGGATTAGACTTGAATCTTTTTTTTTTCTTTTGAAAACAGAAAAACAATCCATATATATATATATATATATGATAATAGTGTTTTTGGTTGTTCCTAATTTCGTTCTATTGTCATGTAACAGCAAAGTTTTTAAGTTGTGGACTCGGAAAATGATGGTCCACCAACCTAACTAAGCCTCTTATGGCAGGGTTTAACGTGAGGGATGTGAAAAACATTGAACAATTCTTCGTTAATTAGGGTTAAGTGAAATAATACATTAAATGCATGAGTCATTTTCATTTGTACATTGTTGAAGTTGCACGTTCTAACTCAGGACCCTCACACTTGACACTACATGGTGCGCTTGTTGCATCACACAGTAACTGGTTTCGTGTCGGCTCTTCATGATTTGCCATCAGCCCCCAACAGTTACAATGTGACTGCAGCATTAGTAATATTTTTATACGTAAAAATTGAATACATAAAGAGATATACAACAACTGCATCAGTAATTTAAAACTTTATCATTGACTGACTTCACTGCAGAAGCAAGTAACTCTCTTGTTTGATGCTCAGAATAACACTAATTATTTATTTATTAGTGAATTTTCTAAAGATAAGGATTTATATATTATCATTTGATTATATTTTTTTTATGTGAAATTAGCTGCATCATGAACAGTACTGAACGTGCAAGTCATCAGTTGTGGCTTTCATTCTTTGAAGCAGCATGTAATGACCTTTCCTTTTCCTTTCTGGCTTTTTCTCACTATAAACCCATAATGTTCTTTTGCAGCTCTGCATCCCAGCCTGGCCATTAATATAGCCTCCAGTAGCTACTCATTTCGATATCTTCATCCAGTGTAAAATTGATTTCCACCATTACATATACTATGCACTATGTTTTGATTACAATAAACCAGGTGTTAATTAAAGAACATTAGTAATGTTGCAAGAACCATTACTAAGTTCTTATTAATTTTTACATCACATCATTTAATGTAATGCTATTTTTTCCTACTAATCTTCTTCCTTGAAAAGTTTTCAACTTCTTTTTAATGAAAGAATATCATAGCATGTTGTGGTTATAATAAGTGTTGTTGAGAAAAGTTTTACAACATATTTAATGATGTTGTTACGTACCACTTATGCTGTCACAACTTATTTGCGATAGCTAATCATTAAAGCCATAATTACATATCTAAATCATAATTATAGTTGTAAAAGACATTATTTTTCATCAATCTAAGTAGTTGCAATCAGGTAATTCTTATAACATACAAATTGCTATCATTGCAATGAGGAGCTTTTCTCAACAATGTTAATACTCTTACAATAATGTATCTTTTGTCATCAGCATAAATGTTGTTATATTTGTAGACTAATTAATAAGTTTTCTAGTAGAATTTTTTTTCTTTTTTATTCGTAAAACTGACTAATTCTTTTATTGAATTTTATTGTGTATTTTTAAATATTAAAAGCTTACAATTTTGTAGGGTTATAAATTATTATTTTAATAATATTTTATGTATTATTTACACTATTATTTTATTAATACTAATTAAATCATAATTAAAAAAACCATATTAAATCCATCTTCAATTGATCTAATTTTAAAATCATTACTACTTAATTAATTCAACTCGGAATTCTATACACTCAAAGTAATTTCTATATCGAGTTCTTCATAAAAAATAATATAATTTTTATGTTTATTTTTTTCATTTATATATTTTTCACTATTTAGCATTTTATAAGAGGGTGAGAATTGGAGCAATGACACGATGATGATCGAATATTGAAGAAATTAAATTAAATTTTAGTTTGTACCCTAAAAAATAAATTATTCTTTGGCCCACACTATGGAGTTAATTGCTATATATAGCTTCGTCATTAATCATACCAAATTTTCTTTATATATAAACAGGGGCCTACTACGGCAGGATCAGGATTCCTGTTGGGTAGGTCATGCTAATCACTATTGCCTCACATAGATGCCCAAAATGTTTGGAATTTTTTTCTTTTCACAACTAGAATTTTAATCATTAAAACAGTTAAACATGTAATTTATAAAAAAAAAAAAATCAGATTTTTCTTAAGTTACATGCATGTACTTATTAAATTTTAATATTCAAATTTGAATGCAATTTCCTTAAAGTAGTGCAAATTCTATCCTCTATTAAAGATTAAATCCACATATAACTAAAACAATATATAATTTATCTCCATTTTTATTTGTCGAACACAACTCATCCAGGGTAACAGATTAAATTAACTTAAACTATTAAAAAGAGATAAATTAGCACATAAAACGTGATAAAATTTATTGTTTTCCTGGCTATCTAGTAATTAAAAATTAACCTGGTTTGTCATTAAAGAGATGTGGAGGTAAAATTGAATTTGGAATTTTTAAATAGTTGACTATCCAAATCCTTAACATATTAAAAAGTTATGCGAAACAGTACATAATGTATTAGAAATCATTTTTTATAAATTTCATGCATGAGAAATATTAATTAGAAGATGCCAGTATTTGAATAATGATAAAAGAATCCCCACTAACATGATGAGTAGTGGTATTAATGCTATTTAAATTAGGGATTAAGTCTTGTCAATTCAAGAATATGAATATTATTGAAATTATTGTCATGCAAAAGATTAAAGAAGGCTTGGTGATTTGAAGTTTTGTAGTAATTTAGCTTTCTTAGGAGTCGATGAAGAATGCAGTGTGTTGTTTCTTTTGAAGATATGGTCTTATATTTATCAGACTTACATATTTGGTGAGATATTAAAAATGGAGGAGCTAATATTGTTTTATGGACCCTCCTTCCTTTATATAAGTTTATGTTTATAAATGGTAGATGAGAAGTTTGTGATGAAAATTAAAGCGTGAAGGAAAATTCCCTGTTCACATACAGGAGCTAGGACTGAGTGAAGACCAGGTTTTGTTCCAATTATTGTATCATGTGTTAAAGGCTTAGGTTATGGAAGATTGAAGTAGTGAGGAACAAAGATAATCGCTTTTCAGTGAAAGGGAGTTGCATTGCCTTATCTTATCAGCTCAGGGTTACCATTCAAACAAGTTTTACAACTTTTCTTCACTCTAATTTAATGATTAAATGATGTTAGAGACCTTTTTCTTTTGTATGAACCCACTTCATCATATATTTCTCGGGAATTCATCACAGGCTAAGGTCCAAATTAATTGAAACACGGTCATTTATTTGTCCTTTTTTTCTAGTTATACAGGCTAATTAATACATCTATTGGGGGAATAAAATTGACATTTCACTAATTTATAAAGGATTGTTTGCTAAAACATTTATACATGTTAACACATAAGAAGATGGTTGGTAACTTTGAAATAAACGTTAACTCACAATTCAACTGTAAAAAAAGGATTTACTGGAATATTTGCTAAATCTGCATTGTGACAATGGTGTTGTGTTGCAGGTTTTTTAATATTTCAAAAGGTTTAAAGTTTTATGTTGGACTTGGTCCATTAATTGTAACAGCTATACGTATGCTAAGAGGGTTAAATGTTAAATGTAGAGATGAGTGTGGACACAAATGAGATTGACACATTTCATATTGACTCTCTCGTGGACAAATAGTTCTATTTACTCTCCTGTGTACTCAATAAATGGGACCATGAAAGTTGTTGGATACGATTTCATTAAATGTTTCTGGAAAATTTTTGTAATTTAAAATCTCATCTTACATGTTGTTTTTCTCCTATTTGCCAGATCTGATTCCAATTCATCACTGTGGAGAGACATGTTAACTCCTGAAACACTTGAGCTTTATTCTGATAAATCCTTGAAAGCAATATATTTAGCTCAAGTCAAGGTTCATCAGTTCACGATTTATAGCCTTCAAGATCAAGAGGGTCCTCTACAGTTAAAAAACTATCTGCAGACATGAAGTTTTCCATCTTATTAAGAACTTGTTGCAAGAGGTAATTAGATTGATTAATTAATTAATCAGTTGCAGGCATGGATAAGAAAAGTATAGAGTAAGAATTAGTGAAGGAAAAATTGATTGATTGAATGAGTAAGAAGGAGTTTACAGAGGCAGAAAAGAAGTAGTTATAGTATATCCATTGAGGTAGTTGTTGTAGCAATAAATTGATTAAATGAGTGATGTTGTATGAAGCTTTAAACAACGCGTGGGGAGCATCTGGGACACGACACCATGGTCCGTGCATCATCATGATGTTAAAGTGATTAAGCTGTTATTGTCATCATTATCAATCTATCCTCCAAATCCATCATTCCACCAAAACACACACAAAAGCTCCTTCAACATTTCTAAACTCGTCTTTTATTGGAACCCAGCAAGCAAGCATGGCCCATAATTATTATGAGAAGACTAACGCTTTTTTCATATCTTCTTTTGTAAATTTTTATGTTGATATCATCCCTAACCATTAAAGAGAAAACACATTCAAACTATTTATAAAAAGATTCACAGTAGGTTTCTCATTTCTTTTGAAAAATCGTATTTATATACTTCTTTTTTGTAACAAAATATAGAACAAGACAGAAAGAGAAGAAAAAGGTATAAGGTAAGATCACTGATATACAGATATAGTAAGGAAAAAAAAAGGTCTTCTAAAAGATAGTGTAGATTTGTATTGTAGAAATAACATAATTCTCTATTGCTGTCTGTTTCATTTGGAAGACAATATTGAAAAGTTATTTCCATTTGAATATACATAATGAAAAATGCTTGCACAATTTTAAAATGCTTGATACACAAACATAGTAACTATGTTTTAAACATGCCTATAAATTCAATCCTTTTTTTTCTGGTATACTGCAACATTTTTGTTACTTGAAGCATGTTAGGAATCTATATATATATGTGGTAAGAGATTAGGTTTCAAAACTGAACAACAACAGGAATAGGGCATTGATGAGCAACCCCATTTACCAGAATGAAGGAAAGACATGTACAACTATACGAACTACCAACAATTCATTATATAGTGAAAAGTGGGGCACAATCCATGTCCATGCAATGTACCAGGTCTTCAATTCAATTAACATAAGGAGAAAAGAAAAACATAAAGAAATGAGTTTCAATCGTGGAAACTAATAATTGGTCCAAAATAAATGTTTGTAACAGCTGCATCTTTCTGCTTTTGCCAACCTCACTTTGCTTTACATAAACAACTTGTTAGGTTTAAAATCAATACTCATGTTGGGTGTGGAGGACAGTATCAACCTCAATATTAGACAAGATTAGATACTTCTGGCTTTTTTTAGTTAACGAATTCTTCAATCATGGCTAGGCTACTTTTATATGTTTTCCTTCCTTTTTCAGAAAATATACAATTATTAAATGTATTCTGTGTCTTTATATACAACAAATAGATTTTAACAAAATTGTTAATTTCAATTATGCCAATAATAAATCATTTTTATCTTAACTAAATTTGATTAAAATGCATTAAGAGTTATTTTTTTTTTGTATACTATTATTCAATATGCTTATTATATATCTGCCTCATTTTATTATTTACTTTTACAGTACTTCTCTGTCTTAGTTTATTAATCTGTCACTTTAGAATATTGAGAAAATACTAAATACTCTTTTTTTTATTCAATGAAACCTTTTGATAATTCAATTTTTAACCCATAATACATTACTTAATATATCTGCTAACTACTTCTATAATAAATAAGATATTTTAGTTAACATATTATTATTTAGAATGAAATACGATTAATTATTTTATGAAGATGTATAAACGATAAATAAAATAAAAAAATAAAATAGAAGAAATTAAGGAAAGTGTAGAAGAAGAGAGAATGAAGTGAAGTAGACATGAAAGAGAGGAAATTATTAGAAAAAAAAAAAAAAAAAAAACAAAGTGAACGGCAAGGGCAACAACTCAACGTCGTTTTGTCTCCTAACAACCCTATAGCATGACCTACACCGTCCGATCTCATCTTCCTACATTCGGATCTTCACAATTATTACGGTACGATACGGGCGTGGATGAATATGCACCGCCACTGTTTCTCTTTAACCTCACACGCTCTCCACCTTATAATAATTCAAAATTCCACACTTTTCTTTATTTATTTATTTATATAAAAAATAAAAATCAAAGCATCCACTTCAATAGTACAAAAGAATATATTTCTACACTAGCTATCATATCTTATATTATTATATTCATTTAAAAATTCCATTCTTATTATATATGTAAAATTGTTAAATATATATTTTTATTAAGTACTTCTTTAAATTACTTTGAAAAAGTAAATATTATATTTTTTTTATTTTTCTATTTCTTATCATTTATTTACATGCAATAAAAATCTTTCTAAAAAGATATGTTTTTTTTAATATATTCTTTTTGAAACTATTGTAAATAATACAATCATGTTTAAAAAATTAATTTTTGAATTTAAAATTGTTATTAAATTAGAACAATGCCATATAATTTTATATAGGTGTTCTATAGTTAAACATTATGAGTTTTTTAAACATTTTTTATAATTGAAATTTCACTTTAATAACTTATCACTTTTGCTGCTGAAGTATAAATATAATTTTACTAAGAAAAATAAAAACAGCCCTTAGAAAAAAGAAAAAGAAAAAGTTTTCTTTTCCTTTTTATTCTGGCATTGGAGAGGGAAAAGTTTACTAGTGAAAGAGCAGAGAAGGTTCTTTTCTGCATCAACAAAACCAGCTCCTGCCATTTGCTGTCAACATCACACCATAACTGCTGCTGTTCAAGCTCTGCCTTCTGACTTGCTTGCATACGCTCTGTTGTTTCCAAAACAAAGTTTCCAAAATTTATCTATCATATAGATTAGATACCATATACTATATACTCCACCTGCTTAAACCTGTGTTGCATATTTGGGATACCCTCATCTTGTGGTTTTCATGTCTAGAGCATTGGAACATGATTACATAGGATTGGCAGAGAAACCTTCAATGGACGGAGGCTCTGACAAACTATCTTCTTCTTCTTCTTCTTCATCATCTTCTGAGGATGGTAAAACCTCATCACTCAACTTGAAGGAGACAGAACTGAGGCTTGGCCTCCCTGGTTGCGAGTCTCGAGAGAGAAAATCTGGTGCTGGACTCTGTCTTTATGGCAAAGAGTTGCAGAACAAGCATAATGTTTGTTCTGTTGCAAGCACTTTGAAGGCTGGGGCTAAGAGGGGCTTCTCTGATGCTATTGACACTACTTCTGGGAAAAGGGGTTCTTCTGTCACTGATGGATCTCAAGGAGCTCCTTTGTTCTCTCCTAGAGGGGCTATTGTTGGGAAGCCTCTTATTGGTTTAGACACTCAAACTAATACCCCACAGGCTAACACCTCCATCAAAGAGGTTGGTGCAGTTCCTCAATCTATCAATCCGGTTCAGGAAAAGAATGATCAGGTTGCTGCAACAAATGGTCATGCCGGTGCTCCTGCTGCAAAGTATTTTTTTTTGTATCCTTCTTGTATTTTTACTATTTCTTTGTTTACTGTTCTGTTTACTAATCCACATGTTTCGCTTATTGTTTAAAAGAGTTTGAGTTAGATGTCTTGGTTTTGTTGAAAGATATAGCGATTCATGAAACTAGCATATGATTGTCTGTTAAATGACTTTTTTTTACCTTCTCATGGAGGATTTGAATTGGTGAGCATGAATGGGAAATTAACTTTTTGAAATTTGGTTTAAATTTATTATAGTCTCTCATACCTATGAAGAAAAAAAACATATTAAACCTTTTTTCTGCAAGATGTGGTTAAAGCATGTGTAAACAAATTGTGTGATTAAAAATTTTCATATTTTTAATCCCTGTTTTTCAGTTAGATGTTGTTTCTAAAGCAAAAACGTTAAGTGGCTAATGAATTTTTTCCTTTATGGGAAAGTTTTCATCTTGTGATATTGCTCTTTTATATTCTTTGTTGGTGCTGATAAAAATGAACACTTTGGAACAGGGCACAAGTTGTGGGATGGCCACCAATTCGATCTTTCCGAAAGAACACGATGGCATCTAATTTGTCAAAGAACAATGATGAAGGCAAGGGAAAACCTGGGTTTGGTTGTCTCTATGTTAAAGTCAGTATGGATGGTGCCCCTTATCTTAGAAAGGTTGATCTCAAAACCTATAACAACTACATGGAACTTTCTTCAGCTCTTGAGAAGATGTTCAGCTGCTTTACCATTGGTACTACCTCTACCTTCCTCAAATTCCCTCATTAGATAGTTATTTTATTTTTTGACAGTATTTTTTATCATCGTAAAATTAATTACTTTCCCTTTTTTTCAAAAAGTTTCTTAGATCGACTTTTAAAGCCTTATAGTATTTGTAACCAATTGATTAACATTAAAATTTGTATGCTAAATAAAAAATTGGAATTTTAACTTTTGTGTAGTTCTACTTGGCAAAAAGAAAAGCCTAAGCTGCTTCTTTAGCCACAGTATTTCCCTTTGAAATTCTGCGTAACCACTTTGCACCTAACATTTTCTTACTCGTAAAATTAGGTCAATGCAATTCTACTGAACTTCCTGGGAAAGATGGACTAAGTGAGAGCTCTTTGAGGGATCTTCTTCATGGATCTGAATATGTTCTTACATATGAAGATAAAGATGGAGACTGGATGCTTGTGGGTGATGTTCCTTGGGAGTAAGTTATTTCTCCTCTTGCCATCACTATAATTTTTAAGATCATGCTTTGGTTAATGTCTTTTTTCAATTATGATAGTTCAGTGGTTGAAATTGTTAAAATCCTCCTTTGGTAATGCAGGATGTTCACTGATTCATGTCGGAGACTAAGGATCATGAAAGGCTCTGAGGCAATTGGGCTAGGTATGTCTATTTCTTTTTCATAGCATGCATTTACATGTGCTCTAATCTCAAGATTAAAGTTTAAACTCTAGGCTCTTCTGAGGAGGTTGTACTCTTGCATGAGTTCCTGCATATTATAGACACAGACGATTGAAAATACTCCTTTGTGAATATATCATCTTTTCATCATAATTTTTAACATGGATAACTGGTTTTATATTGGAATGCACCATTTTTAAAAATATGTTCCCAATTGTCTTGGTTACAGCTCCAAGGGCCATGGAGAAATCTAGAAGCCAAAACTAATGCAGCAAAGCGGGGTATTCATTGAAGTGTATGATTCTGTTGAAAGTAAAAAACATATGTTATTCACTGTCTCAGTTTTTGTGCATTAATAGTCTGACAAGTTTTATCAGTAGAATTATATACACATATTTTGTTTGTTTCTTTATTTTGTGTATCTTTGGATTCTAGCTGCTGTATAAAAGAATTGCTTGTTGTGTTTTTCCCTCTCCATATCTATTCTGCTTTTCTATGTACCTCTTAATATCCATACTAAACATTTGTATTTTGTTATTAAAATGGTAATAAACATGTCTCTCTGCTAATTTCTGACATCATTCTTATATTTTCCAAGGTTCTCCTAATTCAAGGAAGTTGATCAGAAAATGCCGGAATACATCTTTTAATTGGAAAATTAGAACTGAAATGCAATTCTTAGGTTAAGGCCGAGAGTTTAATATATATATATATTACATTCATCTTTTTTATAAAAATAAAAAACTACATTTTGATAAATAAAGCAAAGAAAATAAGAATTATTTTATTAAAAAAATATCTATTTTAAAATTAAAGAAATGATATTTAATATAATTTCATGAAGATAAGTTTTTTTTTTTCTGTTTGATATGATAAATCAGTTATTGATATTTATTTATAAACAAATAAACATGAATTTTGTCATATTAAATTGAACTTTATTATATTATACCAAATGCAATATAATCGAATTTAATGTGATAGATACAGTTATTTACTTGCATAGATTAAATTACAAAGATGAAAGTCTGATTTAACAGCAAAACTTGCATTGCAGCAAGCATTCTGAAAGAGTAAATATATTATAAGTTTAATTACATTTTTAATCTTTATAGGATGATTGTTATTTTATTTTATTTTTAATTATTTTAATATGTCAAAAGTAATATTTTTTTTTCATATTTAATATTTAAGAATTAAAATTATATTTTATTAAATTTAAAAAAATTATTATTTTTTAATTTTAAAAAAATTATCTCAAATTCAGACATAATGAAACCGATATCATTATTATAAGATTTGCCTCACCAATCTTTATAGCTTGTTTGCAACTTTAATCTATAGGTTAGATATTTAATTCTCATACACATGTAAATATTTTTATATTAATAATTAATAAAATGTTAATAATATTTTATAAATTTTCATCCATCTTATTTCTTTGTTTTCTACCCAACCAATCTTTATAGTTAAAGACAAGTGAAAAAAAATTATAAAAATATTAGATGAATAACAAGGCATCTATTTTATCTACACCAACCTCTCAGTTGAATGTTAGAATGTGAGAGTACAACTATACTCAGATCACACAGTATTTGGATTTTCGAATTACTTTCAACCAACAACAGAGAATTTATGGTGAATAATCATCTCAGCATACAAATACTATAACCACACTCACACACCCACCTATTCAAGCACATTCACACACACAAAATATTTTTATGTTTAGATCATAATAAGTCTCATAAACAAAAGTACTAAGAACATTTCTATCAATAAGATTTTCTTGATTATTTAAATCAAAAAAATATTTTTTTAATAAATTTTTCAATAGAATCAATAACATATTTAATTTCTTTAAATTAAGATTTAATTTTGTAAAAAAAAAATTCTTAAAAAAAAAAAATCTTTTAGAACAACCAACATAGAAATCACAAATTATATCTTTTAATTTGAATTATTTAGAATTTTTTAATCAGAACGAAGTTAAATATAAATTATTTAACCATAATGTGACATAATAAAGATTATTAATTATATTTTTTTAATATATAATGTAACTTGTATAAATTGTTTCCATTAAAGATGTTCTAAGAAAAAAAAAAACGGAAAGAAAAATCTAAAAAAATATCAAATCCCTAATTACTATGAGAAAGAATCAAAGGGTCACAAATATCAAATTCATAAAAATTCTTAAGAATTATAAAATTCATTCCTAACCAGCAAAAAAAATGTCATCATTATAAGCAAATTAAGTCTTAAAAGAAACGTATTAATCAAAATTAAATCATAAAAAGAAAACATGAACTAAAATTAAATCATAAAAGAGAGATTACACAAAAACAAGGAAACATTACTTGAAGAAGAAAGAACAGAAGTTCAGCAGCTAAAAAGGGTGTTGGTTCAACAAAGGCAAACTGATTAGTGGTTAGATTGATGGAGGTTAATTCATTAAAATAATGTTTGTACAAACAAAGAAGAACAAAGGAAAACAAAGCATATAGAAAGGAGTTGTGATTTGACTAGGGATGATAATTAGATAAAGAACAAAATGTGATTAGTTCAACAACAGAACGTGTGGTGGCTCGACGATGGTCGATGATTGGTTTGTGGACAAATGGTGATTGATTCAAGGACGGAAGTTGTCTTGCAAAGAGATAAATGCGAAGAAGAAAAATGAACCACACGCATGAAAATAGAAACAAGCCAAACAAGCCATATCTATTTCGTATGTCCAGGAATCGGAGCTACGTCTGTGTGGAGTCACCTCAGACACAGATATAACATTTTAGAAATGCGTTCTTAAGTTTGTCTTATGAAAATTGGATTGAAATCGAACGTATAGAAATTCGTAACATGAGTTCCGACCCGTGAAAACAATGGCAACCAAGTTACTTGAACAAGTGATAAAACCAAATTAGAGAGAATCCACCATTGAGTAAAGGATAACTTAACTTGAATTTCAAAAGTAAACGCAAGAAGAATTAAGAAAACTACATCTTAAGCCAAATCAGGCGGAAGAGACTATTCATGCATAATACAGGTACAAAACTTCCTTCCATATCATATCCTTTCTAAGTAGCTCTAAATTATTGTTCAGATATCTGTATATAAACCATCTGAGTGTATCCATTAAATACAGATTTGTCAAGGTTGGCCAAACCTAACCTTTGGAACAAGCCATACCGGCCATCTTCAACAATAGGAGTGGGTGCACGAGCAGGATCATATCTGGTTTGATGGGTGAGGGAAGGACCAGCAACTGGAGGGAGTTCCCAGTAAACATCAAGAATAGATTCAACATACAGGCTATTCTGGAAATGTTGTGCATAAGATATTGGCTTATTACTATGATTAAAGTTATCCCGCATATAGCCTCTAACTCCCCACCATGCTTCACCATGCCCACACAGTTCTTCAATATCAACTGCTTTCTCCCAGAATTTCTTCCTCCTTGACCTGATCCTAGCTTCATCACTGTCTTTAAAGCAACTGTGGCCCCCACCTAAGATCAAAAAAAGAAAAATAAAAGTGAATTTCCATACATGGAATAAGGTATTGCTTCCTAGATACTCCTAAAGCTAATGGAATAATATATTAAAATTTTAAAATAAAGAAAATTAACTCCAGACCACTATAAGAATTATCAATAATATCTTAAAACCATGAAGGTCCGATACTTCAATGTTTTACATATCTGTAATGGATATCAATATTATAGGATATTTCACGGATCCATATCAATGAAGTACCTGTACCTATAAAGCACCAATATTTTTATTTTACATATATGATCTCAACACTTTTAGATATTTTACCAATTTGTATTACTAAAGTATCCATACTTTTAAAACATTTATGTACGATAAAACTACAAAAAAATTATATAAATCTGTAATATAGAAACATTGTATCGTCATAAATCAAAGAGAGAAATAGTGTTCTGTTTGAATTATTTTAGAAAAGAAATCAGATTGATAGCATATTATATATAAATAATATAAATAATTTACTATGACAATTGATAAGTATGGAAATTACTTGTAGAATTTGAATATTTTAAAGTACTTATCATGAGCATGTATAGAAAGATGACTGAAAAAACTCCTAATTTTGTGTTTTTAATACAGATCATTCATCGGAAGGAAAGTTGCTAGAAAGTGCATGATGGAATCTAAAATCTTTGCAGAAAAGATGAAGCCAAGTTACAAGGTGGAGCTGAATTGAAGGGTGCGCTCAACGGATGACAACAACCCTCAAAGGATCTATATTTTACCATCCGCTGAGCCAAATTTTATGGCGGTGAGTGGATGTGCGTAAAAAGTTTGGGTTGTTCTTGGAAACAAAAATTCGTTCAGCGGAATGTGTTGGCGCTCGGCGGAGGATTTAAAACTGTACACCAAAAGTTAAAAACATGAAATTTGAAAAGAGAAACAATTCCCATCGGCATGAAAAGAGAGATTGCAAAGAGAAATGACGAAGTAAAGAGTGTTTCACTTGGAAAAGTTACCTAACACATCAATTCAACATCTTTTTCTTTCTATTTCACCTCGTAATTGTGAGATGGAGCAGTCACCCATGGTGGCTAAACCCCTTTTTGTGTAAGAATTGGATGTAAATTACAACTTTCTCATTACTCTTCATTCATTTATACAAATTCTGCCTTTAATTGATGTTTGGGTTTTGTGCTTATTGTTTTGAATTTGAGAAATCAATTTCTTACTGTTGAATTGGGATTTTGTTGGGAGACATTATCCCTTTCCGAATGAAAACTCTTTCTCCTTTATCTTTAATTTTGGGAATGAAAATAGGGTTCTTGGGATTTGCAAAGTTGGGATTTTAATGCAAGGGTTTCTGGTAGCCTTATCAAGGAATTGAAAGGGCACTAGGAATTCTTAGGGTTTCTTTCTAAAGGATTTGCTTGAAATTATACCAGAACTTTATCCAGCGTGAATTTATGTAATTGAATGAATGAGTTATGAAGATAGGAATAGTTAATTCCAATTCCTACACAGTTTATTTCTGCATTTAATTCCACACTTAATTGTTCGTTTAATTGTTACTATAAATCACCCATTAAATTCACCTTAACACATGGTTACTTAAATTGCACAATTTCACCAAGTCCCGGTAACCCTTAACAAGGTACACTTAACAAAAGGTTTAATTGAAAATCCTAGCAATGATTTTTTTTTTTTAACAATGTCTAGAAAATGTGTTTTTAATTTGGATTTATAAAATTCCATTTATATATTTATTATTTTTTATGAATTATTTTACTATTTTTAAATATGTACTCAACTTATCCTATTATTTTTAGAATAATTATATCGCCATATAGGATACACATGATATTTGTGCATCATAGTCTAAAATCAACCAGAATACTTTCCAACTGGATGCTGCCTTATGGCAACAAAGCCTGTCAAAATGTTTGCACAATTTATGTAACCCAAACCATAAGTTGAGAAAGTTTTATATTATAGAATGGATGAATCACTTTTCTAGTAATAACTCACACAAATCCACATTTTCTGCCTCTTTCTCGAGTTATCTAGAGTTTCTAAGCCCTCACAATTTGTCTAATACAACACCTCAGTCCTTCAAGTTAAGCATTTAATTAGTCTAGCCAAAACCCATCATTCAAACATGTGCAGCCTTTGTAAATATGTCAAGAGGAAATGCATCACCGATGAGAGTCTATAATACGAGTTACATGCAATCCTCTTATTGAAACAGAAAGAAAATTCAGTAAACTATAACAATTTTAGAAAGTGAGAGTTTACTTACCTCTAATATAAGATTGATCACATATCTGTCTTAATGAATAATGATCACCAGTACCAGTGTCATAGTTATCCTCAAAGACAAGATGCTGGAACCCAGCTTTCAAAGCTTGTTCAATTCTGCTCATGACATATATAAAATATAATAGTAATAATCAATAAAAGTTTCATCAGAAGTACTAAACTATTAAATCTTGCTTCTCAAAGATACTGTAAGTCACCTTTTCAATTCATTCTGATGGTCATCAAAAAATATAAGAACCCGACTAAGGTCTAAAATCCCGTGTTTTTTCATCACATTGGGCCAGTCAACACTCCCAAAATCCACAAAGTCTTTCCCAGCATAATATGTGCAATTCCCATCAACATAGGCCGGTCCCTTTTTCAGGTACTTTTCTGGATGCCTAGGCGAAAGAGAAATAATCGGTGTGTCTGGCATAGCCTGCCGCAAAACCCAAGTTGAATGTCCCTTGAAAGCACCACTCTCGATCATAAGATCTGGCTTCAGCCAGTGGGCAATAAACCAAAGCCCAAAGCTGTGGTCAAAACCCATCCCATACATGTTGTTCTTGATTGGCCGGGTTTCATATATAGGAACAAACTCTTCTAGCCCCTTGAGCAAATCTTTTGATGTCCATTCCACAGTTTTGCCATGTTTCGATCTGCCTTTACCAAGGATAAGCTTATAAGTACCCAACAACAATTCAATTGCATAACTTCATGATTTCAAAATTAAAAGTAAGGATGCGAAACAAAGAGAGCTAAAATTAAAAATCAACATTTTACTCCCAATTCCAAAGTGGTTAAAATGACATACTCGTTCATCAAAGATTAGTTTGGCGACAAACACTTCATACATTTCTGTGACCTAATAACAACAGAATACTAAATCCCCTAGGCCCCTACATCACCCTACTAATGCTTCTCCTCCCTTTCTATAGTCAGTATTGAACGTTGTTCATATTTCTAAGACATTAAATGCATTTACTCCTTTATTATATTTTTTATTAGAAAAATTATAGAAAGATTTGTAGGAAGATATATTGGAGATACCATATGACTGTACAAAATACAACTGTGTTTATTCAAAACAAAATTCCTAAATAAATTGTACGAAATCAAACTCCTTTTGAAGCCTGATTTTATTCTAAACCTTCTCTAGTTTTTTTTAAAGGTATTTAGTTGCTTGTGCTACTCACATGTACCTCACGTTAAGCATGACTAGCTAGAGAAAAGGGCTGAAACTGGAGTATTTATGGCTATAGCACTATCTCTAAAGCTTATAGGATTTTCAGCCTCAAACTGGAAAATTTCATATAAGCAGAGATGTGCACTTCATGGAGGACTAATAATGGTGCTAGAGTGACTCAAATAGGAATCAAAATGTGGTACTGGAATTTGAAGATGCAGTGGATGATTCACCAGTTCGAGGCAGAAGGTTGCTTTCCGACATCTATAAAAGAAGCAATGTATCAATTTGCAATATAGATGTATGTCAACCAGCCAGTTTTGAAAAAGCTGTTAAACTTGGGTATTGGTTCCAAGACATCATGACAAAAATGTCATAGGGGTGAAGTGAGTGTTTCAAACAAAATTCAATCTCAATGGTTCCTTGAACAACACAAAGCAAGGCTTATTGTGAAAGGATATTCTCAATTTTTTTAAATTAATTATGCAGATACCTTTGCTCCAGAACCAAGGCCTGACACAATATGGTTGCTACTTGCCATTGTTGCACAAAACAGGTGGCAAGGGTTTCATATGGATGTCAAGTAAGCCTTTCTTAGTGGTATTTTGCATGAGGAGATTTGTGTTGAGCAACCAGAAGGTCTTGTGATTAAAAACAAGGAGATAAAGTCTATTTACGAAAAAAAAGGGCTCTATATGGCTTGAAGCAAGTCCCAAGTGTATGCCACTGCAGAATTAATGAACATTTGTTTAGCTTGGGCTTTCAAAAGAGTCAATCTGAAGCTACACTCTATGTCAAGTGTGTTCATGTTGATAATTTAATCATTTCTTTATATATTGATTATCTTTTGGAGACAGGAAGCAACCTAACACTAATTGATAAATTCAACCAAGAAATGAAGGATGTCTTCGAGATGACTTATGACCTATTTTCTAGGCATGGAAATCACTCAGAAGAATGAGATTTTATTTGTCAAAAGAAAAAAAAACGTAAAGTTGATGAAGTGCATTTTAGAAACTTGATTGAATGTCTGAAGTATCTTACATCACAAGGCCTGACATTTTATTTCCATGCATTATGCTAGTGAACTGCATTTTTAGGCAGCAAAAAGAGTAGTGAGATACATCAAAGGAACTGTCAATTATGGAGTCAAGTACTACCAGGTACAAGACTTCAAAATTTTTTTTTCTAACAGCAATTGGGCAGGTAGCTTGGATGGTATGAAAAGTACATCAGGTTACTGTTTCAGTATGGACTCAGTGTTTTCTCTTGACAGAAGCTGAATTAATTGCAGTTGTAGTAGCTGTGAAACAAACTATCTGGTCGAATAATATTTTAACAGATTTGGGCCTAAAGCAAGATAAAAACACAAAAGTTTTTCTAGACAACCAAGCAGAAATTTCAATTTCACATACTCTGGTGTTTCATGGGGAGACCAAACATTTTAATGTGAAGTTGTTTCACTTAAGAGAAGTTTAGATTCGAATTTCTAAGGAAGAAGCTAGGAGTTTGCCGCCTCCACGGAAGAGTGTTGAGTATGTGCCTTTAGATGTTACACAATTTTAAGGAAGCTTTCATGTTTGTTTCAGTTTAAATAAGTCAAATTGTTATACTTAAAATCTGTCATTAATGGATTAGCTAGTTCTTATTTTTCAGCTAAATTATTAGCAGTAGTTGCTAGAATCATGGGGTATGACCTCTTAGTCAGTTATTTCCCAGTGCATTTAAATTAAGTTGCATATGCGTTCCAACAAATACTATCTGATATTCTCTACTATTTTATCACGTTTCTCTCTACTCCTTCACTGTTTTTTTATCTGTTTCACTACTTACTTTATTTCTTAAAAACCAACCAATTCAAATTCTAAAATAATAAGATAGTTTAAAAGTCTGTATTAATAGTTGATGTCCAACCCATTGCTAAGGACATTATCATATAATCCGCAAATTAGTCACCATATGGAAGGGTAAAGAAGTGTGTTAGAGATCTTACAGTAATATGGTAAAAAATGTCTATAAAGATGAGGAAAAAATACAAATTCTAAGATACTCATTATTTAATAATACCAAGGAAACTTTTATTTCGGAATTATAACATTTATTTGTAACACCTTTTCTTCTTTTATTGATTTCATAAGAATTAACTTAAGAGTCATGGTTAGCAGAATTCATAATTCAATGAAAAAGCAATCACAGCTGACTAGTTTAACATACATTTCCCCACGGATTGGATTTCATCAGCATTCAAATAGTGCCAAATCTAAACATGCAACTCAAGATCCGGAAATAGCAAAACTGGATGCAGCATTTAATTTTATTTTTATTTTCATCTCCGGACCAAGAATTATTTCTCCTGATCCAAGCGAAACCAAAAAAATGGGGAAGGAAGAGAACAGATCAGAGCAAAGAGACTTACAGCAGGGCACGCCGAGGGCTCCGAAATCGGAGTCGAGGCCATCGAAGCTGGAGAAGGCAGCGCGCGAGATAGGGTTGTAGGAGGAGGAGATGCATACGAAGTCGCGAGAGGTGAAGAGGAATGAGAGGGCGAGGAAGATGAAGAGGGAGACGGTGACGCAAGGGAGGTAGAAAGAACCGGCACCGGCGATTCGGGAGAGGTAATTGGAGGCTCGGGTAGTTAAGCGGAAGAGAATGTGTTGGTGCTTTTTGGTCTTGGATTCATCGGCGCCTCCGCCAGCCTCAGCGTCACCTTCTGCGTAGGAGTTGACGCGGCGGGAGGAGAGTGTGCGCTCCAACATTGAGGGGGCGGAGAGATTGGGATAGCGGTGTGTTGAGGGGATGTTCTTTGTCTTCGAGGCTGGTCGAGGAGATGACATTCTTATTCTTTTTTTTTTTTTTCTTTTTCTTTTTTTCTTCCTTATTATAAATCAATCAACTTTCTCTTCTCTATATATTTGTTATGTAAGATGCTCATCAGTCTTTAGTTATTAATCCGTTATCATTCGAATGAAGTGAAACATTTCGTTCCATAAACCTTGTTATTTTGAAATAATTTACTAACTAAAAACTATGTAATAGGATTTTTCTAAAACTAATTACTAACACGAGATTCATGTGACCCCTCCATGTAACACTTGTTTTTTTCTGCTATGTGGTTAGCAATTATTGAAAATATTTTTTTAAAATATTTTTTATCCTTATAAAATTTCATATTTATTAAAATAATTTATACACATTTTTTTTATGTTGATTTAATATGGTAATGTGTAAACATGTTTTTTTTTTCAATTTTTTAATACTGTTAAAACGATGTTGGACCCTCAAAGTTCACCCAAACTATGGTGGAGAAGAATAGTGGGCAAAATTATAATAAGCATTACATTTATTATTAAAATATTAAGAGTTTAGATGAGATACTTACAATTTTTTTATCAGTTCTTTTGTGTTAATTTTTTTTTAATGTTAAATTTATGAAACTTGATCTTGATTTTGATTTTTGTATTTTAAAAAATAATTAATTACTATCCAAATTATTTTTCTTTTATAAATTTTAGTTATTTCATTAATTATGTGATAGGAAAAGAATCGTTATTAAATATTAATTTTAAATATAAAAATATATTAAAATATAAATTTAGTCTATTTATAAATTTGTGACATAATATTAAATATTAAATTTAAGTATAAAAAATTATTAAAATTGTATATTTTATTAAATTAAAAGTATAAGAATTAAATGTAATTTTGAAAAAAAAAATACAAAAGACAAAAATACACATATTTCATTTTTTAAAATTTTTTTTATAACTTAAATTATGTTACTAATTTATCATAAAATAAAATGATTTTTGACCTCATTATCCCACACAACCTCTTAAGTAACTCTAATAGTAGCACATTGAAAAATATGTTCAATAGTGATTAATTAAACTTAGTTATTTTGCATATTGAAAACTATAAAAAAAATGTTATGGTTAAACAATTATATCTAATTTTATTTTAATAGAGAAAATTTTAAAAAATCAAAATTTATTATTTTATATATTTTTAAAAAAATAAACTTAATTATAGTACATAATAACATCTATTAATATAAATTAATTAAAAAATAGAATTAATTACTCGTGAACTTCAATAACTAGATAACTAGATAGTTAAACACATTTAACTATGATAGAAGGATGGTCTTGTAGTACTAAAAATATACATGAGGTTTTCTTAAACACAAAGACAAATTTTTTTATTCTTGTAAAAGAGAGTATATTTTGAATTTAATATCTATAAAATATTTTTCTTAAATTTTGATCTCTCCAAAATTTGAATCACTATTTTTTTATTTCTAATAATAATTTAAAAATATATTTTGCATTATTTTGAAGAAGTTGTAATACTTAGAGAGATGAGTTTTTAATAAAGAAAAATGTGGTGGAATTTGTAGGAATACAAGTAGCGGAAAGCGTAGTGCTGTGATTTATTCCTTATTTGATAAAGAAGGGACGAAAACAATGGTGAGCAAAGGCAAGAATACTCCTGCAAAAAAAAAAAATCCGTAGCAAACTCAAAAGTAATCTGCAATGTAAAGGAACCCAAACACAACATAAACCATTATAAATTGATCTTCATCAATGTCTATATATATTTTCCAAATTCCAATTATGCCATGGTGTGTCTGGGAGCTCTGTTTGGATGCAGGCGTTCCAATTCCTTCGTAGCCTATCTTCTCTCAGCTTTGGTCTCCGTTTCAATTCTCTGCGTTTTGCGTTTGTTATGTTACGCCCTTAGTCGGTTACTGAAGAGGTGGAGAGGTCGTAATCCAAACACCGCCTTAGAAATGCAATCACACAACACAATTACAAGGCATGGCCAATAGATTCTTCTACCAACACCTTTTCTACTTTTTTTTTTTTTCTTAATGTGTTTTTTGTTCTGATGTGCAGAAAAGAAGACATATATTTGTTCTTATGTTTCTAAATTATTTACCTTATTTTACGCATTTTCCCTCTTCTCTTCTAGCTCTTGCACGAAAGTTGAAACTGTAATAACTGGAACTACATGTTTAATCTTCAACACTGTTTTATTCTTCTCTGCTACGCAGTATTCGTATTAAATCTTTGATTAATGTTGACACTCGTTAATTTTCTTTTTATCAAATTTAGCCTCTTCTTGTTTTTTTTTTGTCAATATGATTCTGATTCTGTGTGCTACTTTCAATTATTTGATTGCACATATTTAAATCTCCAACGGACGCGACTTGCAAATTAAATTCTCGTAATATAATAATTTCAAATAAATTTATTTAAATAATATATTGAAAGGAATATGTGTTTGTTCTGAAAAGACTGGTAAATTTTTATATATGTAAAAATGGCATGAAAAAAGCATCGAAATCGTGAAAGGAATTCCAACCAGAATAGCACCCCAACAATGAACATTTTAATTTTTCAAAAACTAGTTATTTTCTTGACATTTTTTTTATCTCTTGATACAACCCAACCATTGAGTAAAAAAAATAAAATATTCAAATTTAAAAATATTGAATTACTTAATGACTGTACAAAAATTGGAAGCTAAGAATTACGTTAAAAGAGAAGAGAGTGAATAAGAAGTAAAAAATTGCAATCAAAGTCCCTTGTAGAGTTCAAAATACTTGGTGGGAGCCCCGGGTGGGGATGAAGAGTGATTATTAAGATTCTTATGAGTGACACGCCAGACCTTCAAGACCCCATCAAGGCTACCAGTGCAAATGGTGCAACTATCTTCGTTATCTTCCACCAATCTACCTCCTATGAATGCTGTCACACACCTAATTGGTCCTCTGTGACCCACCAGAACTGCCAGACACGTGTGTTGCCCATCCTGTTCTCTGCCCCAAACCCTGCTCGTTGAGTCAGCTGATCCACTAACCACATATTTGGCCACACTAGCTAGACACATCACTGCATGTGTGTGCCCTTGGATTGACCCTCCATATTGTAACTGCCCTGCAAACCAGCCCTTTAGCCAGTAGTGTATGTACCCATCCGTGCACCCACCATACAAAATTCCTGCATCTGGGGTTAGTGTTAGGGCCTTCACAGGTGAGTACTTGGCATGCAAGGTTACTGTCAGAGAATGAGGCTGGTCATGGCTGCAAAAATTTCTACGCCAAACTCTCACTGTGGCATCATCTGATGCCGTGTATAGTACCCCATCATCAGCCACAATCATGGCGTTTATTGGCTCAGGGTGGGCCTTTATAGTCTCTATGCACTTCAGGTCTGAGATTCGCCACACTTTCACCGTTTTGTCCAGGGAAGCAGTGTATAGAATGTCCTCTGCTGTGTTGATTGCCATTGACGTGATTATCCCCTTGTGCATCTGTTAAATCATGTCAAACAATCAAGTCAGTGACGGACAAACTATTATGAAATCATTAGTTGCATCTGAGATTGAAATAAAGATCTAAGTAGTTTGATGGGCATAATAGAAATATATACAAGTTGTCGTTTCTCTTTGCATCTGTTTCTGCTCTCATAGCAATTGGTTTATCTTTTCTGATAACTAGCCAGCAGGAAAGGATAACCATAAGAAATTCTTAAGTGGTATTTAGTTAGGTGGTTTCCGGTTGTCAATATTTTTGTTGTTACAGCTGACGATGGGTCACAATTTCTCTAAGATAAGGCAATTTTTAAACAACATTTTTAATGTAATAGCAGAGACGGTTCATGACATGTTGTAGCTAGGATAGAGTCAGAAGCACGTGGCACTTAAAACACTGACAAACGTAGCAGACACTTACTGTCTTGTCTTTGCCGGCGATGTAGCTGCGGACATAGCCAAGTGTCTTAGGGATGGTAGCCAATCGGACATGCTTCAGCACCTTGTCCCAAGTTCTTCTCCACACCCTTATCTTGCCATCACCATAGGCTGCATAGACCGTGTCATTGGACACTTCGAGAGCCACCACCCTGCAAGCCTTGGTCCTGAGTTGCCCACATTCGGTGAACTCAGGGAGCTTCCACACCCTCACAAGGTTGGAGTCAGAGCCGGTGTAGACCAAGCCGTTTGAGGAGAAGGCAATGGAGAGGATCTGGCCATCGTTTCTGAGGACAGAAGAGGCACAGTGGTAAGTGGTTTGAGGGTCAGAATCAGAGAGTTTAGTGGGAGAAGGAGGAGAGGGTGGGGGAGAGAAGTGATGCCGATGAAGAGGTGAAGAAATAGGAGAGTTTTGGAGGCTGCGAGAAAGAGTAGGGCAAGAGAGGCGTGGTGGGGAGTTAATAAAATTTAAGAAAGGTGTTTCTTTAGAAGAATGGCTTCTCAAGAAGTTGTTCTGAGGAGTTGTGGTTGTGGATCTAAAAGCAAAGGATGCTGTGGGATGGGGTGAGTTGGATTCGTCCATTGAACGATGAGGTAGATGATCATTGATCTTCTCTTCCTCGCAACCAAAAGAAAGATCAATGGTGCCTTGGTGGTTATGAGTTGTGAATGAAGTTGGTGTGGTGTGAAGTGTGATGGGGTTATGGATTGGAGGGTGGTAGATGTTGGCTATTACTTCGTTTATTGCAATGGTTGAAAATGCACAGTATATATATAGTGCACATTTAAGCATTAAAGAAATGAGGATCATTGGTACATCGGCAGGCCCTGGACATATACTTTGTTAGATGCCGCATTAGTTGCTGGTTTACTCCACTCTCTAAACAACTTTCATGGAGGAGGTCTCTCTAAATTCTTAAGGACTTAATTTGTGCAACTATTAAATAATCAAAGTTGTACAAGAGATAAAAAAAATAAAAAGTAAGATTTTAATCCATTTGTTTAGAGATATCGGTGACTGAGTTGATGTGAACTTTCTGGTGCAGGAAAATAAGAAAGCAAATAAATGGAAAGTCTTTTAAGAATGTAAATAACACATGGGGATGGGGTGTTCACAAAAAGATTCTTTCCTTTGGTTGAAATTTTAGATTTAAGCATGTGAATATCATAAATGAAAGGTTTGGCACCTATTATATGGAAGGGTATGAGAGATGATAGCATAAAGTGGGTCATTTGAGGGAAATGAGAATTTCAAGAGAATTAAGTGGAGAAGACTAATGCTTTTTCTAAAATGAGATAATGGTAAAGGGAATGGGGTCTCAACTTTTGAGTCAGCTCACCTATGGCATTAATTGGAAGTTCTATTATCGGAATTCCTTCAAGTTCGATCATAAAATGCCTCACCAAACTGTCTGGAATTTGACATCATAATTTTCACTTAAATTTGGTTAGGCAATTGCTGAGGAAGAATACATAAATGTGTAGAAACACAAATAAATGGCAGTGGTTGCGGAAGTCGATACATTCCACGAAATTCGAAAACCCACTGGCTTTTACATGAAAATTCACCCACTTCCACTCACATCAAATTCACTACAACACACACTATCTATCATCATTATCATTAGCATGGAACTTTAACCAGTTAATTGATCATGAAACTTATTTTCATTTTCTCTTTGTACTCTCTTTTCTCCCACTCCTTCTCGCTACTTTTTTTGAAGTTTGGAAATAGAAGTCTTACTGAGGTGAGATTCTTTTATGAATTGGGTCAATAGATGTTACCCGAATTGCCTAAACTTGTTTTGTTTCAAGTTAGAATTATTTATAAGATTAGAAGTTTTTAAAAAAAAATAGACGTTCTTATCAATAATTTAGTGCATCGTTAAACAACTAATGTATCACGAGATAATGTTTATAAACATAATGAAATTGTAATATAATATATTTTAAAATGAAAAGTAGTTTCTATATCAGAATATAGATTGATCGTGGATTTAATATGTTAATGAGAAATTTAATATTTAACTTATTTTCGTATATTTGTTTAATATTGAATAGACTAAACATTTAAACTAATTCACTCGTTATTTAAGCCTCATGATTGTCCTTCTTCTAAATCATTACATATACAAAATATATTCAATATTTTTTTTACCAAAATTTAATCTTACTCCTTTATTTATATAAAAAAAAAAACCCAGTATTAAGACCTGTGCTTACCTCGTTATTCAAAGCTTGAGTACCTGTAACCCTGTTTTTTAACAGAAGGAAGTATGAAAAGAGTGAAAATATAAAAAACAAAGAGAACGTGTATTTACAATCTGAGTTTGAAGTTGGTCAGGTAATCAAGAGGAAACAAAGAAGCTTCGTCCCAGAATGAAAGATGAGTCATGGCTTGTCATTTGATACTCCCTGGATTTTTGTTCCAAGACAAGTAGGACGGATCCCCAAGAGGCCTGCAATTAACATCACCAAATTAAGTTTAAAATTACAAATTTGAGTGATATAATTGGAACTGCTAGTGCAAAATCATGATGTTTGCCATAACTAAAATAATGTAAAGTAAGTAAGTAACTATATAGAATGATGGGGGCATATGATTTGATGATAAGAACCTTGGCATGATGACATAGAGAAGTATGAATGCTATAGAACAGAACAAGGATAGGCCACCAAAGAAAATGAATGCAGTCCCCACGAAGGGATTTTTTCCTCCCATCAAAGATGTGGTTGAGAGAACCAGTTTCTTTTTCCCTCCAAACATGTATGTGTTGTAATTGTTTTCTATTACTATTTCTATCTCATCTTTCACTTCAAGGTCAACCTCTATCTTCCCATATAGTTTTCTGAATGTGGGTAGTGCTGCCGTTCGCATCCAAACTATGAGATCCTCTTGTTCATTCAACTGTTGCATGAATGCCATAACATAACACACAGGTTAAAGAGAAGGGAAAATGCAAGGCAAGGTAACAATAATTAAAAGGAAGAAATATATGTGTTTACGGGTAAACTCTGATTGAGGTTTCCACCCCCAATCAAATCTCTGCGCTGAAAATTTTTTGGATAAACATCAGAGCCAAATCTGGACCTCTGGTCACTCCCCCATGCAATGTCCTTTCTGTTGACCGTCAAGTTCTTCTCGTTGGATACAAATTTGTATGTGTCATTGAACAGACTCCATGCAATAAGGCCGCAGGGAACAATTGGCTGATTTTCCTCTGTCTTGTCTTCAGGATAACAATTTTTTGTTTCCCCCTCAGCTGCCTTATTCCACAGTTGCTTGTCGTTTCTACTCTTCACGTATCTTCAACAATCACACAAAACCATCTCAGCTAATTTCAATACTTTCATTGCAATGGAAATGAACTAAATAGAAGTGCAAAGGAGAAAAGGCTAACAACACACTCTCATCTATTAATTAAATTTATTAAAAACTATAAAAATTTATCAGTCTCGCGCTTTATTAATGAATTCCTCTCAGTTTTGTCAAAAAAAGAACTAATCAATAAAGAACATGTTGTTAATAATTTTCCATGCAAAGAGTTCTTACTAATTTGAACACTATCACTGAATGGAGATGATTATATGCATACGAGTTTCTAGCAGTTTTATTTAAGCCAAATAAGACCTTACATGTAATTTTATACGAAATAAGGAAGAAGATTTTTCAGCAAAATGTACAGACATACCTGCGATGGTTCTGATAGTAATTATCGAGCTGATAATAGATATAAATTGGAGCTTCCATTTTATGCTCAACCTGTAAATTTGCAATAAAACTGTTTTCAATCAAGTATCCAACGAGAAAATGTAAATGGGAAAAAAGGAAAAGAAAAGAAAAAACTCTCTGGTGCCAAATAGATTTAGAGAAGTCTGTTTTACAAAATTGAAGGTGTCTTATTACAGAGGCAGTGTACTAACAGTCCATTTGGTGATGCAGGTCTTATTGGTGGTATTGCTTTGAATATATGCCACTGCATTTTCGGCATATGAGGTAGGAAGGCAACTCTCATCATATTCGATCACAGCTTCCTCCACCTGCATGCATCAGTATTTCTTCATACATCAATGAAACATTCAGCTTCTGCACCAAATCCATTTCTCACTATATAAGTATGTTATATGTGTACGAGATGTTACACTCTCTGATGAAAACAAAGAAGCAAGACCAATAGGGATGAAGACGACTCCGACAACACAAAATGTGATAATAACCTGAGAAAACAAAGATAAAATCACCGATCAATTGTTAGAAGGCATTTGCAAAACCAAATGAGACAAGTTTATGTAAAACGCTATACCCAACCCGGTGTTAGAATCGGTTTCCATGCAGGAAGATCTTGCTGTGAGAATTCTGTATCTACAATAAAATGAGCGATAATTAATGCAAACACAATTTTGTACATGAAATTGCCTGATCAAGTCCTCCAGATTTTGGTGCAAACTTAACATTTGAGCAATTGGCCTTACAAATAAGTAAACGAAGCATTCAAAGATGTTTTATTCAGATTCCAAACAAACCATCGTAACAAAGGCATGAGACAAGTTTAATTAGAGTAAGAAATGGTTAATTGTTTTTGTCATTGAATGAGTATTGTTTCAAAACTGCCAATGAAATTTACATATAGACTTAGTTAACACACAGAATATAAACAAATTAAACATGACATTTATATATGTAACGAAAAACAAGTGAAGAAGATACATATGGGTTTCTTGGAAGTGGGAGCGTGTTTTTCAACGGGCATATCCATGGTTGTTGAGACGAAATAAACAAGGGATGAAAAAAAGGTTACTGAGAGAGAAAATAAATGTAAAGTAGTTGTGATTAAGGTTTGAAGAGAATGCAGTTGTCGAAGTGGGTGGACCACAGAATCAGATTAACGTTGTTGAATTGGACCATTCACCGCTACAACTACCGTTAGCCCCGCCTTATTCGTCTACTCAAAATGAAACAGTTATTTTCCACTTTCTTCCTACCAAAAATCACAACATACTATATATGTTACCTATCTCCTTAAAATATGAATAAATTTAAAAATCATACAAAAAAATTTTACACTCACAGATCAGTAAATTTTAAATTTTCTCTAGTTTTATACATCATTCCTTTAATTCTCAAAATTTATTTATAATTATTTATTATTTATATCTATATCTATATTGTTAATAAAGAGGACATCCAGTTTTATGTATACAATTTTTCTGCATGTTTTATCTTTTTACTATTTCTAGTAACTACTGTACAATGTTTTTTATACTGTTTTGTCTTTTTATTCTGATAAGTACTTCACAATTATTAAGTAACTTTTCTCGTAGCAACTATTTACGATTAAATTTTGACTCTAATAAGATTAAATAGATAAGGCACGTAGTACTCTTTTACTAGGAATAAAAAAGGATATGTAGAATATACATTTTCTAGACTTCTTTATATACGTTAAACTATTCATTATTTTTCGACTTTTTACCTTTCACATTAGAAACTTTTCTCTCACTAAATTTCTCAATATACAAAAAAGTATGGGTAGAATATAACTAATTTATTTACAATAAGAATTTATTTTAAAAAAAACCATTTTTTATATGAGAATACCATACTAAATAGAATTTTAATTTTAATGATTTTCACAAGGTTGAGTTTTGAATTTTTCAATTTATTTTTGAAAGTGAGTATTTATTTATTTACTTTTCTGAGTTCTTAAGAACCAGTACCTTGTTGAGTTAAAACAAAAGGATGTATGCATGAAAAATACGAGGACTTATTTCTAAAACAAAATAAAAAGCAGTAAAATAAATAAATACAGAAAAACTAAAGAAATTAAAATCCAAATAAAGAAAACATTGAACACAAAAATTTACTCAAACCTAATAATAATAATAATAATAATAATAATAATAATTAACACTTCACATTCTGATTCGTGTTTCCTTTTACACAAATTTCATATACAATATTTTCATATGGTAAGTGGAAAAGTATGTAGTAACTGCTTGTGTGTGAGAGAGATGGGATGAGATGATTCTTTTTATTGCCAGAAGAGAAGTAAAGAGGTGAAAAGATGGATGTGTAAAATTTCATTAAAAACTAAGCTAAATGAACTTCAACAGAGATAATTTTGTCTTTGGCACATGCTTCAACAAATGCTTCAACAAAAATGTAGTTGGAGGGACTGCATGGGCAATTCAACGACAAATGCTACCATATTGTACGGCCTGCCATATAGGTATAATCTTACTTTTAAAAATTAAAAAATAATAATACAATGAATTGGGTCATTTTGTCAAGAAGCCGAAGTCACAGCTTCGACTACATCATCTGACTCGTCAACCATCATTTCATTTCTGAAAAGCAATTTCAAATATGGAAGAACCTTGGGAAGCACGGACAAATCAGCTACATTGATACTCATCATGTCAAATGCAATACATGTTTTATGCATGTGCGTTTCATCGAACACAGGAATTTTAGGATATCTTTGGCTGAAATGAGTCAGTACGGTTCGATATGCATTTGCAGACTGTCCCATTTCTATGGCTTCATTTGTGGTGCTGTGATTTCTTGCTATAGCCTCATCTACCATAGCATCCTCAAAAGTTGCCTGCATCAATTAAAAGTCACAAGTAACCAGAGCAGCCTCACTAGTGATGGCATTAAGAAAAGAACAATGCGTTCTAGGGTTTTATTTAGTTCGCATAGACAATGTGGAAGGAAATACACTAACGTGGACGATATATTTGGATTAAAGAATTCATTGCAGAAAGAATTGAAGTAAAAATATCAGAAATAAGACTATCCTTTTCACATAGAAGATCAAAGAAATTTTTCGATCAAAAATATATTTAACTTAAGAAAAAGAATGAACAAGGATACAAGCTGCTTATGAGAATCAGAAACGAGGCAAAATAAGTTGGAACTACAGGGCAGTAGTTAATTACTGGGAAAGGCGGTTAGTTTGGCCAACGGTTTACCATTGGGCCAAAAACTTCTAGAATTATGGCTTGTTTATCATTGTTGGATCTGAAATATGACTAGGATCGCTAATGTTTGAAATCGACTACAACCATCTCATTTTTAACAAGGGAATAGTAGAATACTTAAGCTAAGACAGCATACTTCTGCAGTAGTAGCCTATACACTACCAAATTCCTATAGTGCATTCCTCATCCTTTTAAGATATTTCCAGCAAATTCTAAATAATAGTTAAAAGCTCAAACAAGATCAAGTAATTACTTGCCTCATGGATAAGAACTGTTGCACCACGGGATGCTTCTATTAGCTCTGGGCACGGCCTTGTGTCACCAGAATATACAATCTTCCAGCCAGGTATCAATTTTCCGACACTATTAGTCCTCTCTTCTGCTTTTAAAACAACACCAAATGCCTGTGGGCAATGTACAACAGGGAAACTAATCAAGGCCTTCAGACCAACTTCCTGGATTACCTCCTTAAATTTCTTTAGGATAGGATAAACTACATCTTTGTCAACAGGACTACCTGGTCTTCTAAAACAGCTTTGCATACGAGATCCTCTAGCAAACAAAGTTGACTCAACTTTTGATGCAATTAAGTGCCCATTATTGTTGTTCAGAGTCTCAGAATTAACTGAATTTCCTTGGAAATCATCCTCAAAAGCATCCAATGAAGCTGCTGTGGTGTGTTTGCAGTCAAGAAACAGCATATCTAAATCTTCAAGTCTTTGGTATGCATCTAAGTATCTCTTAAGCTGCCTTGGTCCTACAACAAGCACTGGTTCATGAGGCACACCCCTCAGCAAATCTCGGCGCAGAGCAAGAATCCTGGCCAAGCCTGTATGGTGATCAGCATGAATATGTGAAATCCAAATGCACCTTAAAGTTCTCACAGCATCATCAGCACCAGTAACACCATATCTGTTTCCAAGGGATACATCAAACAAAATAGTTCATATTAAAAGATGAATGAATGTTTAGGATATGGATAAACTTGCCTTCTTTTAAGTTGTCCCAAGGTTCCTTCACCGCAATCCAAGAGCAGACCTCCTTTTGAGAAAAGATTTATATATATTGAGCTCACATTTCGGTATTTTGATGGCTGGGATGAACCAGTTCCAAGAAGAACTATCTCCAAGTCATCTCTCCTTATATTTTCCAGACAAGCAGGAATACCATTTGCACATAGCCATGGTTCCTCAATCATCATCTTATGATCCACCACAGGAGTTAAGTTGTCCTTTGTCTGACTACATTCTTGCCAGAGCTGACTTACGTGATTAACTGCTTCTGAAACTTCAGGAATCTCTGACAGTAAATCATCAATGATTTCTGAGGAAGTTACCTTAGTAGGAATACAAGATCTATCTAACCCAAGATGAGCATAAGGACGCAAAGTAAACTGTAAAGCAGAGAGTAGTATATCTATCAATATATGAACTTGCCAAAAGGAAGAGTGGTCCTAACGTGACCACTGAGAAGTATGTCTGGGAGATAATTGGAGCAGCACTATAAAGGGAAAGATGATAAAAACTCTCCTAAGGTGATTTGGTCATGTCAGAAGATTAAGAGAAGCTCCAGTGAAACAAGTAGGTCAAATCAAAGATTACTAAAAAGGATAGAAGAGAGCCTAGGAAAATAACATGCCCTAAAGATTTCACAGAAAAAATTGGGGTCTTAAAAACTTGCTTCAATACATTTATTATAAAAATTCGTGATAATAAACTACTCTCTCCAAGGACTTGACAAGAAGAATGTCATTCATTTGTTCTTTCTTAGTGATGCATCCAAAAAAATTAGAAATTTCAAAGACAAAAAGTTGGACCACCAGAAATGTTTGTTTAAAAAGTTATTTAAGCCTGTACATTATTAGTAATTGGCTATAAGGATCCCAATAAAGGCATGTATTATCACAACCAGACTTCTATTTTGACTTTATTAGTAATTGGCTGATCAGACTCCAAAAACTTTATTTTGACTTCTATGAGAACAAATAAGTTAAAGGCCAGGCGGCAGGCCACATCAATCTTTCATACCTTAAGAAGATTTTCAGCAGAAATGACTTCAGAAAGTTCGGAAAAAGAACACTGCAAAGGAAACAAATCAAACAAGTAAATTAAACTTGTTTTTGTCTTAATTCCCTTATTCTAGTAAAACAAATTCCATATCATGAGACAAACCTCGCTTGAAGCAAGAGAGCTAAATTTTGAGCTAAGATTAGGAACGGACCAAAATCCTGGAGCTGGAAAGAGCTGAGGACACAAGTAATTAAGTCGGGTTGCAATTCTTGCACTAGCTTTCAAAATAGGAATCTCTACATTTTTCCTGCAAACAGCACGAGCAACCAGGTGTAATCACTGATAATGCAGGTAGGAGAACCAGAAAAGAGACTCTCCAGAAAGACAAACATTTTACCTTTCATGTCCAGCCATGATATGTTGTGCAGATCTGAATTTGTTCATCCATTTTTGGTAATTTGAACAACTCACGACAGATGAAGGAGTTAGGTGAATTACACAAGTGACACTCTTACTAGCCTCTGTTAGGTTGTCTGTTTGATCACAATAGCTAGCAAGTGATTGTTCGCACAATAATGCTTCCAAATGGGACTCTGTTGGGCAATCGACAAGGAGTACAACGGGACCGGGAACAGAAGGGCCCAAGACATCACTTGGATGAACCTATTGTAGGTTGTAGCAGAAAAGCAGTTACTTTACAATGTATGGAAGCCCAACATCAAATTAAAATAAACTAAAGCATGTGTTGTTGAGATTGAAATTTATGTCTCAAATTCTATCTTTTTCTAAATTTGATTCTACTCTGCTTTAGGTAAATAATGTAGAGTTTTGTTGAGACTAACCATGATATTCTGGTGATCAGATTTCACCGAGTTTCCAAGTTGCAGTTCCCGATATTTGGGCCCAGGTTTAAGACCAAGGGCCTTAGCTTTCTCTGGATCAAATTTTCCCTTGATTTCAGGCAGTTCACAAACATATACTACAGACATATCACCAGGTTTTGCTGCAGATCGTTTTCTGCCATTGGAGGAATCAAGGGTATCTAGACTATGGTCCATCCTCTTTTGTGAAGAGCTTTCTGAAGTTGTCAGAACCTGACCTTCAATGCAATTTGGTTGTAGGATAATGGCTGATATTTTGACCACCTCATCATTAATTAGAACAATGGGCTCCAAACGCTTGCTTTGATGCGGCACAGTGGATCCATTGGTGTTAAAGATAGGCCCAAAGCTCTTTGTGTGAACCATGGCAGCACCGGGAATAAAAGATCTCATGGCATCTACTAAATACTTAATGTCTGACGGGCCCCATATGTTAAGCTACAAATTAAAAGAAACCATGGATTATAATAATTATATACGAAAAAAAATGGAAGATCATAGGAAGCCAAATGCTACTTACAGACATTCCTTCTTCTCCCATGCCAGCCAAAGTAAGCAGTAAACCTGTGAGTTGAAGAAAAATTATGAGTATTTCAAGAACCCGTCTTGATGAATCACCAATCAAACCAGTAAAGACGAAACAATTTACACGTCAAAGAAATTACTATATTATTAAAGAAAAAAATGACATGTTCAGCAATATATAGCACGCATCATCATAAAACCGTAAGGTTATTAACAGTCCAATACAGACCTGGAAGGCCACCGGCAGTCTCAGAACAGACGCGAGAAAGAAATATGTGATCTATCTGAAGAAAGATGAACAATAATAAGAAAACGAAGAAACTATCTTTTGATGAGATGATACTAGAAAATTCACAAGGGTTCAAGCTAAAGATATACGATACCTTTGATAATTTAATCTTATGTTCTGTGCAAAACCTTTGCAATCCCTGAATTGAATATGAAATATAAAACTTAAGCCACCACAGAGAGATAGGAAAGCAGATAATAATACGAAGAGAATATCCGAATGCAAGTGGAACTCTGAAAGAAAGAGGAGTTGAGAATTTAGAGTTACCTCCCCAGCATTGAATATAAATCTTTGATTGTCAAAGAAAAGCAGGACCGAAGGAGACGTATCCTGAGTATCCATTCCAGTTCCCAATATCTGTGATTCAAAGCAGAAGAAAACAAATTGGTAATAAGGCGAAATAAGTAACCGTTTTGGGGAGGGGAATAGAAATTTAGAGATGAAGTAAATACCTGAACATAGGATATGGTATTGATTGGGTTAAGCCTACGAACTTTGAGTTGGAGGTTCTTCCTGGAGACGTCGTTGCTGTCTCTGCCCTCGGCCCTTCTCTTGTTGAAGTTGGAATCTTTGACTTCCATTGGGTTGGGCGTAGTGCTTTTCCTGCGGAGAGGAGGGATGTTAAGGTGTCGTTTGGAGGAGGAGGAGGAGGCGAAAACGGTTAGGAGAGAACGAAATTGGACATTGGAGGGTTTGGAGAGAGAAAGGGAAGAAGAAGAAGAAGAAGAATGACGGGGGAGAAGAAGAATGTGACGAAACTTTGAAATTTGGGCCATCGGGAAGCCCTTTATCCGAAGAGGGTTTTAGGCTGAGCCGTAATAAAACCCCCCCCACACCACCTCACCTCGCCTCCTCTCTCTCTCTCTCATTATTCTTTTCCAATTTAAATTTCCTTTCTCTTTCTTTTCTTTTACATCTTTTTTTAAGTGAATAATCAATAATGGCTAATAATGTTATAATTTTAGTCTTTTTTTTTTTAATAATTGATGCATATTCTTTTCTTTAGATATTTTAAATCTTTTCTATCGATATAATTATTATTTTTATATTATATATAAATTTTTTAAGCTGACAAAATTATGATTCTAACCTTTCATAATAATTAATATATATTTTTTATATTTTTATATCAATATAATAAATATCATTTTTATATTGTATAAATTCTTTACTCTAACAATATTACTCCTTTTAGATATGTTAATCTTGTAAAATCAATATAATAATTATCATTAAAACAACTCATAAAAACTCTCAAACAATCATTAAATATAATGTTATTAACTTCACTTTTACAATAATTAATTTTTAACAAATTTTGAAAATGACAAGTCATGACCAAATTTTTTTTTTTTACACATTAAGTTTTAGTTTTTATTTTATTTCTACTACTAAATTTTAATTGTCACAATCAATAAATTAAAATTATTAGATACATTGCACTTAATTTTTCATAATTCCAATACAATACTTATAATTTTTTTGAAATTTTAAATTTTAAAAAAATATACTTAATACATTTTTAATTTAAATTTTATAAAATGTTTGATTTTGAAAAAAAAAACATCAAATCTAAATCAACCTCAAATTTCAAATTAATAAAATATATAATTAAGATAAAAATAATAATATTAACCCATGATAATATTTATTTAATTAATTTAATTTATTCGGATAATCTAAATATGTATTTTATGTGAGTAACTCATGGGCAATATTTTATCTGAATTTTCTTAACATACTTATTTATTTAATACAATTTAAAATAAAGTTTATAATTTTTTTTATGCTAAACCTATTATTTTATATCAACTAAAGATATATGGTGATGAACAGCTTGTAACAGATGAAATGAACAAATATTGGTTGGTATCTGGTAAATATGAGCTACCAATTGCAGAAAAGTAAAAGGAAGTGAAAAGTAATAACCTTGCCAGCATGGAAATTGAATGCTTTTGGGAGGAGATAGATGAATGTTCTTGTAGCACTGTGTTTTCAACATTATCCTGCAACTGGCTTGAACTAGTTGTTGATTTAGCAATTTCCACATAGCGTTTGTTTTGTGTTTTTACTTTGTATTTAAAATGTCCAATTCAACCTCTATCCAAATTCCTTATTCAATCCACAAGTCCCAACTCAACCTCAACCATTGTTTGCCCTGACCTTATCCCTTCATTAGTTCATTTTTCTTTCACAATACTATATACATGTTCCCTTGCTATTGTAACTATGCAAACACTATCAGATAAGATCATCACAAAAACAACCACAAAGGACAAGTACCATTCATACTACTACACTCAAATTCAGTGCAAGCAAAATATCCTCAGCTCAACATATCACTTAACAAGAAACTTTGAAAATATCACAAATGTCACTCCTTCAACTCCAATTCACTTCTCATGCATTGCGTCCCTCTTCCCACAACTTCAGACCCAACAACAGACCTCTTTATCCCTCTAAACGTGTCACCTTTGTAAGGACCAAAATCCGAGCTGTTAGCACAGTCCCTGAGAAGGACTCAGACTCAGACACCACTGACCCCAACGAGCCACCTTATGTTGGCTTTGTATTTGTTAGTGTAAGTTGAACCATTATGATGCTACATCTAATGTAATCCTAGCAAGCTACATTGGTTTTACATTTTTATTTTTTAAATTAATCTCACTAATGATTTTGGTTGTCTCTTCTGGGTTGGTTTGGTTAGTCTGTGCTTCTGCCAGATCAAACACCAGATATACACTTTCGTTCTGCTTGTGGCGGCCAGAAGCTTAGGAAGATAATGATGGATTCCAACATTGAGCTCTATGGACCCTATGTAATAACCTCAGCAACTTCAAACAAAACAGTTTCTTTTAATAAATAGTTTCATGCTAACAACTTTGCTATTTGGTGGTAGTAAGAACAAAATTTTTTGCTATTTGTAACTCTAATTATTTGCTCTGTAACATAGTGTGAATCAGTTTGTTGATATGCTTTTGTTAATTTGTTACTTTTTTCAGTCCAGAGCTCTGTTAAATTGTGCAGGGGGTGGAACTTGTGGCACATGTTTGGTTGAGGTGAGCCATAAACTTCTAAGAAGTGTTTCATAGGGTCATCCTTTTAAAGTCTTCTATTTTCATGTTTGGTATGAATTGTTTTAGAAAAATGTTTCTGAAACTGTTTTTTGACTATATGTTCTAACAGTATTCATTGAAAAGATGGGAATCCAAAATTCCTATAGAGATGAAAAAGTTTCAGTCACACTCATGATACCATTGATAGGAATCTCTTAAACATATAAAATACATTCATAACATTCTTACGAATTTGATTTCCATATTCTTGAGAAATATTATTCCAAACAATAGTAATATAGTTAGAAGATGATCAAATAATGTACACTACTAATTCTATTTCGCACTTGTTAGGTTCTTGAAGGTCAGGAGCTTCTAAACCCTCGCACTGATAAAGAGAAAAAATTACTGAAGAGGGTAATAGATAGTCGAATTCAGATTGATTTTTTTTCTGCCATTTTTTACTATGAACTGTATTGGTGGCTAAAAAGAGAATTTTTGTTATGTGGGGTTTTTTCTTTTTTCCAGAAACCAAAGAATTGGAGATTAGCATGTCAAACGGTTGTTGGTGAACCAGATACTAGAGGAGGGGGGGTTCGTGATTCTTCTTCATCCTTGAACTTTAATACTCCTTGTCTTTGGTTAATAAATTAGAAAAGAAATCATTGAACATATAATTCAGTCTTCATACAGACATTTTACCAAATTGATTTCTGCTTCTTTATGCAATAATCATATAAATGTAACATATTCTTGATTTGATTTCTACATGTAAAACATATTCATAGTTGATATATCTAAAGAACAAATGAAGTGATTTGTAGATGTAAAACATATTTTGAATTGATATATTGGTTTTGATTTGATGCAGCTTGTGATTCAACAACTGCCAGAGTGGAAAGGGCATGAATGGAGATATGCAAAGCCTGGAGAGCCCAGCTGGGATTCAGAGGAGTCTCTGTGAAGCCCAAAACTAAACAATAATATAAATCCAATTCTTCCTAGTTATATATGTCATGCATTTTAGTTTTCGCTTCATTTTTTTGCAAATGAAAACCAGGAACAAAATTTTGGAAACTTGCAATTAGGGCATAGGACATATAATATTCTGTTCTACCACCCACTTAATATTTTTTTTAGTATATAAGCTTTTTTTTTAACAAAAATTACATGAAAATTACAACTTAAGTTAATCATTAATCATTAGAGGGATCTTAATGAATTTGTAGTAAATAAGTTAATACTCTGTTTATAAAATAAAATTTAAAAAATTAAAATACTAAATCGTCATACATATCTTTAGATGAAATTTAAGAAATAAATTATATTTTTACCGTAAAAGAATTTTTCTTCTTGCCAAGTAAAGTTGGACACATAAATTAAATAACGTCGTAATTAATTGATATTTAAATTAAGTTTATAATTTTTTTTTTAATTTTTATAGTATTACAATTCTCATGTACTTTTAATTAGTTATATATATAAATTTGAATTCAACATGTCTTGTATCATCTTAATTTATATGAATAACTGTTTTCAAAAAAATTTATTTTGTAAATATATTTTTTTTATATATTTTCGAAGGGAATTTTTTTATGTAATTAACTATGATTTAGTTAGATGGAAATATATTTTTTAAAAATATTAATTGATTGTCGAAACTATGAAAGAAAAACATATTTTGATATTGAAATTATTATAATAAATTATTAAAAGATAAAAAAAAATATAGTAAGAATTACTTTAAGTGTACAAATGGGTTTTCATGTCAAAAGTTCTCTTTCATGTGTTATATTTATCTATTACTTTTTTTACAGATATTTCTCTATAACGTAACTATTAATTAATTTATATATAAATTATTAATGTTGACAAAAGTCAATTTCACTTAAATTAAAAGAAAAAAGTTCAATAAAATAGTTAAATATAAAGATAATAAATAAGAAAAAAAAATATTTAGAAATTTTTTAAAATTTTAAATTTCATGTAAAAAAATTAAAACATATAATAACAGACAAATAGAAAATTACACTTGTTTTAATCTCCTCGTAATTTACTCTAATGTTCTTTTATTAACTAGACTGAAGGTTTTTTCACATTTTCTCTTATTCCATACCCAAAACTTTATGATCATCTTCATCTTCATCTTCATATTCAATTCACCTTTTTTGCATCTTTCTTAGTTATTAATTCTTCTTTTTCAGCTGTTATCATTTTTACCCAAAGGTATGCTTTATAGCATTTCCTTTTAACCTTGACTTTAACTTACATGACGATCCATCAAGATTCTTGATTTATTCTTTTCACCTTCTAGTTTCCCAAAAAGTCTCTTTTTTCTATTTTTCTGATCCCTTTTCTCCTTGTCACGTATACCATTTACCTAACAACTGCAATTTTATCATAAATCTTGGATAGTATTGGATATGCGATCAGTCAAAAACCTATCACAATCCATTGAAGCAGAATTTTAACATCTGAGATTGTCTTCAGTTTATCTTTACTTAAACGCAAAATTTGAGTTCTTTTCAATGTACTTCCTCACAATAAACTTCATTGTGAAATGAAGATGATTCTCCCTTTATATATTATTTTCACGTAGAATTTGAATTTTCCTGAATATGCTTCCCTAAAAAGTACATTTGTTCTGCATCATTAAACAAGTAGTAAATTGCAATTACAGTTTGGAGGAGTGCAATGGTGGAACTCTTGAACACTTAACAGTAGTCCAACTTTTTGCAATCCCGGGACGCATGTGGCCCTCCCTCCAAACAAAATGTTTTGACTTGGTGTTACCCTATTCTTGTTCTTAATTCCTTGTCTTCTATTGCTTGGATTCCTTCCATTTTAACCTTTTTATATTTAATAATTCACACTTGCTGGTCCCCATTCACATCAACACCTGTTGGGCATACCCATATGCACTTCATGGAAACGTCCTGAAGAAACGTTTCTCCATGTCCATCCTCATTTGCCTTGCAGCACTAAGCAACAGATAATTTCAGTTCCCCTCGCCTATTTTCATCTTCCATTCGCTTTACTTTTTATATTGCAAGTACTATATATAATCATTTACATTTTCACTGTGTTTTCCCTGCATAATAAAAGCCTAAAAGACAAACCTGCATAATAAATTAGTCAACGACAAATTATACCTATTGATCATTAATAGTAAACAATCAAACGTAATGTGTTCTGCTTTACCATTACCCATTTTCATTTATCAAACGCTTACTAAACTTCTGCTTCACTGATTGATGTTAATTAATGGCACTAGTTATCCTCCTGATTTCAAATTAAAACTTAAGCTATAAATGAGATATATTTGTGTTTTAAGAAAAAGAAAAACTACATTAGCAACCTCATGAATTCTTACAAGAAAACAATGACTCCAACTTTACATTAAAAGCAAAAACAAAAACAAAAGGCTGAGATGAAAAGAAGGAAAAGCAAGAGTTACTTTTCCTGCTTTATTACATAGAAATTAACACAGGCAATTAACAAAGTGGATGGAATGAATCAAAAATCAGTGGGGAGAGGTGTATGCTGCTGGGTGGAAATGAAGGCATAGGTATATATCAGACCAGCCAAACCACCACCAACAAGAGGGCCAACCCAGTAGATCCAGTTGTCATGAAAGTCACCACTGACAACTGCAGGGCCAAAGGAGCGTGCAGGGTTCATGGACCCTCCCGAGAATGGTGCTGCAGCTAAGATGTTTGCACCAACAATGAAACCTATGGCAATGGGTGCAATAGTGCCCAGTGAACCCTTCTTCGGGTCTGCTGCTGTGGCATACACAGTGTACACTAATCCAAATGTGATTATAATCTCAGTAACAACTCCTTCTCCGGCTCCAATTCCCGCAGCAACACCGTGGATAGGAATACTCTGACATCAGATAATACCCACTTAGTTTCTTTGCAGAATTGATCATTTTTTTTTTTTAATTTTAATGTCTACGACAACATTACACACCTATAAGATTAAATGAAGTTGAGAGTTACATTTTACTTATATCTATGCTCATCAAATATGAGTTTTTTTTATTTTTTTTTTTATTAAAGTTAAGGAAAAAACTGAGTTTAATTTAACAAAAGAAACTGCATTTAAGTTTTCTCAGTAATTTTCTTTACACACCAAGCATTCTTTGTAAGAAATGGTGATCTAATGTCCTTGCATGTGTTATATGCTTGACCATCTGAACCAGCATGGAACCATTTCATATACGTACAATAAAGAACTATGAGGAAACTACATTCAATAGAATTATACTGAATGTCCGTAACTAATATGCTGAATAGCAAAAGGGAAGATATATGGGTCGGTTTATGCATGAAGCATCCGATGCATGAATGACAATTTTGCCATGTTCGTGACACTGTTAAAATCATATATGGATGGGTAGAGTTTGAACTTACATAGCCAGTGACAAACTTGAGGAGTAAGCAGGCGACTATGGAGCCTAGGAGCTGTGCAATCCAGTAGAAGAGACCAGTGAGGATGGTGATGTGACCCCCAAGAGCCAGCCCAAAGGTCACAGCAGGGTTGACATGGCCACCAGAAATGTTGGCTCCAACAGAAACGGCAACGAAGAGAGCAAAACCATGGCAAATGGCAACAGCTACCAACCCAGTAGGATCAAGAGCTGCATCTGATGTCAACTTAGCTGCAAAAGAATTATAACAAGTCAGATTCGAGTTGAAATTAAGGAAACACAACATTTTTAAGTGTTTGGTTTTCCAAAACTTCTGCATGTATATGTACATAATCCAAACACTTTGTTTTAGAAGTTATCTCTTGCAATGACACATCTAATCTTGATAAAAAAAAAGGTTGTGCTACTTGAATTATTGATAAAGAAGTGGCATTGCGAAGATAGATGAGTGAGGTTATTAAATTGTCCATTAAAATAGAAAAACTAACCATAGGCTATGGCTGAACCAACACCAGCAAAAACAAAGATAAGGGTTGAGATGAACTCAGCAATGTAGGCCTTGATGGAGGCCAAACTGAAAGAATCATCGAAGCGTCCGAATGCTATGCCAGCCATCTTCAGAGTTCCTGTGAGAATCTCAAAGATGGAGGAGAGGATAAGATAAGAAAGTGTTCGGAGTTAGAAATATGGCAGAAAAGGGTTCTATAAGGAGCTATATAAATAGTAGAAATTGTCAAGCACAGTATAAAGCTTATTAAATAAGTTCACGACACCAATTATTGATCAGGTTGTCTATCATTAATTTCAGTAAAAAAGAAAAGAAAAACTTGATTAATCACCTCTAAACTTGTTTTTTATTTCTAAATTTGAATATGAGACTTTATTTGACAGATTCGAACTCACTTTTACTTTATCTGAATTAATGATGGTGATGAGATTGTCTTATTGTTATGGTTGATATAAATATCAGGATAGAGACAATCATCAGTCTCTAAAAAGATTGGAAAGAGATAATCGGTGTGAGATATTGAAATAAGATACAGCAAAGTTGTTTGTAGTATTACTAGAGAAGAAAAAACTTGTAGAAGATTTCAATTTATTAAAGTAAACTATTAAACTTATATGAAAAGTAAATATTTGTGCAGTCTCTTATGCAGAGTGGATAGTACGTATACATGTTATGTATGAGAGAGATAAAAAGGGAATGTGGTAGATATGAATGTATATTGAATGAGGCATTTTTCTGGCAAGCTTAGCTGTCACTGGCATGAATCGTGATTCATTAGAAATGTCCGGAAGCTGATGAATGATTCCTTCATGTGGGTAGTGTGGAGAGAGGTGATGTTTGGTGGGGTACAACCAAATGCAATGTGAAGCAAATAATCACAAAACAAAATGAAGTGAAGAGAAGTGGAGGACATGAATAAATTTTGCGCCACAAACAGCACCGTCCACTCTCTTGAAATCAGCTATTCAAAATGCCTCAACATAAAGAAATTTGTGGGTGTTAATATGTCACATAATGGTCCATCATTACAAAAAAATGTGGTCGGCAAATTCGATCTAAACCAAGCAGAGTCTTTAGGACTTTTTGGCCCCTCTCCTTGTTTCATGCTCAAACCACTTTCTGTAAATTGTTTGGTTAATTATGATTATGTCATACTAATCTAAATTCAAATTGTTTGTCTCATTACTAGTTTCTCTTTCCTCTATTTTAATTAAAACTATTTTATATTTTTTTAAAGCACCAAAAAAACAATTGTGTATAGGAACCCTTCTTCCTAAACTCATCAATTTTCCAAAAAGATTCATTCATATCAGCCACAATAGCTGATCAAAGAACTTCTCTAACAGTAACGGAGCTACTTTACAGTTGATTATAGCTGGCAAACCCCACCTTCCCCTGTTTCAATTTTTCTTATTTTATCAAAGAAAATCAATTAATGTACATTTAGTGAGTTCATTCTAGAGAAATAGTTATCATCTTCTTTATTGAGCTTTAAGCACAGTTGATAATTATGAAATAAGTACTCAATATTTTTAATTTAACCACTTCTTTAACGGTATTTTATTATTATTTTACTATTAAGACAATCTAGTTCTGCAACTAAATATTATATCGATGAAATTTTACTCTATACTGCCATTGCAGTAGTACATGTTTTGTCTCAGTTGCTGGTTGTAAGCTACTAGTTAACAGGAATACCAATTTAATCAATTTAAACATAGAGTCGTGTATTTCATATAGACTGATTCAGTGAAAAGAGAATTGGAAAGAGAATTAGTTGAATGTCAAACAACAAAACCTTGCATGAAGCTACAAAATATCTGAGGTCTTGGTTTAAACAAAAAAAGGAATCCTTATCTGCCAACTGTTCATATAAGATAGTGCCATGCATGAAGCTACAAAATAAGCAACATGTTAGCATCGATAATCGATTTGTTTATAACATAGTCTTTATTAATAATTTTGTTATCCTTTAGAATGTGGATAGCCTAAGTTCAATTAAAGAACTCAAAATTGAACCAAACATAATGACAAACTTGGGGTTCCCACTCACTGCCATATTCATTTTGCATAGAACAGGATTCCCTGCTATTGAAAAATAACAGCAGGTCATGTAGTTATCACCCAAGAGCCTAGAATTTCTTTTCATTTTATTATGTGGTATATATAATTTAATTTTAACTGTGACATCGTAAATCATGTTACTTGGTTACTTGATTTTTATTAAATTTATGGGATTAGCATGTATAAATGAAGTCCTGAAACGTGACTTGAATATTTTTGAGTGACATTGCCAGCGCAATTACGGGCCTTGATAGCAGACAACTAAACATGCATAAAAGTGACAGAAGAAAGGTCCATCTAATTTGTGGAGAACAATACTGTACTTTATTCCAATTCGTAAGCAATTGATTACCAATGATCATGGTTAGATATTTACATAAAGATGATTCATATAATATAGAATTTTTATTCAGTTTTTCACAATTGTAAATACTGGTCATATCTAAGCAGTTATATATAAACAATTGATTAGCGAAGGATGCATTTATATTGTTAGACATCTTATTACGAGATGACTCATAATGCAAAATTCTTATTCAACTTCTAACGTATGTAAAAACTCGTCCAATCCACAAAAACGGGTGTGTTGTGTTGTGTTGTATTAGGAAAAAAATGTTTTTGTCTTGGACTTTTAATACCTAGAAATTATATTTAACTTCAACTCATCTAAATTATCATAGGCTCGTTCAAAACAACGTTGGTACTGTGTTAGGAAGAAAAAGGTTTCTTATTCCTTTTAGTTAAATTCTTGTCCGTACTCTTATTATATACAGCACTTATGTTAAACGAAATTCAATTTATATGTGAAAACCAAAACATAAAATAGTAATTTAAGTAATTGCCAATCAAATATTATTTTATGGAGATTTTAGAAGACATTCAACACCTTGATAATTCTTTAATTCTCAAATACTTTATATTAAAAAGCATTGAATGAAAAGTAAATATATTTGATGTTTTAATTTTTCTTATATATTCATTAATAATAAAGAAGTTTGTCAATTTTTTTACCCTTTTACTATATGTTAAAAGTCATTCCAACTGTAATTAATGGTTGATCCACAGTATAAAATATTTTTACACTAATAGAATATATCTATTAAACTCTTTTGTATATAACGTCTTTATAATTGTTTTTTTTTCTTTACTAATAATTTCCACATATTACAATAGTCACTTACATGTGAATGAACGACACCTAATTTTATTTATGAACAACTTTTAAACATACGTGAAACTTGATTATTCCTTAAATAATCGGCGATTAATAACTACCGATTAAGAAGTCGAGGTCTATAAGAGGCCATATTAATTGTCGAGAAAAACACAGAAAATTTATCTAATTTCCAGCCATGTTCTTTTACTGGTAGAAAGTTTAATATCTTTCATGAAGCTACCACTCAAATCCTTATTCCACATTAAAGATAGTAATATAATAATGAACAAATCATTAATCATTCTACCTGCATATTTCCGGGAAAAGGAATTGAAGCACAACAATGATAGTATCCGTTTTCGTCGAAAGAAAATCTCTCCGAAAGATGAGCTTCACGAATAAGATACTCTCCCCAGTCCTCTGATCCATACTGCTTGAATATGCCTCGTGCATCAAAAGAATAAACCTTTCTTGTCCGCTTATTCCTGAACAATACCAGCACGTATCAGCTTACTGAAAAATCACAAAATTTTACATAGGGAGATTGTTGAGCTGAAAATATAAGGTGGAAGTAGCACCTTTTCCTATGCCTTGCGTTCATCACAGTGGCGTGTAGCTGCAAAACAGGAGAAAAATCTAGATGATCAAACAAACTATCAATATTTCTAACAATAGGGTGATTATATGACGTGATTTGGTGCTAAGGTTTCCTAGCAGGGCCTTGAGAAAAGTATCTTTCTTTCCTTTTTTTCTGCCATTGAAGTAGTTTTTCCAAACTTTTACAATTTAATGCTGGAAAGAGATTATCATTCTAGTAAAAATAATAACAAATATCATTCGGTACAAGGGGACTTTGTCCCCAATATACAAATGCTATGATGATTTATGCCAACACATGAGCTGACACTATATTAACAAAACTCACTACATTAACAAAAATCTGAGACATTCTAAGATGGAAAAAAAATAATTATAAAAAACTGATAAAATAAACATTAGATTAGTATACTAAAAATTACCTTTAATAAATTAATGTAGGTTAAAATAAACAATTCTTTATAATTTATCCAAAAGCAACAGATATGAATCTGATAAATTTAGTTTACCTTCAGTTCATGTTTGGCATCCCTCTCTAAGACGAGTCCAGCTTCAACATAAGCATCAATAATGACTTCTAAAAAAGCTTAGAAAACTCAAACAATTCTTTGAGAGCAATATATAATCAAAATCAGGAACCAAACATTGATCCATAATTATTTGAAATTTATAAAACTATAATAAAGAAATCCTTAATTAAACTCTCCCCCCTCCTAAAAAAAATCAAAAAGAACAATCCACATATGGATACGACAAGCACGTAAAAGACGGCCCTCACTGCCAATTTCTTCCACAGGAGCATACAGAACACGGGCTTTTGCCAAAGAACCTTTCATGCATTCCTACAAGGGTAAACATATGCTTCTCTCATCAAAGATATCAAACAAATCAGAGAGGTCAATTTGATGGTAAAAGTTTCTAGCAGACACGCATAATGCAATAGGAAATCTTTCAGCAAAGCCTAAAAGTTTGCATGCAAGCTTTCAAAGGGATATATTTTAGAATGCTAATAACAAACAAAAAAATTATAGATCAACTTTTTAATTTGTATATTGTTCAGTTACTTCATTCTATAGATTTAGTGAATATACGAGTAGGAATGCCATTCTATATCTTGTCAACGGATAAGCAGCACTTCATATCAGTAAATGGTGCTTAAAGTAGATGCATACCACTCCCTTTAATCTTATAGAGAGAGGCCGGTTATCCAAGCTTTCCATAACTTTTGAGGAGATATTCTGCACAGCTAAAAAAACATAAATAAAAAAAATCTCATGCTCTTAATATATTATTATGATGAATTTAATGAAACTTACCTGCAAGACCTCAGCGGCTGTCTTAATTCGCTCTTTGTTCCATAGCTTAAGCATGAGTACTGTAAGGTGAAATGTTTTAGGCTTGATGAATATAGATTTGTCAATACCCAGATCTGCAAAAGTGCAACATAACAGAACAGTTGTTATTTGAAGTAAAGCGTAAACATTTTGTCCCTGTTGAGTTTCTACATGAAAAAGTAAATTTATTATCAATGAAAACAACAGTTTACTAGGTAATATGAACAAGTCTTAATATAATTTAACAAGAATTCAGAGAACAGGCACCACAAGTGGAAAATGATGGTGAACAGAAAATATAACAAAACACATATCAAATGGATATAATTTCACTCTTGATTCAAATTCCTTAAGCTGTAAATATCTTAAACATAGCAAACCAGATTGTTTAAATACCAGATGAAGCAGAAGACATGGATGTTTTAGGTCTGTAACTGACAAGGGGTATGTTAGTAAGATTAAGTTTAACTGATTCACTGTTATCATCGACTTTAAGTTCAACTGCAACACCAGCATTTTCCTTTGACAGTTGATCCACATCTTTGGTGTCAGTAGTACCCTCATCTTCATTGGAATCAGAATCAGTATTCTCATCCTTCCAAGAAACATTTCCCAAAATCGAGTGTTGAAAATTGATGAGTTTATTAACTAACTCGGGATGAATTGCCAGTGGAAGGGATATGAAGTGTGAATAATCAAGATTTGGACTATTAACAGTCTGTTATAAAAAAAACAAGAAAATAAGTGAATATTAGTCTGTGACAGCAAAGTAAACACAGGAAACAAATAGGAAAAATGAGATCAATATAATCAAAGGCCTTTTGAATCTGAGAGGCTGCCCAGACGGGCAAACTGACCTCATCAATTATAGCCTTTATCCTCTCTGAAGCTGAATTAACACTGTCGATTGAAATGCCTTCAATGGCTGCAATAGACATTTATATTGAATAATTAGATATCAAATTTTGTTATCCACTCTTATGAGAGTAATCATGATTTAGAGGAGTGGAGAGCCTCTACTTTAAACTGAAGCTCCGTATCTAACACTCAACTAATGTAAGACTCAAGCTCCTGTCAAACATAATTATGTTTTGGCCTTTCAAAGGAATAGGAATTTTGCTTATAACGAGTGAACAAACACAACTTGAACCAAAGATCTATTAATATCATTATTGTCAAATATCAATAAACTCTATATTCTTTTGAATGAAAGAGAATTATACTCATGTCAAATCAATCAGCTATGACTTAAATATCTCAAAGAATAACAATAATCAAAACTAAAACACAAACATGATAAAAAGATAACTATTTACAAGCTGACGTACACAAGATAGATACCAGATTAGGTAAACCCAAAACTTACATATGAAATCCTCTTCTTTTGAAGTAGGTATTATTATTTTAACCCCCATCTCCTCTTCTATCGTTTTCTGTGTGGATCCCCTGAAATAGTATTAAGTATTGTAAGATGCATATAATCTAATTAACATGTCATAAGCACAATCTTCTATCCTTTCCCTCTGATAATAACAATAGCAACAAGAATCTCAAGTCAAAACTATTACAATTCCTAACATGCATAACTTTCCTTTTCAGCCTATACTATCAAAGAACACTTTCTCCTGTCATTTTACAATCATAAAAAAATATTTTTCTTTATCACTTTCACCCATGTTTGTTACACCTCTTATTAGAAGTCACTATAAGAAGAAGAAAAGGAAGGTCAAGGGGAAAATTCTGTTATGACAAAATTGAAAGGGAGGTTGTTGAAAATAGAGAAGCAAGATTTGCACAATCTTGAGAGGGTAGGATTCGTCCGTGATCTGAGAAGCTTATACATGTAGGATTGTAATTCCTTTCTCCTTCACATTAGAGGAGCCTGTTATGAAATTAAAGTCTACATTTTCAGATTATTTCCCTGCCAGATTTTATCAATGTCATATTGAGCCTCTCTTTATCTGAAATTTATCTACTTCAACTGGGCTAAGTAATTTTGTTATTAATGCCATTATGCCAAACAGAAATTAAAAATTAGTTTTTACCCTTTTCCTTTAATAAAACGAAATAGAGAAGCACCAACCTGCACAATAAACACAAAATTAAAACAGAGATGAAAGACTGAAGCTTTCGACAGTCCAATACATAATCAGAAAAGAGAACAAAATAGAAGTGCTGCTCTTTCTTTTAAAACAAGACAAACTAAAGACCAAACCCAAGAACCAAGAAAGATAGCTCGATTGAAATTTTCTGAAAAAGCAACATATAAACAATAAAACTATGGTGAGATTCAAATAAAAACTAGGAGAAAACACATCAACAACATAGCTTTAATGAAAGTCTTCTTATGGATTCCGTCAGTATTTTGATGAAGTCCTTCTATCTGATAACAAACTGATTAATTCTAGCACTATAGTAAACTTTAATGTATATGAAATTGCCAACACTAACCTAAACATAATGAAAAAGAACCAGCTAAAGATATATGGTGACCGGCATGTAACATACGAAATGAACCAATATTGAATGGTATCTTCGATATGAACTATAAATTCAAGAAAAGTAAAACAAAATAATCTTGCCTGCACAGAAATTGAATGCTTTGCGGAGGAGACAGGCACTCTGTTTTCAACATTATCCTGCAACTGGCTTGAACTAGTATCTGATTTAGCAATTTCATCTATAGCTTTAAAAGCTACCTTCATGACATGGTCATTTGAAATAGTGGTAGATGTGCTACAGCCCGTTTCCTGAACTTTGCCTTCATCTGACTCAACAATTGCATCCTTTATCAAGCTTTCTGAAAAACCACATCATTTAATATGAATAACCGCCATCCCCAGCCTCTCCTCCTAAGAAGTAATAAGTATCATGCTTTTTTGAAAATCACACTACCGCTTGGTATTGAGTGCTTGTCAAGTACATAGCACGAAATATACAAAAAATACTAGTTTTGATTGATATAAAGTTAAGAAAAAAAGTAACTAGTTCATCAGTTGTATTACATTTTCCAAAATGTTGCATCATACAAAAGATATAATAAAAATCATTATACATAACGCAAAATTGTTGGTAGTTGGTACAACCGGAAGTTGATCAGCAGTATGTCCTAGGAAAAAAAAAGACAAACCTTCCCAAGTACTGGCATTGGTGGCAACTGGTCTCCAGATAGAATTCTTTTTTTTCTGTTTCATGCTATGGTCTTCAAGACTTATTTTCTTCTTCCTACCACTCGTCATAAAATTGCGGCTTAAACAATGACAAGTACTCTGGCCCTGTTGCAAAAGGGAAATAACTTTAAGATGAGAAAGGAGTTCAAAACGCTTAGACTACGTATAGAAATAGAAAATTTGATACAATTACAACTCATTGAGACATCATCTCAATGCAGTACAGTATTGCATGTATAAATAGACGCAACATAACTTAGTGTAAGACAATTCTTTTCGAGGGTAAAAGTGAGTCCAGCAAAATTTGCTCCTGGTCACCCTATCCTAATCAATAGATATATTCCACATTTGCCAATTAGTAAAGTTACTATTATTTCTCTAAGAATACTTGCTAAAGAGAAAAAAAATGAGTAACAGTGATTACATAAGGATTGAATTAAAAAACAGTAAATAGACAAATCACGGTAGTAGAAGCCGGGAACCTGTAAGTAATAACGCGTAGGCCTTGAATTTGAGGCAACATATGTATTGGTAAACTTGAGAACTCTGTCCACTCTACAAAGCAAAACCACATCAAAATTTTAATTTTGCAAGGAAAGTGCGTAGCAAACTGAATAGAACAGAATCAAAAGATAATTCGAAGTGTGTACTCTAACACAACAGTTTTGAAATTGCGGACCCTAACATTGATATCGAGATATCAAATTTGTATTGATTTATTTATTTTGTGAGAAAAATAATTTGTTCGACGAACCTGGTGAGAGACCTGCTGCAAGCTATCATTCCCCGACGAAAGAATGACGATGACGGTAGAGTGTAGACTGTGGAATGAGGGCAAGGCCTGTTTGGTCAGTTCAACTTTTATTTCTTTCTTTCTTTTTTATTTGTAAAGATATTTTATTAATAAAGATTCCAGTTAAGGTAAGGGGTTTTATTTTATTGATTTGTTTCCTACATCCAAACACATCGCTAATGTCAGGATCTAATGTGCGCCGGGAGCGTAGAAAGAAGTTTCCACATGGCGAGAGTGAGTCAGCAACTGACGTGTCACCTCCTGGCTGAATTTTCTGTTTTCGTGGCAAAAAGGCCTTTGGTCTCTCATCATTTTCGTTCCTTCATCGCTCTCTGTCTCAGTTCCATTTCAAATCTCAAACTACAACTATTTTGATAAAGAAAGTAGAAAACAGCGTTATAAAAATTGCAAGGTTTTTTGTTTTTTGTATAGAGAAGTTGCGAATCTTTTTTGCAATCTAAATATAAATTAATTAAATCTGTAAAGAAAAAGAGAATGGAATCGAGTCGAAGAGCGGTGGAATCTTACTGGAGGTGGCGCTTGATCGATTCAGCTACCTCCGATGAAGACAAAGTCACTCCTGTCTACAAACTCGACGAAATCTGCGAACTTCTACGCTCTTCGCATCCTGGTATGGTCAAGGAGCTCTCAGAATTCATCCTTAAACGCCTCGACAATAAAAGCCCCATCGTCAAACACAAGGTACGCATGCAGATGATCATTTATCGTGTTATTATTATTACCTGAATTATGAATGAAAAATATATTGAAATCAGATTCAGATCACTGGGTTGGTTTGCATTTAACAGGCTTTAAGATTGATCAAGTATGCGGTTGGAAAGTGTGGTGTAGAGTTTAGAAGGGAAATGCAGAGACATTCAATGGCAATTCGTCAGTTGTTACAGTACAAGGGTCAATTGGATCCTCTGAAAGGTGATGCACTCAACAAGGCTGTCAGAGACACTGCTCAAGAGGCCATCTCTGCCGTTTTTTCTACAGATGATAACAACAGCAAGCCAACGCCTTCAGCTTCTGCTTCTCTTGATCTCAATAGACGGATAGAAGGGTTTGGAAACACCAACTTTCAAGCGCCTTCTCAGGATAAGAAATCGTTTCTCAGTGAGGTTGTTGATATTGGAAGTGCAACCATTAAGCAAGGACTCAGTGCCTTCACACAGGGGCATTCTCCGCTTATCAAGAATGAAGCAGCAAGTGGGACATACAAGGGCCCCCGCAATTTTCGTGGCTCGTTCAATGCCGAAACAGAACGTGGCGACAGATATGAACGCGCTGCTTTTGGTAGTGGAATTACTTCTGGGCTTTCAAAGAATCAATCTGGTGGCCCTTGGAATCAGGATGCAAATGTAACTAGGATGGAAATGTCGAATGGGAAAACTGATGCTGATTATGCAGAGAGTAAGACGCAAGAGGATAGATTGCTGGAGACAGTAGCAAGTTCTGGAGGCGTGCGCCTACAGCCCACTCGAGATGCCATTCAACTTTTCCTACGAGAGGCTGCAAAGTTGGATGCCATGGCTTTATGTCATTCCCTTGAACGAAGGCTCCAATCTCCAATGTGGCAGGCATGTGTATTGTGTTGACATTTCTGTTGAAATTTGAACTCTTACATGCTTGCCCATATCAATTACACAATTCTGCACTTGATATTTGCTGCATTGATGTATTTGTCATCTCATCTCATTTTGACTTCTTTTGGGGGTGATATTTTCAGGTTCGTGTGAAAGCTGTTTGTGTCCTTGATTCCATCCTTAGAAACAAAGATGATGATAATTTTTCACGTATGGCGACTTACTTTGCTGAAAACAATGCTCTGGTGTTGGAATGTTCGGAATCCCCCCAAGCATCTTTAAGGGAAAAGGCAAACAAGGTACACTATTTCAACTTCTCATTAATTTCATTTTTTCTTCTTATATCAATTCATATTCCTTTTTTTGAATTACTTTTGGTTGTTTTGACTTTAACCAGAGCTATTGAACCATGATTAATTAAAACGGAATATTGGTCGTAGGCATGTCAATAAATCTATGCCAAGGCCTAACATTTAAAGATAGAACTAGTTTTCCCTTTTTTGTTTAATTTTCTCCCTTTCTCACTAAATCGGATTATTAAGCTTGTATTCATTTCCCTTTTTCTATTCACTTAATTATGTGTCATTACACAGGTTTCATTTTTTTAAGTCTTAATGCATTCCTTTTTAGCATTGTGCCCCTCTGTCATCATCCCAGGAAGTCTAAATTATGAGAAAAAACTTTTGATAGCTGATTATATTGTAGTTAAAATGAAAGTATACATACTCATAAAGAATTTCAGTTATTTCTCAGAACTGTGCAAAATATTATGCAGTTCTTTCTTTTTATGGTAAAGTTACACAAACAAAAGGAATTACCCTATACCAAATTGCTTGCTTAGAAGGAAGCGGATAAGTTTAAGAGCAACCTTTGGAGTGCAAGATTAATACTTCCTGATTAAATTTAGCTCTTGGCTATTTGATGGACAGGTTCTTGGTCTTTTAGGTGGAAGCCAACTAAACAGTTCCATTAAATCAGAGAAGGCTAAGAAGACGGATAGGGCTGCTGTTGCTGAGTTACCTGACTTGCTAGACACTAGTGATTTGAATGACTATCATGGAACAGGTGACACTACCAAGAGAACAAATGATCAAAATATTTCAAATATGGCACCATCCAAACCTCCGGCTCTGGTTGATGGTTTATTTGGAAATTTTAGTAACTCTGGAGTAGCTAGTAACGAACTAAAAAATGATGATGACCCCTTTGCTGATGTGTCATTTCATTCTAATGACAATAAAGTGCATAGCGATATCTTTTCAAGGATGACTGTTGGTAATAATAAACTGAGTCATCATGTGGGTAATGACATTTTTGCCACTAATTCCAAGCACGGAAATAATGGAGAGTTTGTTGATCATTTATTGGCTGGCTTATCTGTTGATGAAAATACCTCCAGTGCAAAACAGAAAGCAACATCCCCTGCCATGCAATCTGAATCCTTATTTTCTGGTTTAAATAATCATGCTAGTCATCTGGGACCGGACAATGGTTTTGGTAGCATGTTGGGCTCTCAACCTGTTGGCTTCAATGTAAATTCTATATTTCCTTCTGGTCATCCATCTTATACTACGCAACCTGGCATTATGTTGAACCAGCCATATTCTTCTCAGCCATTTAATTATGGTGCCATGGGAAATCTCTTGGCTCAGCAGCAATTTCTGGCAACAATGGCTAATTTCCAACAACTTAATAATGTCAACAAGCATGATGGTAGTACTGCTCAAAATGCTGGAAGCAAGGAAAGAACACCTCTTCCGGACATATTCCAATCAAAATTTTCAACTCAAACTCCTAGCTCAATGATCAACAGTTCGAAGAAAGAAGAAACTAAAGCATTTGATTTTATCTCAGTAAGTCTGGGACTAAATTTATTTACCCTCCAGCTATTTATTTTAAGGATCTTAATGGTCTGAAATGAAGTGTCTGCTTTGTGGAATCCAAATTTGTTCAATAAAGTTTAATAGCTCGAGTGATTCAATCATTTGAATGTGATTTATCATAAGAAATTAGTCATTTGCTTTGTTGTAAAAGCCCTTTTTTATGTGGAATTGTAGATGCCATCAGAAATTCATAATTGAACACCTTGAAAACCAAATAGTAGCTGCCAGGATGAACAATTTAGCCTGTCAGGTCATGATTTCTGCTTTACGGAAACTATAGCTGTAGTTTGATATACTGTCATGATTTCTGCTCATATATTATTATCATTATTTCCTTTTGTTTATTTTCGTAAGATTTAATTAGATTCGTTTCCTCATTATATGTAATTAGGACTGATTACTAATTTGTAGTAATAAGACCAGATTTTCTGCCCATAATTCTAGACTGGTATACATTATTAGCTAAACCCTCATCGTACAGTTTTCAACTATCTAAAATCATACTCATTTTTCCTCACATTTCATTTATAGCTTTAAGAATACTTTGCCTAGTTTCTAATAGACGCACTGTGATGCTGTTTCGTGCTTGTAGGACCATCTTGCTACAGCAAATGATTCAAGGAGAGTGATTTGAAATTTCAATATCTTACTATTGTGGATAAAGATATGGTGCTTTATAATGCTGTAGTGGATTTCACACGAATAATCAAACTGGTTTATAATTTCCAATGAAGAAAGTTGATTTCTTTGCTATGATGGAGCATTCTCGATGTTGTTTGATTTGTCCATGTCGTCAACAAAATATGAGCAAAGTTGTATGAGTTGGAAGAAGAGGAAATGGTTACCACCAGTTCTCTATATTTTGAACGAAAATGAACATTAGAATGTTCCCTTTTTTTCTTTTAATTCTTTTTGTACGTAGTTGAGATTTTTCGAACTGTATTCCAGGCACTATCAGCAATACCATTTGGGGTGCGTCCGGCACAATGTCCTCCTTTTTCCTGCAGCATTGTTTATGAGTTCTGTTTGGTCCTTTCTTTTGTATTTTTTTTTTTTTCTCAGTAGAAAACGATCCGTCCCACCTCCTTAATGTCCAGTGTAAATCTAGCACTCCTTAGAGACAAATTTCATACTTGGTTCAATTGTTCGATCGGATTCAGCTTGCTTGGAGTGTTTTGAAATCTAATTTCCTTTACCTTTTGAAAATGGCCTAAGGCTGTGCAGAATAGAAGATGAAATTTTAACGTGGATCAGGCATAACTCGAGAAAGGTAAATTGACAAGGAATGGCCCTCAATAGCCCAAGCCCAAGCCAACTAAAATAGTTTTTAAATATTTTGTTTATCGTTATTTTAATCTTTTATAATATGATGATGTTTTAGATGTTTGAAAAGTTAGTTCAATGACAAAATTGGAAAAAAAAAAAAAAAGACTAATTCGATGATCTTATAAATTTTTAAAGTCTTGTCAGTAAACAAACAAATTTAAAGCAAAAACTAATAATGTATGTTTTCTAAGATTAGTTATTTGGCTCTTAACCAAAGATATCAATGGCGGAAGAGTTGCATTTAAGGGTCAGGCACCAACGCCACTCTTTTCGGTTCAAAGTAATAATAAAATAATGTATACCAACCAAAATTACAGCTAGAAATTTAAACATAGCTTAATCAATTGGCTACAGTTTTTTTTCTAGCAAATATGTGGGATTAAGCACACTTCTGTTTTTCTGAGGCTTCCTTCTGTTATGGTTATACTAATTTGATCTCCTTCACTCATAGACAACTAACAGTTCCCTTGTTATTTGTCCTGTTTTTAATTTATTTGGTGGTATCTTTTAAGGTTTGGAATATTCATGAATATATATTATGAACGTGAATAATATATACCAACGACATCCAAATCTTACTTTGGGGGGAAAATATAATTGCAGCCAAGGTACAGTACCTGAACTTGTGAAGGATTTCTCTTTACTTACTCAGATAAATGTTGAGGTGAAAAGCAGTTTATACATCTCTCATTACTTCTCAACGTTGAAGGGATTGAGTACTAAATAGCATAAAAAAGAAAAAGAATAATCCTACTTAGTAATGCCATATTGAAGTGTCACATCTTGGTAATTTGGATAAGGATAGGTTCTAAATAATCCATAGCAAGAGGTGCCCCCGTCTCTCTAGAACATTGGAAATTCGGAATCCACACAATGATATAGCAAAGCATCCTAGGATGGAGATATATGTTTCTTCTATTATTATCTATGATTATGACATCAATGGAATACTAGACTCCCTAAAATGTCCTCGTGGTGGAAATTATTGGTCCTTTTTTCTTGCAAATGATGCTTAATTTTCTTCAATACCAATTAACCTCACAAGTCCTTGTCCAAAAATATGAATAAAAAATAAGAAAAATTTGAAGAAAGAAAAACAAGAACAAGGGCTAGTGGCGTCTGCAGACACCACCAATTGCTTTGTCCATGCCTATAAGCGAAGTGCGGAAGACACCACCATTTGGTTGTGAATTTCTTTAAACAAATGTAGAATGAAAATTGCACAAAAAATTTGCGATGCTGACACTTGAGACTAGACTTGGCCAGAAATGTAACACTAAACTAAAACTAAACGTATCTAGAACAAAAATACGATACCTGGGTGGGGCCAATGTACCCTATAAATTCTTATACTTAACCAAATAAATCTTTGGCAAGAAAATACATTTCTATGCATTTCTATTTTTTAACAGTGTGAGTTTTATTACTCATAAACTCTTGTTTCTTTTTTTCTTGTTTCCCATTGTACTAGTAAACCTAAACTTAACACATTATGCATTGTCAGGAAGTATATTATTGGTAGGTTAAGGGTCGCTTTATCTATAATCCATCCTTCATTTCATTACAACATAGCCAACCCATATGCTCTGTTTCTTCTCTGCTACACCCCCCTCCTCTGTTATCTCTTCCTACATTCTAGTACTCACTCCTCATCATTCACAACCTGTACTCTGCTCCTCAAAACATTCACATTCTGATTAACAATGACCCATACACAGTGTCCTGAAACTCCTAGTAGCAGCCCCAGCAACTCCTCCTCTTCAAAACCCCATAAAACAGAGACCCCAAAACAGAGCAAGTCCAAGAGAAACAGAGACCCCACCAAGCATCCCGTTTACCACGGGGTGCGAATGCGTAACTGGGGCAAATGGGTATCCGAAATTCGCGAGCCACGCAAGAAATCACGCATATGGCTCGGAACTTTTGCCACGCCTGAAATGGCGGCGCGTGCACACGATGTTGCGGCTTTGAGCATTAAGGGCCACACGGCGATTCTCAACTTTCCTAACATAGTAAACATGCTTCCGAGACCCGTCACGTGTGCCCCACGTGACATCCAATTGGCCGCCGCGGAAGCCGCCGCGATGGTGGAGTTCGACCGCGAGTGCTCGGAGGAAGCGGAGTCGTCGGAGCTGAGCGAGATTGTGGAACTGCCGAACATAGAAGAGAGTTTGGAATCGATGGAGTCGAGAAGTGAGTTCGCGTTAATTGACTCGGTGGATAGTTGGTTGTACCCTCCAATGGCAGTGGGAAGCATTTGTGAGATGATGGTTGGAGAACACGAGTGTGGATTCTTCCACTTTGACACTGATCATCATAAAACATGCTCAGTTTAGTTTTAACTTTTTCCTTTTTCTTACTTTATCAAACTTTTTCCTTTTCTCTTCTCTTCTCTTCTCTTCTCTTCTCTTCTCTTCTGCTATCAAATTCAAATGCCTGCTTCTGCTATCACCATTTTTTTCTTTAAGTTCCTTCACACAGTGTTTCACTTTTGAAGAGGATAAAATTATTTACAAAAATAATAAATTAATAAAATTTGTGTGTTAAAACTTACTCATTCATACCTTCACAGTATTCTTAACCAACTTACGTTTATATAAAAGAAACTTTAAATAACTCCATTAAAAAATATATCAATGTTTCAACAAAAAAAACTTTAAACAACTCTTATAACAAAATGTAATTTATAATTTTTATATTTATTATTATAGAAACAGTTTATATGAATTATTTAATATATTAAAAAATAGTTTATGATATTTGCTTAGTTCATTATATTGAATTTTGTTTCAATAAAAAAATTATAAAAACTTCACTCAATTCATATTAAAAAAATATAATTTATATTTTTTTTATTATTATGTATAATGTTATTTTTAAAATAATAATTTTTTATTGGCAAAAAATTATTTCTTAACAGATAGATATTAACACACAAAAATCCAATATATCAAACAGATTGATTATAATAAATAATTTCTTAAAGATTTCAACTTAAAGAATTAGAAAGAATATTTAAAAAAATAAAAAATAATTTTTATAAATTACTTCTTATATAATAAATAAATCTTAAATTGAAAGAATCAAATTGACTTGAATAAAGTTTTTATTGAAAAAAAAAAATCTTTACTTAAAAGATAGTAAAATTTTTATTAGAGAAGTTCTTATGATTAATGAAATAAAAATAATATGTTAATTTTTATTTTTAATTTATTTTATAAATTCTCATTAAAAATATTTTCTTGTAGAAAAATCATTAATCACATATAATAATTGATAAAGTATTTTTGTTATCGTCACATAAGTAATCATTCTAATCTAATGAATTTCACGAAAAGGAATCAATATTATTTTTATAATAATTTCTGCATAATTTTAAAAAATAAAAAAAATGCTTTGAAAAGATTAATTTAAAAAAAATATATATCAAGAAGGATTAAAAACATGGACGAAGTATATAATTGGAAAACAAAAAATGTTTGTAAAGTGATAAGAATGACAGGTTTTTTAATATTTGATCAATATCTCATAATAATATAAATAAATGCAGTTAACTTTTTTTTTTATTAAAGAGTTACACACTATTTTCCAACATAATTCTTATAAAAGAAATTAACTCATTTTATTATAAATTAATTATTTTTCTAATTCAATCCTCGTGTTTGAAATGATAACACAATGTAATAAGGATCAAAGTAATTAAGAATAAATAACACATATATTCAACTTAAATTCCTCGTGTTTTTTTATATTATCTCCACGTGTTTAGTATTCATATTCATGCGTCTGTTATTTTTTATTTTATTTTTATAGTTTACGGTAATTCTATTATTACACTGTTATTCTATTTATTTTTTAACATTAATATACACATACTCGAATTTTTTTAAACATACTACTCAACATATATTATTTAATATAAATATAATATATTCAATAAAAATTTATTTTTTTTCGAATTTAATTTTATTAAATATTTTTTAAAATTTAAGTTGGTTGGAAATTTCTTTCTATATTTAACAAAATATATATATATATATATATATTAAATATAAATATAATACATTTAACTATTTATAAATATTAAAATATATATAAACTTAGACATTTATCTTCCCTTTTCTTCTTCAATCTTTCTTCACTCAAGTTTCTTTAACTCAGAAACACTGCGTAATTAACTTGTCCACAGTCATGTATGTTCCTGTGAACAAAAGAAAATAGATTGAATAAAGAAAAAGAGAACAGTCATAATAGAATAATTTATTTTTGTGTATTTTGCAATGTAAAATGGTTGAGATTGGTAAATAAAATATTGGTAGAGTTTTTAAAGTGATGATAGGCCTTAATTACAATAAATAATGTAATGTTTCTTGGAGTGGATAATAATTGATTGATGAGGTCTCTAAAGATGAATGGTTGAATAATTAGGTATGAGGAAACAAAGTGGTGTGGGACTTTTTCATGGACCCATAAATGTTAGCAATCTTAATTACAATTTTGAAAAGGACAAGGAACAATGAACGCGCGGCAGTTGTTGTTGGTGGTCTTTGATTCTTTCTGCAATGCTTTTCTGTCACATGTAACACTGTTCAAACTTCAATTAATTAACTTAATCTTAATTCATCTTCGTAAAATTCATAAAATTAACTTGATAAAATGAAATTTATATCAAATTTACATTATTTTGATTTTATCTTTAACATTCCTTCTTCCAATCTCATTACTTCCAATCTTCCTTCTCTTCCCTCTCTTCTTCCTCTTCTGTTTTTCTGCCTACCCAGATTAACAAAGCAAGATTCCTGGTGAAACTAATTCTATTTTCACATAAACCAACTTCCTTCATTACTATATGCATCAAATATTTTATTTTCACATTCAAAAAATTAGTTGATACACTTGAAAGTTGTGTACCTAACTTTGCATATGAATATTAAAATATAATGTTGTAGTAACTTTCTTAAAAAATCGTAAATTAACTTTTCATTTTTTATTTTTTTAATAAAAATGGACGTGTTAAAATTGTAAAATGAACTTAAATTTTAACTAATCATGTAGATATGTTTATGCACTTAGTATTTATTTATTATACAATTTGGTTTTCAGGTATTGAGCCTAAATGCCCAAGAATGGCGTAAAGGCCTTTCTTAAAGTTTGTTTAGACCAAAAAATTGGGCCAAAACCAATTATTAATAAGGTATGACATGGTTAGCATATATTAGAATTGGTATTAAAAAAAATGTTTTTTAAATCAACATTTATTAAATACTAGAAATGAAAATGATATATTTTTTTAAGATATTATTTTGAATACAAGCTTTTAGAGATATTAAACAAATATAAAATATAATTCTTATTAATGTATATCATCATTTTTAAATAATTTACATCCAACATTTTTTAAATAAATGAATTATTCTAAACGGTTTGTTATTATATATATATATATCTTTTAATTTTAATTTAATTATAATATATAATAAGAATTATTAATATAAATTATTTTGATTTATTATTTATTTCTCTCCCACGTACTCATTTTGCACTCTCCATGGTTCTCTAATGAAAAGTAGAAAAAAGAGTGAGAGAGTGAAGTGGAATTATTTGTACTTTGTTGACAGTGACACTCATCAGGAAGGGCATAAAAGTAATAACACAAACGCACTTCACTGCTACATTCCTTAAGAAGGACAAGTTCATGTTGCTAAGTTATATCTTATTCTAAACTTTTCTCATTTCTTTTTTCTTCTAATAATTTATTCTCCTACCGACTTAATTTATATAATTAAATTGCCAATGATAAATTCTAGATAAATTGTGCTTTTCTCAAGCAATTGAAGTTGATTAATGATGCATAAGAGCACCAGTATGATTAAGATTATAAATTTTCTCATTTTTTTTTACTGTATAGTTAAATGATTAAGTTAACAAATTAATAATTCTGTAAATAAAAAAATAAAATAAAAACTATGACACTAGTAACCATAGTTTATAACAATAAAAGTCCTATAACAATGTCTACATCACCATCATCACCATGTCTGGTTCTTTTCTAATAATGTACTTTGAGAGTATTGAATTGAATTTTTTTTTATAAAGTACAAAGATAATGTATCATTCTGTGAAGGAAGAATTCTCAAAATTACTATTTTATTTTAATGGAAGCTGCCATATTTATTTATTACACTGAATATAACAAAAAATAATGATAAAGCAAAATAAACTCATAAACTAAAAGGTAAAGAATTTGAATAACTATTGGACAGTGATTTTGTATGAGGTAGCTGCAAAGGCAGAAGGAATCTAATCACGTGTTATGGCTGTCTCAATGTTTCCATTGCTTTTTTCTTTATCTAAACCAATTAATTAACAAGATGTTAAATAACCATACTTTTTATTTATATTTTAAAAATTCTAATACTTTCTCTCTTTAATTAATAAAATATCAAAATTTAATAAAACTAATACAAAAAAAAAAAACATAAAAATTCATCACGCCCAGTGGGACTCGAACTCACAATCGCTTGATTAGAAGTCAAGCGCCTTATCCATTAGGCCATGGGCGCCTCTTTGATAATGGTACACAATATAAGAAATTTAACTAATATAATTATCAGATACAGTATATAATCATAAATAATATATATATATTTTAAAATATATAATTACCCACTAATGTAGTTAAATTATTTTTAAATAAATTTTATAGAAAATAAGTGAAAATTGGAGAAAACTCAAAAAAATTTCCTTATAAAAAAATCATTAAGTAATACTTATTTAATATTTATTTTTTTCTCTTGTTAAATTTCTCTTATTCATGATTTTTTTTATAAAAAAAATTTCCTTATAAAAAATCATGTCAATAAATGAAAGTAAAAGAAAAATAAGATTTTATAATTCTTATTATTATTTCGAAATCATATATTTATTAAAATAAATTAATCATATTATCTTCTCATTAAGAAAAAACAAATCAAATTAACAAATAATAAACATTTGGAAAATACTAATATTCGTAACTGAAACGTTAAAAAAATTATTGGGCTAAGGGAACACGTCCACCAGGCCCAATTTTAATACACGACGATTCCTCACTTGCCATGTAATTTATTTTTGGTTAAAATATATAACTTATAATATTTATTCGTGTTGAAAATTTTCAATTTTGAAAAATTTATTGAATAAATTCTTATACGTATAAAAAACTTTGATACTTATTCCAATTAATTCTCTACACATTTAATTTATTTAATATATAGAATATATAACGATAGATAAGGGGGAAATTTGTGCCAACATAGTTCATATTTTAAATTGACATATTCTCATTCGAAAACAGGATTGGTCAGATTTAAAAAATAAATAAAAAAATATTCTAAACTTAAAAAAATAATTTTTTAAATTTTAAGTTGTATATATAAATTAAATCACATAATTTTAATTTTTAAATATAATATCATAATATATAACTTCTAATACATATATTTTAGTAAAATAGTAATAATATTTTTGTGTTCAATTTAAAAATAAAAACCTTAATAAATATTATCACGCCCAGTGGGACTCGAACCCACAATCGCCTGATTAGAAGTCAGACGCCTTATCCGTTAGGCCATGGGCGCCAGATGTCAAAAATAGCCCTTTTAAGATATAAAGATAAAGTTCTATTTTCCCCCAGTAATTGCAAGTTTTTTTTCTTCTATTAAATTATAGTAAACGTTATTTTGATTTCTAAAGCCAAAAACGAACAGCATATAATGATTTATAAATATGATAGATGTTAATTGTTAGTACAAAAATTCAGAGAAGATTTTCCGTGCTCCCAAATCGTCATTCATAAATATTAAATATGTTAAAGATGGAAGTTATAATGTTATTATTTATGTCCAGATTCCATTTCCATCATGGTTAAAGTTAAACTATTGAAGTAACTTTACGAGATCATCATCATTGATTAGTATGATTTGGAGTTGGAGAAATTTAGATTAGGTAGGTATGTCATGAATAATCCTTCGTTGGAGATTAGTTGAAAGATAGTTTGTTTGATCATATTATCCTTGTGAAGAGTGAGGAGTGAGGAGGAAGGTTCTTATATATAGTGGCAGGGAGAAAGTCATGATCCATTGCCTTGGCTTGTGATATGGAGCACAAGGGCAGAGGCAAAGTGTGTGTCACCGGGGCTTCAGGCTTTCTCGCTTCTTGGCTCATTAAGCGACTTCTTTTGTCTGGCTATCATGTCATTGGAACAGTCAGAGATTTAGGAGGTTTCTCTCTTCCATGTCTTACACTTATTAGGCCAAAACAAAGTTTGTTTCATAAGTTTGTCGTTTAACTAGTTACTACATGCAACAAGTGTACAACCATTTATGTATTATGTATATGGCGTGCATGCAGAGAAGCAGAAGAAGTACGAATATTTATGGAGTCTAGAAGGAGCAACTGAGAGACTCCAACTAGTCCAAGCTGACTTGATGGAAGAGGGCAGCTTCGACAACGCAATCATGGGATGCAGAGGAGTCTTCCATGTGGCTTCTCCTGTACTCAGTATTATTTCTGATCCTAAGGTATATCTTATACTCTTTCTCTCTTCTTAATTACGTCACACACACATATAGTAGCAAAAAAAATAACTGATTTTTGATTATTTGCTAGTACACCATGGTACGTACTAACATGGAGTATCTTAATCTGGTTGTCAAAAAATAGACTCAAATCTTGGAACCAGCAGTTAAAGGCACCCTTAATGTGTTGAGCTCTTGTCGAAAGAACACAGCTCTTGGTCGTGTGGTATTAACCTCATCAACTTCAACTCTTAGGATAAGAGATGATTTTGATCCAAGCATACCACTAGATGAATCATCCTGGAGCTCCTCGGAATATTGCGAAAAACTCCAGGTAAGTAATCAATATATATGGGCACACAAAATTTAAGTCCATTGTAGCTAGGTAGGTCTTAATTTATGTATTTGGGCTTCAAAAGAAAACGTGGGTAGTTTCTAAGTTGTAGCATGTATTGAAGGCATGGTATGCGATGTCAAAGATAGAGGCAGAAAGATCAGCATGGGAATACTGCAAAGAGAATGGAATAGATTTGGTGACAATTCTACCATCATTCATCATTGGACCTAGTTTGCCACCAAATTTATGTTCTACTGCATCTGATGTGCTAGGCTTGTTCAAAGGTACAGGTTTTCCCCTAAGGTTGGTATATTTTTTTAGAAATAATAATTGGTTGTTGTAATTAATTTAACAGGGGAAACCAAGAGATTCCAACTGCTTGGAAGGATGGGATATGTTCATATAGATGATGTTGCCCTTTGCCAAATCCTTGTTTATGAACATGAAGGCTCCCATGGTAGATACCTTTGCAGTTCTACAGTAATGAATGAAGATGATTTGGCTGCATTGCTAGCCAAACGTTATCCTACCCTCCCCATCTCCAGGTTGCTTAATGCTTTCTCATTGCACTTTATATAACCAAATAACCATCTTAATAAATACTGGTTTTAACTTCCATTTTTTTTTTTTGAGAAAATTATTTCAAAACTACACATGCATGTTTTCGAAAATTATTTTTTTAGTATTTTCGGAAATAATACTTTTAAAATTATTCTATGCTTTTTTTTATTTGTCTTGAAAATTTTGTGATGAAATTATATATCTTTAAAACATAAAATTACTTCTGTCTAATTATTCATTTTCTTTATCTACATTTTATTTTGTAAAACTTTAATCACTCCCATGTCTTTTTAAAAACAAAATAAACAGAACAATGTAAAAAGAAAAATATATAAAAAAAATATTTCAAAATTTATATAAACTTCAAAACCTTTTGTTATTATGTTTAAGATTTTATAATAAAGATAACCTTTTTTTTTTTTATATATACTTATAAAAAAATTGGTGACGAATATGCATAAGAAAGAAATATATTATATATGTAATTTTAACTTGTTAATTTTTTTATTTGATTTTCAGGTTTGAAAAACTAGATAGACCATATTACGAACTAAACAGCCAAAAGATTATGAGTTTAGGATTTAAATTTAAAACTATTGAAGAAATGTTTGATGATTGTCTTACATCTCTAGTTCAGCAAGGTCATATTACTATTCATTGAGACCTTCATCGTTAATTTAGAGAATGTAATATGAATTTATATCATCAATAATATAATAATATTATTAAGTTATGTTCTTTTATTTGAAGGTATATTTTATATATTTTTTAATAATAATAATAATAATAATAATAATTATTATTATTATTATTATTAATTATATTCTTGGATAAAAAAAAAATATTAAACATATAAAAAAAATTCCTATATAAATATCTAAATAATATTTTATATTTGTCTGTTAAAAAAATTAATTTTAGAATATTAATCTCAAAATTCACGTCTGGGTTATATTAATATCCATTTATTTTATTTAATTTTAGAATAATTATTAGAAATAATTTTTTCTTTTAAAATTACAGAAAAAATTAGAAAAATGGAAACGTCTATTTGGTTGTTTTACCATCGTGAAATTTATATTATGAAAAAAATTGAATGTAACTTTAACGGTCTTTAATTTGTAGAAGTAAAATGATATTTTAAGAATTCTTCTTCCATATACAATTAATTGATTTAGAAAAAATAATATATAATAATAATATCTGAAAGTTTTAAACATTAAAAATAAAATAAAAATATTAAAATTTAAAAAGAAACAACTAACTTACAACATTACTTATAGAATCCACGTCAAAGAAGAAACACTTAACTTCCAACATTTGAAGTCATGTACGAAGAAGCTTCTATGGGAAAACATAGTTGGGAACAATCTTGACTTAGAGTTAGTTCTCACAACAGGAATTTCCCTAGAAAATGTTGAACCAGTGCTTGAAAAAATCATCCAAAAACACACGCTCAATTGCTCATAAGTCAATTGTCGGCATGTACTCTGTCCCTACGATAATTTTCCAAGCATTCCCTAGAAGTTCTTATTATAAAGGTGTGGCAGAGCCTTTCTCTATTTAGATTATCACTGCCTCAAGGTCTTTCAAGCTCAAGAATATGGATCCGAAGTTTTATGATGCAATTAGGACAAATAACATAACCACATTTTCAAGCCTAGTTAAAGAGAATGAAGAAATTCTCCGTCAGAGAACAGCTGATTCCTTGAGCACTCCATTACACCTTGCTTCCAGGTACGGTTGTACTGAGATAGTATCTGATATTGTGAGATTGTGCCCTGACATGGTCTCTGCTGAGAATAAAAACATGGAGACACCAGTTCATGAGGCTTGCAAACAAGAGAATGTTGGGGTCTTCAAGATTCTGTTAGATGCCAATTCCGCAGCTGTTTCTAAGCTTAATCTGAATGGTAAAAACGCTTGTTTTCTAGCTTGCAGCCATGGCCATCTTGACATGGTGAATCTCCTGCTCAATCTATCTGAGATGGTGGGGCTGGAGGCAGCAGGGTTTGATCAATCTTGTATCCATATTGCTGTATCAAGAGGGCACACAGGTAGACATAAAATGATTTTTCTCCATTAAGTTTGAGTGATTTTTGAGTTTTTATTTATTTTTGTTGAAAAGTATCACATCCACCGAATCATTCCTACTATGTGGTATATATACCTGGTTTGACAAGTGTTTTAAAGTTAACTGATTTTAAGATTAAATCTGACAATTTTGGATAGTTCATCTAAGAAATTTTAACTTTTCTGTGCAGATGTTGTTAGGGAATTGTTGAATAAGTGGTCAGAACTTACTCAAGTGATTGATGATGATGGGAACTCACCATTGCATCATGCTTGTGAGAGAGGACACAGAGAGATTGCAGGGATCCTGCTAAAACGTGATCCAAATCTTGTTTTACAATACAACAACAATGGCTATACACCATTGCACCTGGCAGTAATGAACGGGAAAGTCTCAATCCTTCAAGATTTTGTGTCAAGCATTGCTGCATCACTTAACCGTCTCACTAGAGAGGAAGAGACAGTATTCCATTTAGCTGTGAGATATGGATGGCACGATGCTTTGGAATTCTTGGTGCATGTCTCCAATGGGACCAATCTATTGCACTGTCAAGATCGTTATGGCAGCACTGTCTTACACCTTGCGGTTATACGCAAACGTTATAAGGTGAGCAAGTAATGTCATACAGATCTATTCATGATATGTATATCAAGTATGTCCTGTATTATGCCTTTACTACTCTCCCTCTTTCAATATCATTTAACTCTTGATTCTGCGATGCAAATTGCTTGGACATTAATCATTAAATTGAACTTACATCAATTAATACAAAGAAATGGGTTCTAAACAATTATCATACATCCTAGCCAATCACATATGTCTGTAGTTGTGCTCATTGTTTGTTTTATGATAATTGCAGATGGCAGAGTTCTTGATCAACAAGACAAGGGTGGATATTAATGCTCGGAACTCTGAAGGGATCACAGCACTTGACATCCTAGTTCAGGCTAGGGACAGCCCAGAAAGTAGGCAATTACAAGCCACTTTTATCAGAGCTGGTGGTAGAAGAAGCATCCAATCTTCACCTTTTTCACGGGAAACAGACAAGACCAATTCTGTGTCTCCTGTGGCATCTAGTCTTTCAATATCACGGAGGTGTACACCTAATCCAGTGGAATTGGCAAATCAAAACGAAATGGTTACTTATTATGATTGTGCAAGTCCAGCACATGCTGGCAGAAGCACCAAATCTAGATCTCCTTCCCAGCCTCAAGTGAGTGAGATAATTGAGAATGGAAACTATGTGCCAGATCACTTCTCCCCAACAAATTCAGGGAAACAGAAGTATCAGAACAAAAGAAAAGTGGAAAATCTAAGTCAATTTTACTATACTAAGAGCAACAGGAATAAGCACTATGAGATGCACAAGGAGGCAATACTAAATGCCAGGAATACCATTATAATAGTTGCTGTTTTGATTGCTACTGTAACTTTTGCTGCTGGCATTAGCCCCCCTGGTGGTGTGTACCAAGAAGGACCAATGAGAGGTAAGTCATTGGTTGGCAAAACAACAGCCTTCAAGGTCTTCGCAATAAGCAACAACATAGCACTATTCACCTCTCTATCTATAGTCATTGTGCTGGTAAGTATCATTCCATTTAGAAGAAAGGCACACACAAGACTATTGACAATCACTCACAAGGCAATGTGGGTGTCTGTGGCATTTATGGCAACTGGCTATGTTGCAGCCATATGGGTGATCTTGCCACATAGTCCAGAGATGCATTGGCTATCTATTGTGGTACTAGCTCTAGGTGGTGGCTCTCTGGGCACAATCTTCATTAGTCTCAGTGTGATGCTGGTTGAGCACCGCCTGAGAAAATCAAAGTGGAAAAAGACTAGGAAGGAAGGTGTGGATGTAGCTGCAGACTACGAAAAGGAGAGTGAAAATTCAGATATTGAGAGTTCTTATTCAAAGGGTTACCATTCATACTGATTAAAAATGAAAATGTTGTGTGAAATAAATGTGTATACTATCCCTTTATTCAATAATGCTAATGATGTATATAAATATTTTTCTAAAACTATTTCACAAACTAGAATCACGAAGAAAAATATTTAAATTACTTTTATTTCATCTTTCTCTAGAATGGTTATCCCTAACCTTGTTTTTTTTAGTTGATTGATTATTTATGTGATTTTTTTTTTCTAAAATAGACAGTTTCAGATAACGGACTAATTTGCAAGTTCACATATTAACACACAAATTTAAAAGACTATCCTAAAAAAAAAATATTCGTTCCTACTACTATACATTGATTTATTGAGTTTATCGATAAAATATCGACATTGAAGTTAACACTTTTAACAGATAATAACTGGTAATTCAAGTATAAAAAGGTTAGATATTTCATATGAATTTTTTAAATTTTCAAATCCAAAATAAAATAAACTTTTCATGTCATAGAGATTATTATATTATTAAAAGAAATCAGAAATCTTGTAATAAGTATTACCATAAATTTAATAAAAAAAAAATGAACACACATAATAATATCTGATTAGATAATGAAAAGTATTTTCACTGAGTATAAATATATATAATTTTTTTTAAATTATCCTATTTTTATCGCTTTAATTTTAAAATTCTCCACTCTTAATTTTAAAAAGTGTTTTTAATTAATATCAATACATTCAATTTAAATAAATAAAATTTAATATATAACAAGAGTACTTATAACATATTTTAAAAATACGAGTACAAAACATGTATGATGATGTTTGTTAAAAGATTAAAAAAAGCAAAGAATAATTTCCAAATTCCTACGTTTCGTTTGTTATAAATGTAAAACTTTCTATTTTATCCTTTAAAATTCCTCCATCCCCCAATGTTTTTTTTGACAAATTTTAGTTATTAATCAAACATATTTAATTTCTTAAACTAGTGGAAATAGATCACCATTTTTATAATAATAATAAATAATTAATATAATTAAAATTCAGTTATTAAAAAACTAACAAAATATTAAAAAAAACATAAAAATATATTATAAAAATTAAAAATAATAATTATAAAATTCTTAAAAATATAATTATAAGAAATTATGTAAAAAAAATATTATATTAATAGTATATATAAATAGAAATGTAATCAAATCATTATAATCTTAAGAATATTATCTATAAGATTGAAAAGAAATCATTTAAAACATAAAACCTTTTTTTTTTGGAATATAAATGGTATAAATCTAATTATTCAATCTATAGATATATTATAGAATTATTGTTTTATTAATTTAAAGATGAAATTAACATATATTTAAAGAACAAAATGATTTCGAATGTTTATAAAATTCTAAATATTTTGAACATGTCAAAAGAAGTTGGTTAGTAAATGTAAAAGGTTTGAAATTAGAAAAAGAATTGTAAATTGGTCTGCTTAATAAAATTCTCAAAATAAGTTGAAATAATGAATAGAATTCAATGTATTCTCCCTGGTCATCAAAAAGATTTACTAAATAATTTTCTTTTCGCAGATTCTAGAGCATGAATTTTGAACGTTGAACTATTTAGTAGCGTCGAAAATCCTGGGATTAGATGATAAATTAAACCAATGATATGTGTTTGACTTACTTTTCCTGGTCATCATAACGATTTATTAAAATAATGGGAGAGTTGTATGTGAATAATAAAATCTGAATGTTAAACTATTTATCTGGAGTTGCATAGCATATTACTGAAGGAGATTGAGCAGTAAAATTCAATTCAAAAGGAAAGTTTGCTTAAGAGAAAGTCAAGCATGTACATAAATAAAGACTAAAACCAACAATGATGTTAAAGTGACTAGAAGAGAAAAACAAAAATCCTAACTGTAATGACTAAACTAAATATTCCAGAAGCAATAAACAAAAGCAAAACAACTAGTTGGCCATTGAAACTATAACAGCAAATTCAGGGTGCTAACAGCATCACACTGACAAATGTGACCAAAACAGACATAGAAGTTGCAGTAATAACCACTGAATCTGATATTGAAACCTCTAAGCTTTCATCAGAAGGTGGAGGAGCCATTGATGGAAAGCCTTCAGGTGGAAGTGACATGGGTGGTGGAGAAGTTAGGATAGGATGTGGGTGCATCACATCCACAACTAATCTTTGGCCATTCTTGCAATGATCATTGTTTCCACTAATGAAGTAGTAGTCCCCAGGACTGTCAAGATTAAAAGTGCTCTTACCATTGTCAAATGCTGTGATGGGGTTGCTTGCGTCACAATTCATGTAATCCATTTCAACCACACTAAGAACTGAGTCATTCTGGTACTCAAAAACTGCATAAACAGTAACATTAATGAACACAATCTTTCCCCATCTTTAAAGAGAATAAGCCAAATGTAACACAAGAAATGTGGCAAAGGAAAGTTGCACTATCACTGAATCAATGAATGCATGATATTGTAAATCCAAAGTAAGCAAACTGGCCAAATAAATATCAGCAATGCACCTTCATGTGAATAATAATAACAGTAAAGGAAGTGAACTGATTCAACAAGCTTACCAAGAGCATCACCAACTTGAAACCTGTTCCTTTGGGCCCATTGGCTATAAAATTCAGTATTGTTGGGGGCAGGTTCATGCCAACCAAATCTACCACCAACTTTGAATTGAACGGAAGCTTGAACACAAGTGTTATTTGCAGCCATGAAAATGATGACAAAAGTAGATAGGAGGAGCATAAGGGAAGCCATGGTAGTTTTGTTCTTTTTCTCAGAAGAATGTATAGAAGGAATATGAATAGAAGAGAGGAGTATATATAGAGGAATAAAAGGTTTAGTGGGCAGTTTTGGTGATAACGTGTGGGCAGTTACACGTTCATGCAGCTCAATATTGAATCAGGCCGAGAGAGTAGGTAACGTGACCAAGTGTGCTGGGGAATGTTTAAATCACTAGTTTTATATATTTTATATCAAAACAATTATTAATTTTGTATAAATATTATTAATTTAAATATTTTATATTTAAGTATATTATATAATTTAAATATATTTTATATAACTATATTTAAAATATAATTAAATATATAATATATTTAAATTAAGATTTAAATATAAATTATATTTAAATTTATTATATGTATTTAAAAATTTAGTTGATAAATTTTATTAAAATAAAAATATGAAATTAGATTTTATAGTTTTTAAATTTGTATTTTAACTTTAATAAATTATTAAATTAAATATATATGTAATGTATAATTTGATTACATTATTTTTTAAAAGCTTACATAAAACTTCCATATAGTTAATTTAGTTTAATACATTATTAAATATCTATTTATAATCAGAAGTTGTAATTTTAAAAATATTTAGAATTTAGTTTACTATATTATTTAAAATTTATTTTTAATAAAAAAAGTTATTAGTATTGTTTTAAATCATTTCTAATTTAGTATATATATATATATAAACATATATTTCATTTAATATATAATTAGAAAGTAAATTATATATATATATATATATTACTATTAAAACAACATTGATATGTAATAAAAATAATTTAAACTAATATTTATAATATTTTAAGTAATTAATTTTTAATAAAATTTGATATTATTTGTTTATCTAATTAATTAATTAAGTATAAAATTTGATATTCATTTTTATTTATTTTATATGAAAAATATTTGAAACTTGTTATATAATTAAAAATATTGATTAACTGAAGAAAAATTAATCGTAATATTTATGTCAATAAATCTAATAGTAATATTTATTGGTATATAATGTATTCCTAGTAATGAAAAGAATAAAAACTTAATCCATATATAATAGAGTAAAAAAATCATCCATACTTTAAATGAAGAGTATTGAGTTATGAATGTGTGATTCATTTTTAATTTCTTTCCATTTATCAATTATCCATTCAAATAAAATTGTTTTTTATTTTAAGCTTTTATCACTAACATTGACTGTTTAAATTAATTATGATTTTTAATTATAAATTAAATATTAACAGTAATATTGGTTTTAAATTAATAATAACATTTACATATTATTTACTTTTAAATTAATTGTTAAATTTTAAATTATAATATAGTTAATTATTTTTCTTCATTGTTTTATCTCAATTTATTATAATAATTTCAAATTCATAATCATAATTTAAATTTTATATCTAAAAAGGTATTTACGTACATCTTTAAAATAAAATTAAATATAACTTAAATATTTTTAAAATATCTTTAACATTTATTAATTTCTATACTAACATTATTAAAGTAATAAACATAATATGTTATTAATTTCATATAACTTAAATATTTTTTATTAACATTTAACTTTTACTATAAATATTAATTTAATATATAAAACTAAATTATGAATAATATAATAATTTATTAATTAATTAAAAAAATATAATAGTTCAAAATTTTAACAAAAAGTATAATTTATTCTTCTTTTTTTTAAATATAATTCAATATAATAGTTCAAATTTTTAATAAAAAATATAATATTATATTAAATAATAATTTTTTGTATTTAGGTTTATTGCAGAAAAAAAATTCCGTGGCAGGTACATACTTTTGTTGCTTGTTCATTATTACATGTGTGACAAGAACGTAATCAGAAGTGGGGAGAGATTAGTGGGACTAATAAACAATAATAGTTCAGGAAGGTCTCTCTGCAAAATAATAGTTCAGATTGTAATTGGGCTTTCCACCAAAACGTTCTGGTAAAAGGCTAAATCCCAGAAATGTGTCCTTTCTCTGTAGAGGAATTGGTAAAGAATGTAATATAATACAGCAACAAGGTACACTAAATATGCATACAGTAGAAATATTCCCCAAAATTGATGGAGCATTTGCCCCTGCAGTTTATTATGCAAGGCTACTCAAACTTGTTTGCTTTCCACTATCAATAAGTTTTTGGAATTCTCTACACTTGGCAATTCGTATGTCAAGTATGCTGGGTGGCATTGGTTTTAGGGAGCCGTGCAAATCTACAAGACGGAAAAACTCTTGTTTGGTTAAGCTTTTCTTCTCAACCAGTTCATTCACCACAGCATCCATCAGAGTTCTATTTTGCTCCAGAATCTGATATGCAAAACAAAGTTTTTGACAATAAAGACTAATGCTTGAGGTTGAAACTTTTACTAAATATAGAGAAGCATATAGTTCTTTAACCCTTCTCCTTCCTTCCATTGTAACATACCTCTTTTGCTTGTTCATAACACGAGTCGAGAATTCGCATTGCTTCCGAATCAATGTCCTGACAATGAAATATATTGAAATCGTAAGTTGGCAAAATATTACATTGCCAAAGATAAGGGCAAGTTATCCCGCTTCTGCATCTGCACTCGTATAGTATATATAATACATTGGTCTACGTTATTTACAATCTTTGTTCAAGATACAATTCAAGGTATTATTGTTTAAACTTAACAGTTACAATTGTAACTGACGCCAAAGCTCAAATAAGAAACATCATGAGAAAATAAAACTTGAGACAGAATCCATACATTAATTCGGTCTGACACCCAGAAGTCGGACATTCCATGATACTTCTCGGAAAGGCCACCAAGAACAAACGTCCTTGCTGCAGACCTAGCATTGTCTGCAGTTTCAGCCCATATCGTACTCAGCTGAAAGAGTGCAAATTAAGTTAAATATCTCTACATGTCTAAAATGTACCCATAATATGATATAAGCAAATAGAAAGGACCCACAAACAAAATATTTGACACAGATAACTTGAGTACAGATATAAAATCTACAAAGGGAAAAAAAATAATGCAATAAGCCATAAGGAACTTAGAAAAAAGTCATTTCTCATTTTTCTTTTCTCCTGTCATTTTGAAATCTGAAGTTCATATACTTTTTGTGGTTTTCCTTCTAACCTCTCTCACAGAATCCAAAATGTCCCTAGAAAAATCATATTCATATGCCATTCATTAAGGCTACCAATACCTTAAAACATGCACAATGTGTTGCAAATAATTTTGTTCATTGCATTATTTATTTGTCCTGCTAGTGTACTTACCTTTAGCTTTACAAATACAAAAAATATAGTAAGGAAGTTTGTAGAAAGCATGTAAAACTATTCTATTACCTGACCACTCCCAAACCAAAGTTCATCAGCTGCACGTGGAGCTAGTTGAACAGTGATATGATCAAGGAGGGATTGTCGACTGCACGATATTAGCAGTTAGAAATTAAGAGGAAAATAATATGGGAAGCATTAAACACAGTTCATAATGCAATTTGATCAAGCAGTAGTAATTTAAAGGAAAAAAACTTACATACACTACCATAGGTTCTGCAGGTGCTATTTTCCAATCATGTATAGTGTTTTCTCTTGATAATATGCAATGTATAAAATAAAATGTAAATTACCAAATTAAAACTCCATATTTGATTGGAGAATAACACCTACAGTACCTATGGTAATGTATATAAGTTTTGTCCTAATTTAAAATGCACAATGCAGGAAGCATATAGCCCTTGAAAACATTATCATCAATTTCTGCTAGTTATAAACAGACAAACATTTGATTTGGAGAGTATTCTCCAATAGCTAAATATATTATTTGAGGAGTAAAGGTTTAATTATAAAATCCATACGTGAGCAATCCATTATTAAATTTGATCGAATCCATCTTCACCCGAACATAGCCTAATTCCCTACCAGCTCTAGGAGCAATTGTGACCTACACCAAAGCAAACAAAAAGCTAAAATGTCACATTTCTTGTCAGCAACAGTCAGATAACAGATATTCATAGAAGAAGAGTAAAGATAATTTCTTTTTTGTGAGCATAAACCCAATAACAAGTAAATTTCAAAAAGATATAAGATAAAATACCAAACTTTGAAGGTCAACTTCCTGAGTTGCATGAACTATAATGTCCACTTTAGGGCATTGTGGATGCATAAAGATAACCAGATAAACAAAGGACAAGCTTGAATTTTGCAAGCTATTGTTCTAAGATGCAGCTATTTACCTTTCAATATAGCAGTCAGTTTATGTTTTGGCTACATGTTCTTTTTACCATTGCATTTGTGTTGTTATATTGTATTGCCAGCTTCAAATATTAACCATGTCTACCACATTATATAATTCATACACAAACAGCATGACACAATATAATATTCACAGAAATAGGAATGGGAAAAACAATTATTTTTAAGAAGATGTAGAACAAGCAAGAATCTTGTTTGGTTTCTTATTCCATCAACTTGGTTTCTTTCAAATTGACTTCAAGCTCAGTTATTTTTTCTGTAATAAAATTAGCTTTTTGCTAATATTTGGCATGTAATATACTCAGAAGTGATCAGCAGGAAAGATTGCATGCAGATGACTTTGCAAATGAAGAACACTTGCAAGAACTATACAAGAGAAAAAATATTTTAAGGGCATTTCACAAATAATTAAATTCTAATAGAATTCCTCCTTTCAGATGTGAGAGAATAAGCCCAACCAAAAAATAAAATGGATAGTGTTAAGCCCTTACAAACTCAATATTTTTAAGATCAGGAAAATTCACAGCCACAACAGCCATTGCGGCTTCGTTTATAGCTACTTGTTTCCATGTCTCACTGCTTCTTTCCTTTCTATCTAGCATTCCTCTTTCTTCCATTTGTGCAGCTTGCAATAAGTCATCAGTAGTAATCTGCAATAGTAAAAGGAAGAAATAAAGAACTGCCAGCTACAATGTTACAGCAACTATTAAATCCTCTTCTTATTACTTCCTCGTTTGAGCTCTATCCCCCTTTTGTACATACGTATGAAAGTGTTCTTGTGCCACATTAAGAGACTTCTTGTTGTGGAGACACAGAAACTGGTATCATCGAGTTACAAAGTAAAATGAATAGATCATATAATGAAGCTTGCACTTTTAGGCAGATAAACACTTTTATTTGCATGCTTGATTTTGAAAAATATTAAGGACATTTAACGTGACATGCCATGCCATACACGATGCAGCAATGATTGTTTCAATTTCCTATAAGGAAATGGCTGAACAGTAACTATCTGGCAATATTGTATATTGAAGCTATTACCTCAGTCCTTGAGTCACGCATCATATTGATGGCAGCAACCTCAATTATATTGGCTAACTCTGCACCAACCATTCCATCAGTCATACTAGCAACAGCCAGGTAATCCACATCTTCAGCCATTGGCTTTTTACGAGCATGGACCTATGACACCAGGGGAGGGGAAATTTAGTAGGCAAACTACTTAATGTGCCACCAATCCCAAATCAACAACTATTAATGCAATAAAATAAATAACCAAATCCCAAATGCTACAAGCAGGTCAAATATGTAGAAGAGCTGCTACCTTTAGAATTTCTATGCGGCCAATTAGGCCGGGCTTGGGGATATATATTTTCCGATCAAACCTGCCAGGTCTCACAAGTGCAGGATCCAAAATGTCTGGTCGGTTTGTGGATGCAATAGTGATAACCTCTCCCCTTCCTTCAAACCCATCTAAGCAGACCAGGAGCTGGAGCATTCAGTCAATAGGAAACATCAACCAATATATACACAAAATTTTACTTAAGAAATGCTATTGAGAAGTTTAGCACTGCCAGCTTAACCTGATTAAGAGTAGCATCACGTTCCTGTCCACCGGAACCTTTAATCAAGCCACGCTCCCTTCCAACTGCATCAAGCTCATCAATGAAGACAACAGATGGGGCCTGAAAAATAATATACAAAAATTGTGACTGATGACCGAAGCTGGAGAAATAGGTAAATTTCAAGACATGACAAGAAAATGAAGTATAATAATAAAAAAAAAAGGGTCTCCGATGAGCTCGAAACAAACAAGTAAGAAAAATTTTGAGAATACAGTGGAAAAGCCAAAAAATATCACTTGCATTTTCCCTGGCTTCTTGGTAAAGTGCACGGACACGAGAAGCCCCTACACCGACATATATTTCCACGAACTGTGAAGCAGAAATAGAGAAGAAATTAACCCCCGCCTCACCAGCCACTGCCTTGGCCAGCAATGTCTTCCCCACTCCAGGGGGGCCACAAAGAAGTATGCCACCTGATGAATTGACCAATGAACATCTCAACTTTCAATCAGTCAACTGTAAAGCGCAACATTGTGAAATCAAATGTTTCTTCCTTTCCTTATTTTTCTATTAGATAAATGAAATAAATGCTATGTGAATACAAAATGTAATCAAATAATTATCTAAGCGCAACATTGGGAAAATGCCAGAGTTAGTTCCAGAAAACTGTCCTTTAAAATTTCATAAATTTTAAGTTTTTCAGAAGGCTAAGTTCGTTCATTCAAATTATTCTGTTAAAAGCTTATCATAGTCGAGCAAAAGGAGACCTGGTATTTTCACTCCCCTCCTTCGGTACATCTCTCCATGAGTAAAGAACTTGACAATCTCCTCAAGTTCAAGCCGAATTTTACCCAGCCCTGCAACATCACTAAACTTGACATCCACACCTCTCTCTAGATACTGAGGAAGCCTTTTGTTCTGCGCTCTCCTCACTCGCGCTCCCGATCTCATAAACTGCTTTGCCATTTTCAAATAAGCATTCTCCTCATCTTTCCCCGGCTCACTCTCCTCATCATCACCCTCAATCCCCTCCATCTCCATCTCCAACTCCCTCATCTTCTTCCTCTCCTCGGCCTCGGCTCTCTCAATCTTGAGCCTGTCCTCATAGTCCTTCTTATGCTTCCTATAACTAAGCACCACAGTCCTGTAAAAAATGTAGAAGAACAGCACCCCAAGTGCATTAGCCACATTGCTATTGTTAGCCAAATCAGACCAAAAATAGGCCATTCTCTCGTTCCGCTCACTCGCCTGGCGCAAAGATTCCCGGTACTTCCTCTTCTTGATCTCCCTCTTCCTCCTCCTCGCCTCCTCCTTCTTCTGAGCCCTAATGTTCCTCTCCATGGTCTCCCTCTCTTCCCTCAACTTCCTCAGCTCCTCGTCCTTCTCCTTCTTCAACTCCATCCTCATTTTCCTATACTCCGCAGCCTTCTTGGACTCCTTCTTGGGCTTTGTTGGGCTATCTTCAGTAATGTAAAGAAGGAATTTCTGCACAAAAGGGGGAAGGTAAATGCTTGACAACAGAGGAATAGGCCACTCTGGACTCTTAATGGGTGGTGTGTATGCATTCACACACACTGAATCAATCTTCAACTCATCCCATGAATCCCAAAACACGCTGTGACTATCAACCGAAGGCAACACTGTCCTCAACACTCTCGAATCGTCCAAAACAACCAGAACAGCTTCGCTACGTCGCCTCAATTTCGCGGTAGTCGGTTTGATTATGTGCTTCAGCTTCCCATCCTTCTTCAGTTCGATGATTTCGCTGTAGGGAAGGCGATCGGAGACCATGGGAAGGCCGCGAGACCATTTTTCAAGCTCCTCCGGCGAGAGAGCTTCGGGTTTTTTGGCGGACTGTTTTCTGGAAGAGCGTTTCTTGCCCTTGGTGACGGAGGCAGCGGCAGCGGCGGCGGGTTGGGGGAGGGAGGCAGCAATGACGGTGAGGGTTACGGAGAGTTTGAGGAAGTCGAAGCGGTTGTGGTTTGGGGTTTTGTGGTTGTCGTCTTTGTAGTCATCATTGTCGGGTTTTGGGGTTTGAATTCGCGAGGAGATGGAAGGATAATAAGGGGGTTTTGGAAGGCTTCTGAATTTGGGGTTTAGGGAAATTGAAGATGAAGGACACCGAAGGAAGCAATGTGAAGCCATTGAACAATGTTGAGTCTCATTACATTCTCAGATATGCCTCCTCATCCATCTCGTTCGTTTTCGGATAAGTTCTTCGTTTTCTCTAACTAATAATAATCAATTCATAAATATATTTTGGACGCTACTTTTAAAATCATATTGTTATTTTAATGTATATTATTATTATTCTAAAAATATCAAAATTTAAAATTAGTATTGTAATGATAAACTTTATCATTGTTTACTAAATAATTACTTTCTAATATCAAATTTTAAATTTTCATGTTTCTAAAAACTAAATAAATAGTACTATACATATTTAAGGACGCATGAGTATCAAAACTCATTTTACATGGGTAGAAAAAAATATACAATTTGAATATGAAAAAAAAGTGAGTTCTAGGGTGAAGAAATGTGGATGGAACAGTGTTATTAAACGTCAGATCTACTATTTAAATATTTGTATAGCTGAGATTAAGACTAAATATCAATTAAAGTGACAAAGAAATTAAAATTACATCTTTTTTCTCCCTATCACTTTCATCTCAACATCCCTCAATGTTACAACAAGGTTTTTGTGCAGATTTTATGGAGTTTTACAGTATTCTTCATCAAGTAAATTCAAGATCTCATCTTCGTTGAAACCCAATTTATGAAATGAGATCAAATTCCACTTCGATTTATGAACAAATTTACCTGCATTATTGAAATTCCTGCACCTGAAGTAACACCATACCATCACACAAACTTTTGAAATTCCCACACAGTCGGGATTACCAACAAAACTAGCCCTGTACATATCCTTAGTCAACAGTGAGGGAAGCTTTCCAGAAAGCCAATTTCAGTTTTGGCTTTGATTTAAGAAAAATGACTCTTGGAAAGATCAAGAAAATTTAACTTCTCATTTTTCTTAAACTCTCGAGGGAATCACTGGTTGGACTCTGCAATCTCACGGAATTGGACTTTTGATAATTTTATCACCGACCATTATTTTGTGGAGATACTGAACCTTTGAAAACTTCGACAGCTTGTGTTCTTCAACTCCTTTATAGAAAAGATTCCAGCTTGATTTTTGAGTGTTCACTGTAAACGTCAATTTTTAATAACTCGTTGCTCATTCCCGAGTCACATCACATTCAATCCACGTAAATAATATGCAAGTACTTGAAAACGAGAAGAAGAAAAAATGAATACTGTAGTTTGCAATGTAAGAATTTGCGAGAGAACAATATTTTAGAGACAAGAAAGTCCACAAAAAATACAGATGAAAAAAAATTGAAAATAAATAAAAGACATGCCCAAACACCAATTGTAAAACATCTTTACCTAGTGCATTTCTGTATGAAATAATCATTTAACTTCTTGAAAATTTTAAAATAATATATACTTCTAAAAGGTGAGACATGGAAAACAACCTCCGATGACTATTGAACTACTCAACTACACTTTCAAATTCCATTGACAGAAGTATTCTGGTCAAAGAAATTGCAGTAGCCGTGAACTAAATTTACATAGAATAAGAACCTAAGCCTTACCCCCATTGCGTCGGATCGGCTACATAAATTAAACATCATTATGCTCTAATCCAAAATCTCATGTGCATGGGCCATCATCAGATTTACATAAACATTTGGCTATATATATTGTGTTCTCATTTCTCAAAACATAGGCGTACTGATCTGTAGAGTAGTCATTGATAAAATTGATACTTAAAATGGCATAAATTCTAAAAATTGAGATCCAAGGAGTAAATATCCAACTCAATCCAATGAACGAGAGACATGCTGAACTTCTTCAAGTTGCACGAAGAAAGTAAAATCATTGCTTACAACAAACAGAACGATATTAGTTTGATTAAGCCGAACAGCAATTTAGACTCCAAACATCAAGTCCATGATTTTGGACACCAATGATTTTGTTGGGGAAGCAATGGTTCCTCCAGTCTGCCGGGCAGTGGAGTTGCCATTCTGTGGATAGTAAGGTCTAGCAGGACCTTTCAATGTGCTCACTTCTGAGTTTCTAGCAGATGGTAGAGGTAAGGGCATAAATCCCTGATTGTTAAGCCTTTCATTTAAAGCTTGACGTTGCATGGGATCCAACAGTTTCACACCAACAATTAGTACTCCATTAATTTGCATTCCATTCTTGTTAAGAGCTTTATGTGCATCAGATCGATTCTGTATCAGGAATAAACCAAGTTGGTTGATGAAAACAATAGAAAATCACTTTCAAAGAGAGTATAGCAAGGTTTAAAAAATGGAATCATTTCCTAATATATCAACAAATTGACAAAGACAAGTGCCATGGATAGCCCTGGATTAAAATATAACTATTGATTTATAAAGAAAAAAAAATAATCATTACATTCAAACAAGGAAAAGTTTGCAAACCTGATACAAAATGTGCATCCAGTTTGCATCTCTAGGACCAGGAACATGTTTCAAAATTTCACCACATTTTTCAAACTCCCTTAAAACCATGTTAGTATCACCTGGTGAAAACCTGCACAAAAAGAGCATTGTTAAAAGAATGCAGTATTGGTATATACACAAATACAAAGTTAAATTCTGCAAGGTCCATTTGATTTTTAAAAATGTCACTTTGATTTCTTTTTTCAAAAATTTGCGTACCAAACAGTGAAAACACAGAATATTTTTTTCACCATTTCATATATATATAAATTTTCAAACAAGAAGCAAAGTGAAAATAACGTAATATTTATGTAATTATCAGTGGAAAATAGGTAATGAGAACATAAAACATTTTCTCAATACACAATAAAATTGATTTTTCATCTCAATACACATTTTCTCAATACTGACCACGCGGTTGTCTGGTGCCTTAAGGCCATTACTCCTGTATGCCTATCTCATACACACACGGCAATCCATTTGCAGCCTTTCTGAGAATTATCAATATTCTCAACAAGATATCCAGAAATAAAACTTTATATATGAAGGGATTTAATCCTCATTGAGATAGATTATACCACCAATATTTTCCAGTAACTCCCTTGACAATGATTTATCATTTTATCACTAACAATTCTGAAACGAATGAAAATAAAAAGCCTCAAATAAATTCCTTTATCCGATGTTAGAACAGCAGTACATCATATAAACTAATAGTAAAGAAATCTTACAAACATTCATAGTAGACGGACCGCATTTCATCCTACTATTATGCACAATCATGCAAGATGAGTTGTCATTTCAACTCAGGAATAGTTATACAATTGTTCTTACCACGTACATTGTCAGCAGTCTTTCCAATTGGAATAAGTTTTTTGTGATTTAGGAACTCGAGTATGCTCTCAAGCGTTTGGAGCAACTCTTCTTGATTTTTAAGGATTATAAATGTAAAAATCTATGCTGATATTTTATTCACACTATTTCAGGTAAGATAGTAATAAATTGTGCAGAATTCAAAGGACAAATATCTATACTTAGATTTGTAGTGGAATACATGTATTGCTCAGCAAATAGACAAACATAAATGCTAAAACAGAGTTAAGACATACCCATATACAGTTACCCATTCTTCCTCATTGAGATTCCCAGCTGGCAAAGAATTCCTTTGAACCTCAGGCCTTGCCACTTCCAGTGGTGGAGGAAGAGTTATCAAAGCACCAGGCTGAACCACACCCTCAACTGGTGAACTTCTTCCCTTCTCATCTTGTTCCCCACCACTCTTTGCAGTTGTAGGTGACCACCAACTCAAACCCGGTGAGGTCTGTTGGTTTTGTTGAACCCCTCTCAAAGCATAAGATGTGCTAGCCTCAGATTTGCCTTTTACAGGAGTTGAAAATTCCCTATTAGAAGTTTGGATGGGAGTTCTAGTGTCTGACCTAGTCTCAGGGGATACTTGATAATCTAGTATGCCTGATTCAGGAGAAAAGTCTGATCTGTCTTCCAAGGTGAAAACAGGAGGTGGAGGAAGGTCCGAACTACCAAAGTTCTCACGCCATAGTGCAGATACTGCAGCTGCCTGACCGGGACTAGAAAATTTTCCTCTACGGGCAGAAACAGGTGAAGCTAAATCCTGGAAAAATAAAGACTGCCTACCGGATCTTGGAGTTCTTTGCACCGTAGTGCTCATGTTATATCTATTTAACAGCGGAATTAATACCTGCAAACAAACCGATAGAACAGATACATTAAAACCAAATTGACTGAAAGAGCTGAGCTAAGACTATGAGTCGGGTCCCTCGGTATTGGCAATGAGCAGATTTAAAAAGGAGCTAAATTCACTGCATACAAAGGCACTTCCTTGTGCTGAATATTGGCACATTTCAGAACCTACGAAATTTATCTACTAATTCAACTTTTTTTCCCCCGGCAACTTAAACCAAGGAAGAAGAGAGTAAAAATAATAGGATAACACTAAATACCGTACATAATCTCAATCATTGATAAGAAAAATAGTCACTGACATCCATGATTTGTTATTTATAAATGTACATAATATTAACAACTAATTTTGATCGCTTTAGAGAAACTGGATCCAAGAAAATAACTAGGCAATACATAATTCTTGAAAAAGAACAAGTTTAAAGAAATGACGCAATACATAAATAAACTGGCAATCCGCAAATTAAGATCTCCATATAAGATAATCAGACAAATTATTCTACAACCAGTAAGAAATGAGAGAACAACCAGAAATTTACAGCGGTCTATCGAAAATGCCTCGGCCGAAAAAAAAATAAAGCATGGATACAGCAATAATACTTGAAACTACACCAAAAACAAATAAGCAAACAAACAAAATAGTTCCTATAAGACTAGTTTTCCATTCGCATAAAACAATCGGTTCTGAAATCCTCCTTGACCTTGGGGGCTGAAATTCAAAAGCTATAGACCATTCAAGAGAGAGAAAGAGAGAGTACCTGGTGGATGGAAATGAGATTGAATGCAATCGGATTTGATCACAAATGTTGAGTTGATTGAGACTCAAATTTTGAGATTTTAGAATTTTCCCTCCCAAACCAAAACGCTGAAGCTCAGCTAAGAGACCAACTCGCGTAGCAATTCTATGTATTTTGTAATAACGCTTTGAGTCTTTTTAAATTTTTCATTTCAAAACCCTAATTCTGCTTTATCTCTCTCTCTCTCTCTCTCTTTTTTCCTTGTATTTTTCCTCTTTGAATTTGGAAACTTGCATAATAGGATTTATTGAAATACATTTTCTTTTAATTTCAACCCATGGTGATTTTCTGTTAAAAAAAAAAAAAGCAATGGTGATTTAAAAAATCATAATTTTTTATAGTTAAAAAAATTATTTTATGTAATAATTATTTTAAAATGTAATTTAATTGTTTACAAATATATTAAAATTAAATTTAACAAGCAAAATTATTTATGAGTCCTGGAGTAATGTAATTTCTCTTTCTGTGTATATATTGTTATAAATTGGGTTAATGAGGGGTTTAATTATTTGGCTAAAGAAATAAAAGACTGGACCAGATAAGTTGTATGAGTGCTTATAATAAATAAAATTATTATCATTTATTTTTACTCTTTTTCAATCCATTTAAATAATATTATTTTTCATTTAAATTTTTCTTCTTTTTTTTCACTTTTTTATTTTTATATCATTTAAACTAAACATAAAATTATAATTAAAAATATATCAATGAAGTATTTATACAAAGTTATTCAACATAACCTATTGAATAATTATCTTCATTTATTTTAATTAAATATTAGCTTTACTATCCTTTGTTCCAATTCAATGATCTCGGACTACTTTTCACTTACCTTTTATTTCTAAACCAATAAAGATGAACTGAAGTTCCTCTTTTCCCTATTTTATGTTGTAAAGGACTTTTTAGACTTAAAAAAGGTAATATTTGACTAATATGATAATATCATTATTAGAATAAGTAACTATGAGTAATTGAAACTAATTTATGATATTTAATCACTTTATAAAATGTTTACTTTAAAAATATTACAAAAATACTTTTATAATATTTTTAAAATATTTCTAAAAAATCAAATAGAAATTATCTAAAAAATACATTATAATTTGAACACATTTAAAAAAAAATTACAAAAGAGATTTTTTTTTCTATTCTATCTTATAAGTTTCCTTCTCTAACTCCTTAAGTATCACTTTTATTATCCTTCCTTCAATTTTTTTTTTTTATTTCTTCAAATTTTTATTTTATTTATTTCTTATCTTTTTTATTTTGTCATTCTCATTTTAAGGAGTTAAAGTGTTTAACGTGCTGCCTCTTTTTTTAATGCTTTGTTATTTCTTCGTACACAGATTTTATAACCAATATTTTAAGATTAAATTAATTATTAAATCATTTAAGATAAAATTAATTATTAAATCATTTAATATACTTACTCAAAGTTTACTGGTTCAATCGGTGTCAAACAAATACTAGTAAAAATATTTTAATTGTTTAAATTATACAAAATAATACTATATATATATATATCATAGTTTTAAGATGGTAAAATTAAAATATAAATTTATATGTCTTGACACTTAAAAGCATATCAAAGTACAAAAACATATATATTTATCATATTTAAATTAAAAATTTAATATCATTATTTGTTAATAATGATAGGTTTATGTTTATAATATTAAATAATATCAAACCATTTGTAGCTGAATAATAATAATTTATTTATTAAGTTCTATCTTAATTAATAAATATATATTAAATATAATAAATTATATTATTCAAATTTATTTTTATAATAAAATAGTTAGTGATTTAAATATATAAAATACTAATTAATTTATATAAGAATCTAAAAATAAAAATAAAAAACACTACAAAGTTTATAGAAGGCAAATCAAGTACGCAATTATTTATCTTTAAACTAAAATTAAAATATTTTGTTATTTTTACAAGTTTTATGCTTTTATGTTTTTTTCCTCACAATTAAATTAAATTACAGAGATTTTCTTATACACACAAAAACCCAAACACCATTTATGTTCACATGATTCAGTTTAGTTTTGACTTGTACTTCTGTTAAAATGAATCTAAATCCTTTAAACTCCACCACCATTTCTCAATAAAAACAAAATCTAAAATACCACAAACACGTTTCTCTTTCAAAAGAAAAAACTAAATTAACTCAAATGTTTTCCAAAGTTTAATCAATGGATTCAAAGATATTCCATCTCTCCAACTATTGGCCATTTAAAGAAGCTTAAATTGACTCACATTCACGCCACAAAATCTGGAGTTAAAAGTTAGGACCAATTATAAAAGAAAAATATATTAAATAAACATATAAAAGTTATGAAAAATATATTTAATAAAAACATAATTTAACCAGGTTGTTGTTTTTTAATGAAGCCGTTTTCTTCTTAAATTATTTTTAAATTAATTATTCTCCGAAGGAAAATGAAAAAATGAAAAAAGGATGTAGAAGAAATAGCTGTATATTAAAAAAAATAGACCTTTGGAAAAATCTTTCATTTTTGTCCTGGCATTTATGCGAGTGCTCGATGAACATGTGAGATGGTACTTAATGCATCATGTGAGAAGATTAATTTCTCCAATAACATAGTAAACAAGATATCAAAAGATTAATCTAGAAACGAGATACTTTCTATTTGTTCATATCTTTCCAAAAATTAAAGGAAAACCCACATACTAATCCAAAAGATAAAAATGGCGATATCATCTAAAAATAAATTTAAAAAATTTGGGAAAAATATAGAATAAAAAATAAATTTAATTAAACTATTCTTATATTTATTTATATTAATGGTTATTTATTATTTGTAAGTAAATTAAAATGTAGAAAATTGTTGGATGAAAAAAAAAGGGAGTTGTGGGGATACGTAGGTAGAAGGGAAGGGAAGAAGAGGTATTTTGGTCGTAGCCGACACATGAAACGATAAGTATGTAATATGTCTGTCACTCACTCTCCACACTTACCATTCCTCCAATGTCACGTGTCTTATCACTCACACTCACCAATCATTTCAGCCACTTCACTCCTTCTACACAATACTCATCCACCCCGTATTTATACGGTACGGATACATCATCTTCTGGGCATAAATAAAAAAAATGAAAAATAGAAATAAGATGATTTATTTAAAAATAATAAGAGAAATATTAAAATGAAGACGCATGCTAAAAGGTCATGATGGTGTCCTGTGTGACCCACTCCACTTCTACGCAAACCTCCTTCTCCCATGCTTTTGTGTATTTTAAGACTCTCTCCATAATCTCACAATTCCCATCCTACCCTTCCCCATCATACTTTTTACTCATCTGCCATTATCACCACTCATTGCACACCATCCTTCCATTTTTCTCTTCTTTATCATTTCTCCTCCTTCTCACAATTATTCACACCATTGCTGCTTCTTTGCATTACGTGAAGGCCCAAAAGAAGAGTTTTACATTATGGTGGGACCTTCAATCAGTTTTAGTAACAAAAATCAAGTATAAGATCTATCTATCCTTCTATACAATTCATTTTCTTTTACGTCCAATATTTGTCCATATCTATTATCAAACCGAACACATGAAAAGTAAATCTAAGCTAGAATCTTCTTTTCATCAGTTTAACAACGTTTTATGTGTTATTATACACGTGTGAGCTAAAAAACGTGTAAAAAATATTTCTACGAGAAGTGGATTTAAATATAAAATTGTTTAAAGATATTAAGAAATAAATGGAATGAATGAAAGGTGTGGGGGGTAATTATGAGATTGTGCAGACAATGATAAGCGAGCGGCGGGACCTGCGTTCCAAAGCGGAAGTGTCAGAAGAGCCGCGGGAAAAAGGACAATCTGGTAAATTCCTACGCAGTCCAGTGCAATTTTTTAAATAATAATTAATTAATTTATATAGAAATAAGAAAAAGGAGGGTGCTCCATTTTGAACCGAAAGTGAAAGAACCAATGAAAAGAATCACAGCGGAGCAAATCTGTGAAACACATGAATTGAGGAAGCAACAACATCTCCAAAAAGCAAAAGCCTGCTATTTCACCTAGCCATCCTAGGGTTTCTTCTCTTTAATCCCCCCCCCCAAAAAAAAATAGTAATCAGTAGGCACCATCACCATCACAGTTCACAGGGCAATTTCACAGTGCTTCAGATTCTCCTCAAAGAAAAATAAAAAAGGAAAGTCAATAAATCATTCTTTCTGTGATCTATTTTTCTTCCGTTTGCCTCTCCCAATGGCGTTTGTTTCATAGCTTCATGACTATGGTCCAGAGATCAGCTGGAATTCGATTCGATTAGATTATATCTGCAGCAAGCCTGTTTGTGTCTGTGTGTGTGGCTTCCAAGGATGAAGATCGGTGAAGCAGCGTCGTTTTGGCTCGTTCTGAGGCCGCGAGGGACAGTGGAACAAGCTTTAGTGGATGCTCTGTTTTAAGAATCGAATCGGTTGCATAGGAAATTTCTGCCCGTTTGTAGTTTTATGTTGGGGAACTGTTTTGGTAGGGTGTTGGTGGGAATCAGATCGTTGGTGTTCTTAGCATGAGGTTGGCGTCCGAGGGTCTGATCTCGAAGGATTTAATGTTTTGTGGGTGTGTGTTAGTGAGGGAACAAAGGTAGCTAGCTCTGTGTGGAGCAATTGAAATTATTTGTGAGGTTTGGTTGTGGTGGTGGGTGATAGAGTTGTGTAGGTATGGCAATGTCCTGCAAGGATGGTAAACAAGGATTGGATAACGGGAAATATGTCCGTTACACGCCTGAGCAGGTCGAAGCCCTCGAGAGGCTTTATCATGACTGCCCCAAACCCAGTTCCATTCGCCGCCAGCAGCTCATTCGTGAGTGCCCTATTCTCTCCAACATTGAGCCTAAGCAAATCAAAGTTTGGTTTCAGAACAGAAGGTGCAGTTGCCTACTTGTTTCTTTTGGTTCTTGGTTCTTTGCCCAATACTTTTATTAATTGATGTTATCTTCAATGTGTGTGAATTTCAGGTGTAGAGAGAAGCAGAGAAAAGAGGCCTCGCGGTTGCAAGCCGTAAATAGGAAGCTCACAGCCATGAACAAGCTTCTCATGGAGGAGAATGATAGGTTGCAGAAGCAGGTGTCTCAGTTGGTTTACGAAAATGGCTACTTTCGCCAACACACTCAGAATGTATCATCTCTTTCAACCGTGTCCTGATTTAAAAAGTTTATTCATTTATCTTTGTAGTGATTTTAGCAACTTAGTCTTAGGGTTAAATTTTTTTGCTTCTGCCCTTTAGTTATTATAGCATGCATTAGAATTGAGTTGGAATGATGTTCTCTCTGCAGACTGCGCTTCCAACCAAAGACACGAGCTGTGAATCGGCGGTGACTAGTGGTCAACGCAGTTTGACTACCCAGCATCCCCCAAGGGATGCAAGTCCTGCAGGGTTAGTGGGAATATGATTAATGGGCTTGGGTCCCTTTCGGTCATTTTTTTTCTGTAAAAACTTGGCTGCGTGTGTGGACTTATTGAATGACTTGTCATTTTTCCCAGGCTTATGTCCATTGCAGAAGAGACTTTAGCAGAGTTTCTTTCGAAGGCTACTGGAACTGCTGTTGAGTGGGTCCAAATGCCTGGAATGAAGGTAATCCAATAACTCTTGCTTGATATTGGTTGATCAAACAGTTGTTTTATTTTTTAAATTCCTTCATTGAGACCAGGCATTAGCCTAATGGTTAAATAATGGCGAAATTAACATCTTTGAGTAGCTTCACATTCTTACTTGTGCATTTCTTTTCTGATAACTATTTCCATTGGACAAACATATCTGAAATATTGTTTTTCATTAATTCCTTGTTATTTGTGCAGCCTGGTCCGGATTCCATTGGAATTGTTGCTATTTCTCATGGTTGCACTGGTGTGGCAGCAAGAGCCTGCGGCCTAGTGGGTCTAGAACCCACAAGGGTTAGTGCTCTGAATTTATTGTCTTCACATTAATTTCTTGCTTATTCATAGATGACATATGAACAACTATATGTTTTCCAGGTTGCAGAAATCCTCAAAGATCGGCCTTCATGGTATCGTGATTGCCGAGCTGTGGATGTTCTGAATGTGCTGCCCACAGCAAATGGTGGAACCATAGAGCTGCTCTATATGCAGGTAAAGCAACTCTATGTGTATGGATAAATGATGACTCTGTGTAACAAACAGACTAAGTTTTTATTTGCATGTTTGATGATCAGCTATATGCACCAACCACGTTGGCACCTGCCCGTGACTTCTGGTTGTTGCGCTACACTTCTGTCTTAGAAGATGGGAGCCTAGTGGTAAGTGACTCTAATGAATTCTTGAAGTTCATGTTTAATTAAATATTGTAGCTAACAATAGACATCTCATGTGTGCAATACCTAGTCCTACATTTATATTAAAAAGTTCTCTGATTCCACAGTAACATCTACATCATTCTTATAATGCTTCCCTGCTTCAGATCTGTGAGAGGTCTCTTAAAAATACACAAAATGGTCCAACCATGCCTCCCGTGCAACATTTTGTTAGAGCAGAGATGCTTCCTAGTGGGTACCTAATAAGACCCTGTGAGGGAGGTGGTTCTATCATTCACATTGTTGATCACATGGATTTGGAGGTATATGAATTCCACTCAGTTGACATTAATAATTTTTATTTGACAAAAATAACTTTAGCATGATTGTGTGTTAGCCATGGAGTGTTCCTGAAGTACTGCGACCACTGTATGAATCATCAACAGTGTTGGCTCAGAAGACAACTATGGTGGTATGGTTTTTATTTCATTTCTGATGAGAATACAATCATACAGCAGTTCAATAATTTGTCATTTTCCATCTTATTTCAATTCAATTTATAATTCTATGGAAGTAGAAAATATTTATTATTTTAAGAGTAGCATGAATGTAGATTAAGGGGTTTAGTCTTTTACTAAAGGTTATGGCGTATTTACATTTCTCTCATTTTCTACCAGGCACTACGTCAACTAAGGCAGATTTCACATGAGGTTTCACAGTCTAATGTCACTGGGTGGGGGAGACGACCAGCAGCTCTTCGAGCACTTGGCCAGAGACTCAGCCGGTTAATATATTTAACTGGCACTTGATTTTTGTTGAATTTTAATGCATCTAATTTTAGAATCTCACATCTATTACCTGACAGTGGCTTCAATGAGGCGATCAATGGCTTCACTGATGAGGGATGGTCAATGATTGGCAATGATGGTGTTGATGATGTTACAGTGCTAGTGAATTCATCACCTGACAAGTTAATGGGTCTGAATCTTTCCTTTGCCAATGGATTTCCATCTATCAGCAATGCAGTCTTGTGTGCCAAAGCTTCAATGCTATTACAGGTAAGGATGCATCAAATTTCGCTGAATTTTCTTACATTAGAAAATGAATCAATTGGTCTTTTATTGCTATAGAAATTTTAGAAGAAGATATAGAGAGAAAGCTCTTGTGATATCTTAAACATTTACTGAGTTGACTGCATATTGTTTATTGTACGGGCAGTTAGCCCATGTTTAATTGAAGAATCATGGAATACAAATAATCACAATAATGATTTCTGATTCCCTCGTTGATGAAACATTGTCCCATCCAATGGGATCATGAAACACATTAGGAGTTGTTTGATTTTGGCTGACCTTTCTAATCTGCAAATGCTCAACATGCCTTGTTTGTATTGTAATTAGTTAATAGTTAATGATTATTTCTTCTTTTGCTCTGCAGTTATTCTTAACATAAACATCGTGTAGAGACATTGCTACTTTTAAAAGTTTTAATTCTGACATTCTATAAATATGTTCCTTTTTTGGCCAGAATGTGCCTCCTGCCATACTACTGAGGTTCCTACGGGAGCATAGATCAGAATGGGCAGACAACAACATGGATGCTTACTCAGCCGCTGCCATTAAAGTTGGTCCTTGTGGCTTACCAGGATCTCGTGTTGGAAATTATGGGGGTCAAGTTATTCTTCCTCTAGCCCACACTATTGAGCATGAGGAGGTAATAAATTGGTTCTAAGCATTTAATACAGGTATTATGTTATGAATTTAGAAATTGTGCAGGTCCTAACTTCTCTCTCGCCTGTCTATTCTAGTTTCTCGAAGTTATTAAGTTGGAAGGAATTGCTCATTCTCCTGAAGACACAATAATGCCCAGAGAAGTGTTTCTTTTGCAAGTAAGTTTTTCCCTTGTATTGATTGCTCTATTCTTCTCCCTGTTAGGGATGATATGTCTTGCTTGATGTGGTGCTTATATGCAGAAACAATTATACTAACTTTTAAGCTGCCTTACATTGATTAGTACTCGTATCACTTGAGTTCACACTTCACTTCTCCAATTTTTCTGTTTATACAATTTGAATTATTTATGGATTTAATATGTATAATACTCCGGCCTAAGTATAGCTGGCCTTTGTTGTGCTACTAATTATTCTAGGTTTGCAATGTTTGAAAGCTGGGTGCATGTTACGAATCAGAATTCAAAATTGTGTTGAGTTGTTGCTTTTAGTACTGGCAGATTTTTTAAGTTACATGATATATAAAAGTCAGTATATTGTTATTCACATTTCCTATATTTAAAAGCAAATGAAAATATGAATGGGACCATTCCCCCATTTAAGATGAGGTAAATGTATTATTATCTCCTAGTCTTTCGAATTTTTTTAGTAGAACTAGTAACTTGCTATTTAGCTTAGTATTATTTGAACTCTTGTGGCTACTGAATGATAGCTTATTTTATCTTGCCAATCTCCACCATTTTGGTTTCTATATCATATACGTGTTTGTGTTTACTTTCTTACAGTTCATTTCTTTTGTTTTGATAGCTCTGCAGTGGAATGGATGAAAATGCTGTCGGAACCTGTGCAGAACTTGTATTTGCTCCAATTGATGCATCCTTTGCTGATGATGCCCCTCTTCTGCCTTCTGGATTTCGCATCATTCCTCTTGATTCTGGAAAGGTTAGCCATAGTTATTTTCTAAGCAGTATATTTTTTTTTTAAAATTTGGTATTTACTTTTTCACAAGGTTCTTTTAGTTATAGCAATTAAATTTTTGCAGGAAGCATCCAACCCAAATCGCACACTTGACCTGGCATCTGCCCTTGACATTGGTCCCACTGGAAACAGAGCATCAAATGATTATTCTGGAAATTCTGGTTCTATGAGATCTGTGATGACAATAGCATTTGAATTTGCATTTGAAAGTCATATGCAAGATCATGTAGCGACCATGGCACGACAATATGTTCGTAGCATTATATCATCTGTCCAAAGGGTAGCATTAGCACTCTCTCCTTCTCATTTAAGTTCACAAGCTGGGCTTAGAACACCACTGGGTACTCCTGAAGCGCAAACACTAGCTCGCTGGATCTGCAATAGCTATAGGTATGTATACTATTTTTTACTTGTCATGTCATTTCCCCCAATATTAATCTGCAACTGAAGCTGGTGTATCCTGCATGATTTCCTTTTCACATGTGAAACCATTGTTTGTCAATATTGTCTTGGGGATGAGAAATCACTTTAATGTTACCTCACTTGCTATACCTACATTTAGTGATATTCCTTTTTCTGATTGCCACCTCTTGTCCTTAAACAGTTTCACCTACATCTTTTCCACTTGGAAAAGGAATCTTCTACACAACTTATCAGCAAAGATACTGAGCTCTATTTAATAGACTTGTGACACCGAATCTTGACATTCTGTTGTAGTTATAACTGTTGACTGCTGTTCCAATGCTCTTGTTAATTCTAGTATCAGATCAACAAAAAGATTAATTGAAATGCTTCTACATTAGTTAACTATATGTTCAGTTGCATATGCACATATATTGAGAATTTTGTCTCGGACTGATATTTCAGGTAGAGCATCGTCTTTCTGACGCATCTGTTTGACTATTAATTTTGTAGGTGCTACTTGGGTGTGGAGCTACTTAAATCTAATAACGAAGGGAACGAATCTTTGCTCAAGTCCCTGTGGCATCACTCAGATGCAATATTGTGCTGCACTCTAAAGGTATGCTCCCAATTTATTTCAATTTCAAAGTACATGCATCTATTGTCAGTGCCATGTACTTTCTTTCTCTACATAGTTCAACTCAGCTTCTCTGATGTAAAAAAATAATGAAAATATTTAGTTGGACTTAGACTCTTGAGTGTCTGATATTTCTGAAATGAGGGATTCAAAGGATGTTCAATTATTCGAGTTAGTGCTTTGCACAGATTTTTGTGGTCTTTTGCCTATAGCAATAGATCATTTTCTACCTAGTACCTTCGAGGAAATTATACGTGTAAGATTTTTACTTTTGAAGTTATATTGCTACAAGGAATTCTACGTGTTAGACTTGCAAGTAACTATCAATACTTCTATTTGTACCTTTTCCTCAAGTTTAAATTCATTTTGTACTTGGTATTAAAAGGAGTTATACCTGTCCGATTTGCAAGTCAACTATCTATACCCTTGATTAATATAAACCCTCCTACTAGTTTGAAAAGCACTTTCGTTAAACTTGGTTGTTGCAGGCATTGCCTGTGTTCACTTTCGCCAACCAGGCAGGGCTTGACATGCTGGAGACCACCTTAGTTGCTTTACAAGATATAACATTGGAGAAGATATTTGACGATCATGGCCGAAAGATTCTGTGCTCAGAGTTTCCCCAAATTATTCAACAGGTCTACGAATTAAACATTCAATTCCACTTCGATCAGGCTTGTTATTGATTGGCGTTTTGCTTTAGACGTGTGACATGCATTAGTTCTCTGTATAATTATGATGCTGTCTCTTACTAAGTTATAATTGAATATATATTCTAAATTTTTGGACTTTTAATGTTTGAAAAAGATTTTATTTTTGGTTTTTTTGTCTTTTATTTTATTTTTGTTAATAAATGGAGAATTTTGATGATTTGTTAATAGTATAAAATAAAACAGCTGAAATTTGATCCGGAGAGTAGAGAGGAACTAACTGCATTTCGAAGCTTTATTGTGGTTTCTAATGAATTCCTCTCATTTTATTTGGACAGGGTTTTGCATGCCTTCAAGGTGGTATTTGTCTCTCAAGCATGGGGCGACCCATCTCATATGAAAGAGTAGTGGCGTGGAAGGTGCTGAATGAAGAAGAGAATGCTCATTGCATTTGCTTTATGTTTATGAACTGGTCTTTCGTTTGACATATGTTATGATATTAGAGAATAGAAATCGAAGTGTTTTAGATGCAATACTCTTCTAAGACTTGTTTTGTATGGTGTTTTGCTGTATTTGCTGCGAAAACTTGGATTGCATGTAAAGACGAAGACTAATGTGTTAGCTTATGTTACTTATTTCCTCGATCAGGTCTGTTCTGTGTTTAGTCATTCTTATAACTTATACTTTTTGCTTATGTGAGAAGTCTTGATATATGCGCCATACCCACAACTTACAATTATTAAACAAACATGATTATCACCAATTGGTACTAATGTCTTAAATAAACATGCAAAAAATATAATATTAATAATAATGTGATTAAATGACTTATGTTTTAATATAGATTTTGATAAGATATATATAAGAAATTTTCAATAAATGCTTCCATTAAAAGTTCATTTCACATATATATATATATATATATATTAAATATATTGAAATGTAAATTATTTAATTATTATTGTTCAATTTCAATAAAACTTAACATAGATTATTATGATAATATAAGATTATAATTTCACTTTAAATAAACATTATTGACTATATAATATTTAATAAAAGTTTATTTTCTCTTATATATATATATATAATCGAATAAAAATATACATAAAATTGATAAATGAATTACTAATTTTTTTTTATCAATACATTTAAGCTTAGAATATTTTCAAATAAATGAATACATAAAGATTTTTAAGAAGAAAATAAATTAACTAAAATTAGTTTTTATATATGGAAAAAATATTTATTTTTTATTTTTCTTTTGAAGGATTTAGAGCACTCTTTCAAAAAATGGCTTTATTAGTAACTATCATTCACATATTACTGTTTTAGCTTTATGTCCCTGTCAGTTCTTTATTTTCTGGACGTTGTTTAACGAGCAATCTAGTTAAGAAATTACAGTGTGATTGGATTAGTTCAATTAAATATTATATTTTTTTAATAAAAAATAGACTTTTTATTTCTTAACCAATATTCTGATGAGGAGGTGATGAGTGGTTCTCTTAATTTTTGAACCACGACTACATTTATGGGCTGTTGCATTCATTTGTATTTACATTTAGTATCTGTCATATGTCATATTATGTTTCAGGCGCATGCAGACAGACCAATTCAGTACCCTTTTACAGCCAGACCCTATATCAGACACTCACTCCAACTTTTTTTCATATCTTAATCAAAACCAATGCCTTTCCTTCCTCCTTTCCCAGCTCCTCGTGAAATAATAAAAAAGTTAAATATTTGAGGAATAAGGCTCGTGTGACATATACAGCTAAGATGTAAATGTTCAACACAAAAGCATAAAGTTGAGGCAAATATGTGTGGTTTTACCATGCCATCATGTGAATGCTCCACTACCCGTATTGGTGCTCACCTCTCCTTCTATTGGATTACATCCAATCCTTTTGCTAAAAGCAATAACTTTTTATTAATGCCAACCAACTTTCTTACTGTATACTTATATTATATAGATATTTAAAGCATATTCTAAAGAAAAAGGGGAGCTTTTCTTCTTCTTCTTTTGTTTTTTTCCCTATGGAGATTAAAAAATTTAGCTGTTAGAAGGAAAAACAGTAATTACGTAGACAGAAAATTGGATATACAATATTTTTATGGTTTCTTAATTTTTAGAAGCATGTCATCCTCTTCTTATATCTTTCATGTATTTCTATTGAAAATGGAAAACAAAAATTGTAAAACAGGAAAAAGAAAGGCATGTCGTTGGCCTCGTAATATCAGCTAATTAAAGACAGAAATGGTGCACGTGAAGCTTGCAGAATTTCATTACCATATTCTAGCAGTCACAACTACCAACACTTGGAAGTAAAATATATACGTGCAAAATATATGGCACACACATCTATCACATTAGATATAAACGTTCAGATTTCAAAAAGCTACAAGAGTCATTGCCTTCTCTCATTAAATGATCTAGATCTTTCTCGAAAAAATCTAGCAAGTTCACGGACATTGAAGCTGACATTTGCGTTTCTAAGATCCACACATGTTTACAATGTCAGATTCTCGGAAACAGCAAGAACTACTATAAATAGGATTGTTCCATCTAGCACAATTGAGGTACACACGTACATGCATATCAATATCAATTCTTTGAACCCCATTTAGCACAATCGATCAATCGAGTTCGAACGTCTTTCTTAGATCCTTCAGCAAATTACATTAGTAATTAGCAATATGGCACCGAATGGAGAGTGTTTGTCTAGTTCATTCTCTAGGAACTGCAGCAGCAACAACAAGAACAACATGTGCAAACCTCCAAGGCTTTCATCTGATCCCATTCAAAGAACAATCTCAGACATCTCGTTTGAGCTAACCAAGGAAGGGATTGATTTGTCACTTGCACCTATAACTGAGGTTATGGATGCCAAGTGTGAGTGCTGTGGAATGTGCGAGGAGTTTACTCCTGAGTACATAGAGCGTGTGCGTGAGAAGTTCTTGGGGAAGTGGGTGTGTGGTTTGTGTGGTGAGGCAGTGAAGGAAGAGTTGGAGAAAAATGGTGGAAAGAAGGAAGAGGCATTGAGTTCACACATGAGTGCATGTGTGAGGTTCAACAAATATGGGAGGGCTTTCCCGGTTCTGTTCCAAGCTGAGGCCATGAAGGAGATGCTAAAAAAGAACAAAATGGAAGGGAGAAGGGCCAAGTCCTTCAACCCAAGGGAGAAAGGAGGACAAAACAAAGGAGGGATTGCTAGGAGTTCAAGTTGCATTCCAGCAATCACAAGAGAGATGAATGGTCTCACAATGGCCAATTAGTTTCTATCAACTCCTTATTACTACTATAACATTCAGTGTTGATTAATCAATTCCTATATATGTGAATGTGAGGGGGACATGGTTTTGTATCTCTAATTATTTACCTGTTCCCATGCTTATTTTTCCTACTGACTAGTGACTGCTCCAAGTTTTAGGGGATGAACATGGCCCTATGTTTGTTTTCATGGAAAGAATTGAAGCCCAAGTTGCCTTCGAATGAGTCCAAGGTTTTTTGGGGTCTCTCAAACCATTCTAGTTTTTGGAAGTTGGTCCATCTGACTTGACTTCTTGTCTGCGTTTTTCTTTTCTACTGCGAGGGTTATGCCTTGTTTTTGGTCACTGGCTTTTCTTCTTTCAATTATTCAATCTAATGTATTCTACTATTTTCAATATCATTCTTCAATAAAATTTACTTGATGCATTAATTTATACCGTGGTTGATCACGTGTGTTTAAACAAAAGTTATAATTTATAACGTGGTTGATCACGTGTGTTTAAACAAAAGTTATAATTTGTACAGTTTTTTTCTTTTCCTCTGCAAATTTAACGTGATTTCATGTTCCTGAGGTGTGTCAAAACGCCAAACACACATATACCGTATAGCTCTGCCTCCCATAGAGAAATTCTGTGGCTGGCTCGAATGTTAAAAAATGAAAAAGTCAATAATTTGTCTAATAGCTTGAAAAAAACAAAATATAAAATTAAGAAGAATGAGGAACACTAATCAAAACCTCTATCATTCACAATTAAACTAAACTAATCTGACTTTAGGAGGTGAAATATTTGTTTCTGCATAATGCTCCTAGTTAACGTCATTTTCAATCATTTCATTTACATAATTAAAACCCAATGATTGAGTTTAATAGCAATTAACTTAGGCTGGGTGTGCCTTTCGTTAACCATAAAATTTTTCTTCCTTTTTCATTAAACTCTTCTTTCTAACTTAAAAAAAAAAAAAAGAATAAACATTGAACTGAGTATAATTATAATTTTTTAAAAGTGTGTTTTGAAGAAACAGTGTTAGATTGCAGCAGAAAATATATGTAGAAAGAACTGAACTGATAAAACTAATTCCAGCAGAGTAAATAAAAGAAAAAAAAGGTATGTAATTTAGGATGGAAAAAGAAAGAAGATTGCATAGCATGATGTGTGAAACGTGAAGAGATGGTGTAGGATGGAAATGTTAACCTAAAGGTTCCACTTCATAGTACTCTTTTCGTCCTTTCCTCTCTTAAAAGCAAAACACTTCCCTCCAATAATGATATATATAGGCTTCAAATATAATAAAATAAAAGACATAACATAAAGTAACACAAAACATGCAATGAATCCATTGGTCATTCTAACTCCAAATTCAATATCAACACATTACCACGTTTTTCTTCTTCCTTCAATTCCCCTACTATATATATCCATGCCCCTACCCTCTTCTCTCAAACCATTTCTTCTCATCTCTCAATCTCTCTCAACCTCTCTCTCTCTCTCTCTCTCTCTCTCTCTCAAATTATTTGAAACCAACAAAAACAAAAGTCTTATCTTCTACAAATGAAACCTATAGAAATGGAAAGCAAGGCACCGATACTAGCCAAGAAAGTGTGGAACATGGTACGTGTCATCTTCTTCATGTTGAGAAAGGGCATATCCAAGGGCAAACTCATGATGGACCTCGACGTCATCCTCAAACGCCGCGGCAAGATCGCCGGGAAAGCCATTGCAAATCTAATGTTCCACCACCACCACCACGGCGCCTCCCACGACTCCCACCTTCAATTCTCTGCCCCGAGGGAGTACGAGTTCAGCTGCAGTAACACGCCCAACGCCTTCTCCTTCCCCGCAATAGGGAAGCGCCACCGCCACTTCTTCGCCTGCGTCCACGCGCCTCCCACGCAGGACGACGATGCCGTGACGGTGAACGCAGTGAAAGCGGTGTTGGAGATGCTGAACAACGACGTTAAGGTTGAGACGACGTCGTCTCCTGCGCTGCCAGGGTTTGGGCGGAGCCCCATGGTGAGGCAGCTGAGGGTGACGGACTCGCCGTTCCCTCTTCGAGATTCCGAGCAAGAGAACGACCACCAGGTGGATAAGGCGGCGGAAGAGTTCATTAAGAGGTTTTACAAGGAGTTGAAGAAGCAGGATTAAATTTGTCTACCTTGTGCTGATTTTCTCTGCTGTTAATAATAAACGTGTTATTGTTCTTTATCATCAATTTTGGTTATTTTCATCACATATCTACTCCACCACACTTCATCCATGGCTTGTCACTTAATATGGATGCATGCATGTCTTTAATTTCATTATTGCTTATATACAATAAAAGAGAAAATTGCAGACTCTAATTGTTTCTACCACATTATTTTCTTTTATCATTTCAATTTTAACTGAATCATTTCAATTTTCTTAAAGTTAGTTCTTTTTTTTTTTTCTTTTCCTTTTCTTTGTCTAAGGCCTGAAAGGAGTTGATAGTCGTGCATGCTCAACCAAACGTCCTTTATGAAAAGCAGAATAAATAATTGAAGGTGAGGAGATAAGAGTGATGATATTTTAACCATCTTATGAACAATATAAAAGAGAGAGTGTGTGAGAGAACATGTATAAGATAATTTGAATGAGATTCGAAATCATAGAAAGTACACTTTGGAAGATTAAAGGATTAGGTTCTCACGTTATTGATTGAACTTATAAAATATACGACTGAATATACGAATTTTCCTATTAAATATTCTCATTTCTGACAAACATGGAAACAATTATTAGAATCTATCTTTGGTATCCTTCCGTTGTCCTCCTTTTTGTACTCCAATATATATATATAAAAGTTGAATCTTTAGATTAGAATTAATACTAACACTATCCTAGCTCGCAGAATTTTTGGTCTGAAATCAAGCCTTGTTTCCTCTTATAATGGCCTGAATAATTATACATCAGTCTTGCTTTTCTTTTTCTTATCTAGTTTGTTCATGTTTCAACTTTCTTGTGTTTGACCTCTTTTCTAACAGAAATTATTACATAGTGTGATTTAAAACTTACACGATACATAATCATATTTTTTATTTTAGCAGAAAAAAGTTAATAATATGTAATAGAAAGGTTGATTGAAACTACATAATCCTAGACCAAATCCTTACCTTGTAGCAAGTTAAGATTTTAAATATGATTGGTGTGTGATATCTGTATGTATATCTGTAAGCTGTGGATAGTAGATGTAGACAATATTTGGTAACAAATTATTGCATTATGTGTTTGTACGAAAATGTTGAAAGATTTTGACCTATAGCATTTGGTTGGTGACCCTGGTTTGGTTTGAAGTGAAATTGGCTTTTACAGCAACAAAGCCACTCCCACTTCGTTGTCCTACTGTCCCCATATGATTCCCCTAACATCTCCAACTTAAACTATGACTATACCTTCCCCTTCTCAACTTTTCTTTTCTTATGTTATTTTCTCTCTCTCTCTCTCTCTCTCTCTTCCTTTAGTTTCATCTTTTTTACTTGCATCAAGCTTTCTAAAATACCACTTTCTTTTTGGGTTGCTTAAGCTGGTTATTGGCTGCGAAAAAAGTGTCCACGCCTCCATAAGACGACCAAATGGACATTGTTTAATAAATAATGCTTTTGATGTTCCCATTACCAAGTATTTGCCTTTAAATAAATATGATATGGTTGAAAATAATCTATAAATATCTAATCTCTTCAAATCTTCATTTTTTTTATATATATATATATAAAAGTAGGTGTTTTGAATTTTGTTTATAAAATGATTTTCTTAAAATTGAGTTAGATCTAAATAATGCAACAAACGTTGTTGTTCATGTTATAAACATATTTTGTTAATTTGTAGTAATAATAAAGTGAAGGTGGGTGATTTAATTTGATGTTTCTTGCGGGCAAAGATGAAGGGTGGAAAGAAGCGACCGAGTCGTTTTAACTTTTGCAATCACAATGAAATGTGGGAGCGCGTAAAGCCAAAAGTTTAGGTTAAGTGTGTGCACAAACTATGAAATTAAGGATGTGTGGGAGATTCATCTACACACACGTGTCTCTCTTTTTATTTTTTTATTTTTTATATATCTTTCACGTGTAATAATTAATTCACACGCTATATCACAATCTTCTCTATTTGCATTATTATCTTGAATTTTATAATACAAAACACAAATTACAACATCTTCAATCAATAACTACAAACATCATAAATATATCGAATATGATACTTTTAATTAACTTTCATTTTAATAAGCTTTAGAAGAAGAATTTTTTCAATAATGTCTCAAACAAATTAAATCTTACATTTTGTTGAAGTTACAAATAAAATGTTACTTTTTAGCTGTCTAGCAGCAACATTTTGAGCATAAAATTAAACACTCTTTCTCTGGTTTTACTGTTGAACCCCTGCTTTTTGGTCCATAATAGCTTCCTTTTTAGCACCATGGAAAAGCACAAGATATGGAGTTCAAGTTTCAACAGTTGACCCTGACTAAAATTTCACATGACGAAAATCGATGTAGCCATAATGCATATCTCTGCACCTTTTTTCTACGACCTTTGGTTAAAGCTAATGTGTAAGTTCTTCTGAAGATCATATTTTGTGTATCAGACATGTTTGTAACAGTTGAGAAGAATCAGCAGCATGAAGTAATAAAGACAATAATTAGTCCTTAAGATGAGTATATGTGGCTTAATTCCATCCATTTATATAGCAATTATGTGTGCTATGTTTGAATTTTTGTTTATATTTGATATATGGTAGCTTCTTGTATAAGATATTTATGTTGGGAAGCTGAATCTAGGAAGTGATTAGAATTCAATTATTGGAGTTGAAGTGTATTATTATTCTACTCTATTTTCCCCCTCTAACACTTTGAAGGTAATATAAATACATTGATGCCCTTTTTGTAATGGAATGTTTGTTTTTACATTGTTTTGTCTTGTATGATTGGAAGTGGTTGATGAGTCGAAATCATTGTAATGTATAGACATGGATCATGGAGGAACCACAACATTCATGATTTAGTGTTCATGAAATTTTCAATTAATTAACCAGAATGATGTTGAACTCACCCTATTAAAATCTATGACTTGAGATCATAACCCTGTCATTTAGTACACAAATCCTTGTTCCACTTCTCTCAGTGATCCCCTAGCTAATATGTCCAAAAATTAAAACCATTTATATATATATATATATATATTATTTAGTCAATTCTAAATAAGAAATTTAAAATGGGATAAATATAGTAAAAGAAGTAGAAGGCAGATTAATTAGGAAAATCATAAACATTTATTGATGTATTAAATTTTGTGTGCAGTGATTAATTCACTTGGTTTGGTAACAGCTGGGTGCTGAGGTGGTTGAATTGTTTGTTTTTTTCTTCCAGTCTTGAAAGGAAAGTGAAAAGATGCTAGTAAAGTTGGAGTTATATAAACTTTATAATATTTTTATGGCGTATTATTTATACTTTTCACTTCTTTATGTTACATTAATTATTTTATTTTAATTTTTGTATCAATGTGATTTATTTTGTTGTATAATGGAAAAGGTGCATAGTGGAGTTTAACTGCTACGTGGAACTTTTATCCAGAAAAGTATGCTGAAAACTTACTAATTTGTTCCTCTTTTTCAGTTTTGGTAGAATTGAGTTGAGAGTTTCAGAAACGATCAAATATTAGATCGTAAACCTGTTTGAAACCATTGAATATACGTTTATCACAATTAAGCGAAATTAAATATGAGATAAATATTTTTTTTTACCGTATTATATTTATATTAAACACTAAACATAAGTGTTGAACGATTAATGGGTTACACAAATATCTAAAAAAATTATATACATATAAATAAATGATCTTCGCCTTGTGTTTAGTTTAATATTATAATAAAACTATTTGAATATCTAATATAATGTAAGTTAGTTTGATTTAATTTTAATTTATTATAATACTTAAATTAAATTAAATTAATATTTTTAAAATTTAATTTAAATTTTGGAATTTTTATTATTATAAAATTATTGAATATTTATATGATAAAAAAATTATTCATATTTTATAATAAAAATTCATTTAATAAAATTGTCTTCGTAACTTTTTTTATAATTTTAATTTTAATTTATTCTATTTTGAAATAAAATAAAATATAAATAATCATATATATAAAATCTACAAATTAATTTTTTATCAAAATATATTAGAAATATAATAAAATTAATTTTTTTTAATTGTTAAGCATCTTAAAATACATAAAATTACGTTAAAGACAATAATAAATAGTTTGATTCCTTTTTAATTTTTAAATAAAAATTTTAAAAACATTACTTAATTAAAAATAATTTTTAATTTTTTTAAATAATTTTATATTATTTTTATCAATTCAGTTATGAATGCGTCTAAAAAAATTAAAATAGGTTAAATTATCGGATAATGATTTATAATAAATCTACATCATGTCTACATTAAACCAGATTTATCAAAAAAGTAAGTAAACTTTAATTTTATAAAAAATTATTTGGATCTTAAACTATCTATTTTTTTTAATTTTTAAGTTTAACATATTAATTTTTTTAATTAAATATAAATAGTACTTTTTATGGTTATTATGTTAGAGTTGTTTTAATGTATTAAAATCATATATTCATTTATTTTTTTTATAATTATTATGTTGACTTATATTAAACGTGAAACTTATAAAATCATTAAAATAATACCAATATATTATAAAAATCTTTTTTTAAATAAATAGTTTATTATGTATATATATAGAGAGAGACATATATTGAAGAGTCAATAATCATATACATATATTAAAAAATACATTTAGTAATATTTTGATTTCTTAAATAATACTTTTGATCATGTATTTTTAATTTTATTCTATTTTAAAGTTCAAAATAATATTAACAACTATTTTATCATTATAATATTATTTTTAACCAAATTTTTAATTAATTTACACATATAAATTATAAAAAGAAAATAAAAATTCTCATAAATATTTGATTAGAATAAATAATTATTTAATTTTTTACTTTTACACCATAACATTAAAAAACTGATAAAAACAGAGGAAAAAAAAAGAGTATACTTTATCTTTCTAATTAATTATTTATTTCTTCCTACTAAGATAATTATGAAAAAAACAATAATACAGTATTGAAAAAATAATTATTAATTTTAAAGAATTAAATATATTACATAGGGTAATTTCAATGAAATTAAAAAAAAAAAAGGTTTTTCGACTTAAGAAATATAAAAAAAAATTATTATTAGAGATATTATTATATAAAAAAACACTAAAATAATAATCTTGTTTAAAAAATTAAACTTAATCACTTTAAAGAATGGTTTATGGATAAAAAGAGTCATGATTAATCATGAAAAAAGATTTTTTTATTTAACAGTATTGATTTCATAAATATGATGACGAAATGATTATGTAAATAAATGGTAGAGTTGATTACATGATAAAGAAAAAGTGGAAAGCTATACAATGTTTCCAGAATGTAGGGTTAGGAAAAGAGGTGGGTGGGTGGATTTAGAGAAAATTTTCATTTTCTTTCAAGTTAAGCTTTCTCCAATACCAATACCAGTAACAAAACAAAACCACAACCTCTTCCTCCACTAACAATTTTCACTTAACAATCACAGTTTAGGAATCAAAATTTCAGTAAAACTGCTAAAATCATGTTTATAATTACTCTTTTTCTTCGTTAAAATAAGAATAAAGGAAGAACAGCTAGAAAGTGAAGCATCTCAGTACAGAAATCTTCAATTGTAGCTGTTTTTAAAAACAACACTCTTTATTTCTCCATTACGGCAACAACGTTTGTAACACACACACACCACTTTTCTAGGTTTAGTGGACCTTTATAGATTTAATTTCTAGATTCATTTCATTGATTACTATAATGCACGTTGTACACAGCTATTATAAAACTGCTACATTCAATCCATCTCAGTATTTCTAACCCTTGGATACCATGCACACATATCGTCTTAATGAAAGAAAAATTAGGCAAGTAACATCAAAAGTAGGTTTTTATCATCAAATTCAAATCAAATAATGCATTTTACCTTTATAATTTAAATCTTTCACTCAACCAAATAAAGGTTGTTGAAAAGCAAAGCATATATAGTTGGCAAAAACTAGTAATGAAGAAAAGGATGAAGAAGACTATTAGACTAAGCAAAATAATGCTTTCGTTATTGAATGAAGCCTGCTGAACTTGCAGGTGGCAAATTCCAACCGAGTCTCCGCATTCCAAATTCAGTTTCATCTAAAATACGTTTCTTTTGCTTTTTTTAATACTTATCCAACTTTTTTCTTTTCTCTATTAAGCTAAATCATTGCTCATCTATGTCTATCCATTCATAAAACATCAATTCTAGATATAATTTAACAACATAATGCCTCTGTTTAGATATTCATTCATGTATCTAACATCAAATATGAATTTACTGCTATTTTAAATTTCATATTAAAATAAAGTTGTGTTGAATTGTAAGAGTTACATGGATAGAATTTAACCTTTCATGCTGATTAACATCTTTCGTTATTTCATTTAGATCTTGAAATGGTTTGAGTGTAAAATATCCTTTGCTTTTTGAGATGTGACAGATCATTCAAAGGTTACCTGACAACAACCCAGAGATGAAGGTTTGGATAAAATTAAGGCTTATCCATTTGGCTGAATAAATTTTTCTCAGAATCGCTTTTCTGATCATAAAATAAAGATTATAATTGTCTTCAGAATCTAGATTAACTCTTCCTTAAGAATGTGTCTCCGTAGGTTAGTGGCGAACACATCATAATTGTTCGTAGAAAAATTAGGTTATCCAATGGGATGCTTAAAAGATGAAGCCAACAATGAGGCCCACGAACATCTACGTCTCTACATGAATTTGGAAAAAAGATGCATATTTCGTTGCTTTATCTTGTTCTCTAGTGTTATAATTGCACCCTTTATGACTTGTGATTGTTTCTTTCTGGTAACAATAATCGTAAGTTTCCTCATATTAACTTGTTTATTCACAATGGCACACATAACATTTACAGAGAAAAGCATAGCCAGAAAACTTTAATTTTCCATTTTGTTATTTTTTGGTGATTTCTTTTGGCATACACTCCATAATCAGCATTTTACAACCATAACATGAATAAAAAGTAATATATTTTGGTATGCTGTTTTTAAAGCATTACTTAGATTCAATTTACTTAATTTTGGTTTGGATTCTCTCTTTTTTTTCAGTCCAATGGATGGGGATTTGGGGGAAGGGGATGGTTTTAAGACTTTGGCCCTTTTTTTCCAGCACTATTCTATGTCCTTAACTCCTCCACTGAACAAGGCCCGTGATAATTTTTATCTTCCCATCCCACTTTTTTTGTTTATTGAAAACTTTACTTTATCTTCACATCTCCCTCCCCCTCCCTCATCAGGAACCTCATTTTTTTTTTCAATTTTTCATTGATCATTTTGATAAAATTAACTTCTATTGAGTATCTTGAAAATAATTTTTAAAAAATACAAAAATGGGGACTGGAAGATAAATAAAAGGGGTTTCAATATCACGGGTAAGGGGAAGAATTTTGGTTTGGACTTTGTATATGTCAGCCCAGCAGACTTTGGGTACGGTCTTCTTATTGTAAATTTTTTGGGTCATACCCAATCAATTTGAGGCCCAACTTTCTCCATTATATAAAAATCTTTACTAGTTTTCTTTCAATTGGGAATGTAGAAAATTATATTCCGAAATACTCAGAAAACACGAGTCAAGATTTTTATAAGAACGAAATACTCTTAATTTGGATGTGGTCGTTTTTAGTGTTATCCAACATATTTATAATGCAGCATCTTGCTTACAGTGGTTAAATAATGCATTGAGTAGAAGTAGCTCTGATTGCTGTTTGGATAAAGGTTACCCCCAACCGGTACCAAACTTTTTGCCACGAGGGAAGTGAACCTCTCCTTTTTACACCACTTAATTACATGAAATTTATTTACAGTAGTAATATTTGTTTTAAACTCTAATATATTAAGGAGGAGGATGTGAATTTTATCGGTATACTATTCAGTAAAAAGATGATATTGGAAATTCCAATGCATTGATGTATTTTGCATTTCATAACAACGACAACATCAAAACTTTTTATAGACATAAATCAGGACATGATACACAAGGGTCAGAATCATAGCCATTATGACTTGCAAGCCCAGTGAAATAGTTCTTTCCCTACTGTTCTGAAAATTGTTCTTGTTGTTTGGCGGAGAATAGAGGAAAGCCATTGAAATGTAGTCCTCTTTCTCACCTTTAAATATTGGCCTTCCAATCACGTGCTTGTAATGCCCATCACTCAACATCTGAAACAAAGCAATGCCAACTTGGTTAATTGATAGATTACATGAGATATTAAACATTTAACATCTCCCTTCAATTAATTTGTACTAAACTCATCACTGTTTTGTAAATTAATTTAACTTTCTTCGTTTCAATTATGTGCAGAAACAAAAAATGGAGAGACAAAAAGGTACAAATTAACCTGAGTTTGGTCTCCAGCGGTGATTACCAGGGCTCCTTTTTCTGGGAAGAAAGAGAGCCAAACTTTCTTGGAGTTGGAGTAAACTTGAAACTCGGAAGACCCATCACATAGATGCAAGCACAAGCAATGAGAGTCATGGTTTCCCCTAATCAACATCTTAATCACATCATACTTTAAAGTGTTAGCACATTGTCCTGCCATGTTATCTGAGCGGTGCTTATATACAGAACAAAGTGTCCCACGTTCATGGCCACGAACGATGTCAACAGATTTTGCAATTTTTTTGGGACAATCTTCGAATATCACTTGAAAAATTTTCTTGGCCACCTTCTCTATCCTCGGCACAAGATTCTCCATCTTCTTACTGAATGTTCAAGAAATTTAAAATCAGACTCATTTTCATCAACTGTTATACGGAAAATCTTGACAGTGCCATTGTTTTAAAGAGATAATTAAATATTGTGTTGCATAGAGACTCGTTCTTTCATATCCGCTTTCTACATAACTAATGGTGAAGTTAATAGCAATGAAATGAAATGCGTGATAAATGAATTAATTAATTACTTGAAATTGGAATATCCGGTTGGCCAAAGTCGCTCCATTCTGAGGTTGAACTCCTTATTTCTTCCCCACACGAACTCATCATCTTCCCCGAAACCCAACGGACTCTCCGCCGACCTCGTCGCGACGCCTCGTTTCTCCGGCAGCACCTGGAAGATTCCGACGGAAGCTTCGGCCTGGGAGGCGATCAGGTCCAGTGGAATCCCATGGTTGAGCAGCTGAAAACATCCAAGAGTTGTGAAAGAGTCCAAAACGACGTGACGAAGAGCGTCGTGGGAACATAAGGAGCGAAAATCAACCTTTGGAAGCGGTGTTTGGCGTTGGTTGTTAATGTTAGGGAGACGGAGAGAGGTCTCCAAGAATCGGCGGAAAACGTCGTCGTTGGAGAGCAAGGACGATCGTCTGGCAGAGGCCACAGGAGATGGCGGCGGGGCACGGAAATCCATTGAGGTCGGAAGAGGAGAGAATCAATAAACTTCATTGATTCATTGATTCTTGATTGATTAAAGTTGGATGTTGGTGTTGTTTTTGTTATCAAAAGAAGAGAAATAACAGTTAAGCAGCATTCATGTCTATAATTAGCATGTCCCACTTTTGCTGCACTTTACAGCCATCATAAAACACATCATGAACATCATAAACACTTTACACCCACCTCTTAATTAAATTCAATCTCAATTTCAATATAAAATTAGAATTTAATGTATCATTTGGGACTGAATGTATTATCTTAAAGAAAGGTATATGAAATAATTTTATGAGTCTAAATTCTTTCAATAAATTCTTTCAATGGTAACTTTCTTAGGATGAAGAAGGGCTTGAATAGCAAATTGGGGAGTGACAATAGCACTTCTCAAATAGTGATGAATAGGTTTTATTTCAAAGCATGAGGTTGATTTTGGAGAAAAAATTGTGTGGAAAATGGTTGTGGAGAGTTATGAAATGGAATGTGGAAGTTGAATATTGTTAGTCATAGGTTGAAAAATGATGCCCACTTACGTTACATTCTTCATCTTTTCACTGTCAAATGATTTCCACGATTGAACAAACTTATTTATTTATTACAGTTACTCCAACTAACACTTCCTCTTCCTTCCAACTTTCTATCCATTCTCAATTTTCCATCTTCACTCACCCTCTATTTTATTTATTATATTTCTCCACCACTCAATTGCCCAAGAAAAATTTTATGTTTTTTCATTATAACTTGTTATTATTTCTAGTCAAAATTTTGGAAAGAAATATTATTTTATGATCATTTATAATCGTTAATATATTTAATTTATTAATGAAATCAAATTTAAATTAATAAAAATATCATTTCAAGTTTTTTAAATATTAATATTAAATTATTATTTTTTAAATAAAATATCAAATCAAATTTGACCTAAAATATAATAGACGAAGTTCATAATTTAACCGTATATTCATTTTTCAATTCTTTTATATTACGTTTTCTCAGTGATATTGACTGGTTGACCGGGTTTTTGTCATGTAGTTTTGATCCGCCTATCATAAAATCATATTTTTATTATATTTAATTTTTTCTCAAATAAAAAAGAAAAACTAATCTATAATACTACTACAACGAGTTATATGCTGGTAAAAATTAACTTTTATTCAACATCAAAATTCAAATAAGATATTAAAAAATATATAAGGCTAAAATTACACAATCTAAAAAATTATAGAAAATAAAAGCAGATTTAAACAATTTTAGTTATTTTGTATAGTATATCTATTATCAATTATTCTATATTGTATTTAATTATATTGCCATTGATTGGTTAACCAGGTACTTTGTCCTGCACCATTGATCCACCCTATAATTTCTTATTATATTTAAAAAAAAATTTAAAGAAAAAAAAAACCTAAAATACTAAAAGATGGTTTCTGTGCCTAGTCAAATGACCAATTAATGGTTATCATTATTCAAATAAGATATCAACAAAAAAACAAATCAATCAGATTGATGAAACGGCTTCTAGAAAGAAATCATTCACCATGAAATGTGCATCCATTTCTTATTAATTTATCTACTTAAAAAGGATTCACTCCAAAAACAAATTCTACTTAAAAAGAATTAACTAGAAAGAATATAATTGGAAAAGTTGAATTTCTAATATCCAAATAATTTTTATTTTCAAAGTGAATATAAATTTAAGTGAGAGTATTATTTTTATTGAGGTAAAAGAAGTTTTTCCTATGGGTAAAATAAATTATGATTTAAAATATTTACTGGAACAATGAATGATGAAAGCGCGTGAATGATGAATCTTCATGACAATATACATACATTTACATACGTACAATCGTACATTCTTATATTTCCATGTTACTAAGAATAATGCTAGCAATTAAAATAAATATTTTTAAATTTAGATAATTAAAATTTAAATCATCCTAAATTTTAAAGACTAAAAAATTAATTTAAATTTTAATTAATAATAATAAATACTAAAAAAATGAATTTTAAAGAAAATGTTATTAATAATTCACACTTCTTACAAAACAAAACATTAAAATAAAATTTACACTATCAATGTTTGCTTTTGATTGACACAGTCCAAGGAAGATGGAAACCAAGTCAATTTCCTTAAATTTAACATATGCTTTTGTCTTTTATTAAAAAATGTTTTTTTTTTCATTTTAAAGAATAAAACAGAAGTTAATTTACAGGTGTAAAAAATTAAGTTCATATCTTAACATATGGCTAATCCAAATTTATTTTGGATTACAGAAACATGTATTATTTTATGATGGGTTGAATTTAGAGAGTTGAACTTATATTTTAAATTCTTTACCGCTTTAAGATTTTAAGACAAAATTATTCCTATTTTTCTGATTTTTTTAAAACGTATGATTATTTTAATCACTTAACCCAACTATTTAATTCAAAACAACTTAATTAAAACTGGGGATTTGATTGTTTTACCAAGGATAGTGATGTATGAGTATGACAAATTCTCCACATATGATATAAATATTTATTAACACTCAACTCATGAATCTTGTCTCTTTTTTTCTTTATTATATCATATTCTTTTATTAGTATATATTAAGAAAATCTAGGTTAAATAGAGTGCATATGGTAAACTTCCTTGTATATAATAAAATGAAAACATATTAAAATGGTTTGAGAAAAAAAAAAGAGAGAGAGAGAATAACCAATGAATATGAAGAAGATAGTAATAATAATTTTTTCTATAAACAACGATCAATTATATTCACACCTCTTAATGTATTTTTTTTTTATATTGGGTTGTTAGAGACAAATCCGAAGATGGTACAATAACTTAGTCAAAGTTTAGGTTCCGTGAAGATAAACTCAAACTTCATTGTACTAATAATTTTGTATTACGTAAAAAGATGTTAAGTGACATAAGATAGTGAATGTTTATGAAAATAGTTTATATATTGAATGATTCAGTTTATAGAACTAATCGATCTTTGGCTTATGTTTCTGATATTACTTGCATTTGACCAGGCCAGGTCCTCAAATGCCCATTCAGAGTCTTAAACAAATAAGATCAGGAGGAGAAAATCGTTGGTTCCTTCACTATACTATTACCATTTCATCATCTTTTTTTTATATATTCATCAGAGATTCATCTAAATAATCTTAATAGTATTATACTTGACCAAATTATTAGTCAAAGTTTCATTCCGGCTTATTTTTTATTGTAACTATAACCACTTAGCAATATACTAACTTCTTAAACCAGCTTTCATTGTTTTTTATTTTCCAGTTTTTCTTCTCGCTTAGAAAAAAAACACACGAGTATTTATTCTCTTCAGGTTGGACATGCAATCCATTAATTCAATATTATTGTTAGTTTACCAACTTTATAACTGACACAGAATTTGTGAGATTTTTCTTTTATCGTAATAATTGAATTGATCACAAAATGAAATATTCTAATAGTGGGAAAAATATTTTCTACATATTTTTCATGATAATGATTTTCAAGAAAAAGAGGAGAGTGTGGAAATGTTGCTCATTGTTCAGTCTTCATATTTGAATGAAGCCTCTTTCTTACATTTAGCACACTACGAGCATAATAAATATTTAATTAATTAGTTAGTCATCAAGTGGTTCGTTTGAATAAAGGATTAAGACTAACGACAATTCTGCCACCAAACCAATCTCTCTCTTGGTGGCCTCTCTCTGTCTCTCTCTCTTATTTTCTCACATTATCATCATATGCATCTATTTGCATAACACAGTTTCCAATATTAGACTATATATAACACTTTCTTCATATCAGCAAGTCGGTTCACTTCAGTAGTTGATCAATTCCAAATCTTCTCTCATGAGTGGAAAACATGAGATAAAGAAAATATGAGGGAAAGATATGCACAAAATAGTAACATGCAGACTAAGAAAATAAAGGGGCCTGTGGTAACCTTTTAGTTTCAACCCCCCAACAACCAACCTTTCCTTGTTGAGCAGAGAATTTGCTTTTGGCCTTTTTGCTGTTCTTTAATCCAATACATTCAAGTAAGTACTATTTTTGCACCTGAAAGGTCCCTAATCTTTTATGTTTGATTAATTTGAAATATAGAACAAGAAACTTTATTAGTGGTATGAAGCAAACTAGTATTCTCATCTGCTATCTTCTTTTTTATGTTTTTTTCTTTTTCATGCTAGATTAGTGGTGTGCTTGGTTGCATGCTTCTAACGTGGTTTTCTAGAGTTTTTTATGTAATTTGAAGAAGTTATGGTTATAGCTTTCTTGTCTCAAACATGATATAGAAACATCCTTGTTTTAATTTGTTGTCATGTCATGTTTGAAATCCACAAATGCAGAAGGAGAGATAGATAAAATGGAGGGTGGGAATTTAAGCAGAAGCATAAGCAGGAGCTTAAGCAGGTCAAGTTGGAGAATGGAGGGTGTGTTTGCGAGTGGGCGATATTCTCGAAGGACTTCAAATATTGATGAGGATGAAGAGGCTCTCAAGTGGGCAGCCATAGAGAGATTGCCGACCTATGACAGGCTAAGAACAAGTATCCTCCAAACTTTTGCGGAGGGTCATCCAAACACATTACAACACAGGGAAGTCGATGTTAGAAAGTTAGATGTCAACGAAAGGCAAGAGTTTATTGACAGAATCTTCAAGGTTGCTGAAGAAGACAATGAAAAGTACTTGAGCAAGTTCAGAAACAGACTTGAGAAGTGAGTTCTCTATCTTTCATCTACGCCCTTCTGCACCAAAATCTAAGAAAACTCAGAGTCATATTTTGTTGAACATACTTTTTTTGTTTACTTTCATTGTAAATTTTAGTTTTTACTTTGTTTTCATATCTCTTATATAACCTTTTTTTCTCAATCTGAGTAGTCCATATGGTTCAGGGTTACCTTATATCATGAACATATATATAATTAAGTTTTGTCTTCAAATTTATAAATTTAGGGAACTCTTCATGAAAGACTTTGCCTTCTTCCACTTACTTCTGACTTACTCAATTATGAATTAAGTGGACATTTTCTTTTCCCATGTAATTAACACTGAATTCTTTTACATATTTTAGAAGAAACAAAAATGAAAGTTAGCTTATGATACAGCTTTGACTTTGTTTGAGGCCGGCAAGCTAAGTTACAACAAATGTTTTTTATTAAACGTGCACATGACGTAACTATTCATTTCTCATATTAAACTTGGTGTCTTTGTCATTTATCAAAACGAACATAGAGAAAATGATAAAAAGATCAAATTCAAAATCAAAGAGTCTGATTTTAAGGAGATCGGGATTAGTAATCCATAAGAGAAATATTCCAAATGCATTATTGAAGAGAGAAGGGGAGGGGGAATGAATCTTGAACAATAGTGAGCAAAGGGATTAATAAAGAACTTATTCATGTCATTGAAATATTTTAGCTTTTCCTTCATGCTTCTAAGATTGTTTATTGTCTCACTACATCAAATTATTTGTGGTAATGGGAGGGGATAAAAGAAGGTGAAGGGTAATACAGTACATGAACAAGTTGAGAGTCAATATCTGAAAGGATAGTTACCTTGTGGTGTAGAAATGAAAATGTCCCTATTATAGTAATCAACTACAGGTGAATACTGCTTAAAAGTTTTTAGTAGCTATAATTTCTTTGTACCTTTGTAAATGAAGTATCAAATTTGAACCTTAGTAAATCAAGAAAATGCTTTAATGTCAGAAGTGAAATGAAATTGCAACTGATAATGGTGGGAGAAACTTGTGCAATAAACTATTCTGTTGACAAATCATTGCTCCTAAATGATGTCAGACTCACATGCTTATAGATACACTCTTCTGGAACAAATTGTTCCTACACTCCTTACTTTATGTAAAACAATTAATATCAACTTGTTTTTTCAATTGCAGGGTTGGTATCCGACTCCCAACAGTAGAAGTGAGGTTTCAAAATTTGACAGTTGAGGCTGATTCCTACGTTGGCAGCAGAGCTCTGCCAACCCTACCAAACGTTGCATTGAACATTGCTGAATCAGCTCTTGGCTTGTTTGGGATTAGTACCGCAAAGAGAACAAAGCTCACAATTCTTAAAAATGTCTCCGGCATTATTAAACCTTCTAGGTACCACCTCGAGATTTTGATCATTCATTTGCTTTTTGGACCTATCTAATTAAAATATTTTAAGGCTAGTTCACCTACGTTTATTTGTTCATTATTATAATTTGGTTTGGTGTAATGTAACCATTCTTATTTCTATTTAGGATGGCCCTTTTGCTTGGTCCCCCTTCTTCAGGGAAAACGACCCTTTTGCTAGCATTGGCTGGAAAATTGGACAATGATTTGAGGGTAGATTCCAGCCCTTTCATTTTCTTGAATAGGCTGAAATAGGAAAGAAAATCAAAATGATTACTCTCTCTAATTTCTAATTTTCTATCACGTGGAGTTGAATAATAACATTGGCGATGGTGCATAAGAATTATAGGAGTTTTGTTTGAATGAAACAGGTAAGAGGAGAAATCTCCTACAACGGGTACAAGCTTAATGAGTTTGTCCCTAGAAAGACTTCAGCCTACATTAGCCAAAATGATGTTCATATTGGAGAAATGACCGTAAAAGAAACCCTTGATTTCTCAGCTAGATGTCAAGGAGTTGGAACACGATATGGTAATTAATTTAATCAACAATTTACAGTAAAATCATTATATATATTTTTAATACAAGTACTTATAACTGGTAGAAACTTATTTGAAAAATATGCTATTGCAGACCTATTAGCCGAACTTGCTCGAAGGGAAAAGGAAGCTGGCATATTTCCAGAAGCAGAACTTGATCTTTTCATGAAGGTATTAATTAGTTATTATGTCCCAAAGACTAAACAACCAAACCATAACTTTCACAGGTTTGTTAATTTATTGAATAGTTCTCAAATTTTCAACAATTTTAGGCTACTGCAATGGAAGGAACAGAAAGCAGTCTCATTACTGACTATACTCTCAAGGTAAGTGATTTTTCTTACTCAACATTTATTATTTTTAAGGTTAGGGAGAGAAGGGAAAATGGCGCATATGCTTCAAGTTCACTTTGACAACTCATATTAGACTCAGGATTATCCATGCTCAGCCGCAAAAGTCCAAACCAAACCATGATCTTCTCAATGAGTGGTGGTCACGATGTTAACAAAAAAAATTAACTTTCTAATATTTTTGTGTATGAATAGATATTGGGGCTTGATATTTGCAAAGATACCATTGTGGGTGATGAAATGCACAGAGGAGTATCTGGTGGCCAAAAGAAACGTGTAACGACAGGTATTAACTAAAATCAAAAACCTTATTTTCCTAAATTGGTTTGTTCCCTACTACTCTTAATGTCCTAGTTTTCTACTTTGTTAATTTTTAGTCCAAACATATTATCTTTATGTTTGAATAGTCATGGTTTGATGAAGTCATTCTAAGGTGACAGAAACTTGCTTATCCAATAAAAAATTCCCGTGAGGTTAAGATATAGCCACATGTACTTGGCTGACTAAGATGTTTTCGTCAAATTAATTCTTTTTATATAACAAATTCCCACAATTTTCTCTACGACCGTGACTCATAAGTGAGAAGAAAAAGAAGAAGGAAAAATCAAATAAAATAAATGGTGTGAACTTCAAGAGATAAGTTTGCTAAGTTTAAATATACAAATAATAATTTATTTTTATCTTCAATTCAAACAAATAAAATTGTAGAAGGGTAGTGGAATTAATATGATAGGAAAGACACGTTAGTGATGGTTTACTAATTCAAAGTGAGTGTGATATATTATTAATTGAATTTTGACTTGGGTTTGGTAATATTAGGGGAAATGATTGTTGGGCCCACTAAAACATTGTTCATGGATGAGATATCAACGGGTCTTGATAGCTCCACCACATATCAAATAGTAAAATGCTTCCAACAAATTGTACACCTTACTGAAGCGACCATATTCATGTCCCTACTCCAACCTGCTCCAGAGACGTTCGATCTCTTTGATGATATCATCTTGATATCGGAGGGTCAGATTGTTTATCAGGGCCCACGTGAGCACATCATTGAGTTCTTTGAATCTTGTGGATTTAGATGTCCCGAAAGAAAGGGAACCGCTGATTTCTTACAGGAGGTATGCTTACTAATCACCTTTTCCTTTCAATTACTAAAAACAATATCTGCCTTAAAAAAAATCCTCATTTCAAATATATATTATTTTCAACTATATATAAAAGCTTACAATATTATCAAATAATAGTAATAGTGATAATACTAAAAAATTGAGCTAGAGTTATTTGAATATTTTCCCCAAAAAGTCATTTTAATCTTTTAAAAAAAATTATTGGTTGTACTCATAGAAATGAAATCAATTTGGATAAACTTTTCAATAATGAACTTTAAGAGAAGAGAATAAAATAAACTAACAGGATAAAATGAATCAATTTACTAAATGAATTAAAATTAATTTATGCAGTTGAAATTTTTAAAAAGTTCACCCACTAGCTTTTTCATAAATGTCTATAAAGCAAATTCTAATATTTTCAGTTCTTACTGATGAAAAACAATTGAGTTACTGTACTTATATAATAAATGAAGTTCAACATTTTGAATACCGACCAAGACCAATGCAATGAACAATACGAATGTTTGGAGAAAATTTCTCTCTAATAACTTCTAGAACAAAAATATTATTTAGTATTAATTTCTTGATCAACTATTACTTATTTCAAATTTCAAAACATACTTGTTAATTTTGTATAGGTTACTTCAAGGAAAGACCAAGAACAATATTGGATAAATAGAAGCATACCATACCATTACATTACAGTGAGCGAGTTTGCAAATAGATTCAAGCAATTCCATGTTGGAATGCAACTTGAGAATGAACTTTCTGTGCCATTTGACAAATCAAGGGGACATAGAGCTTCTCTTGTTTTCAAGAAATATACAGTGCCCACAATGGGACTTCTTAAAGCATGTTGGGATAAGGAATGGCTACTAATCAAGAGGAACTCTTTTGTCTACATATTTAAGACAGGTCAAATATGCATTATTGGTATCATAGCTGCAACTGTGTTCTTTAGGACCAAAATGCATCAAAGGAATGAGTCTGATGCAGCAGTTTACATAGGTGCAATTTTGTTTACCATGATCATGAACATGTTCAATGGTTTTTCTGAATTACCACTCACCATTGCTAGACTTCCTGTATTCTACAAGCACAGAGACCACCTTTTCCATCCTCCTTGGACTTATACCCTCCCTAATTTCTTACTACGAATCCCCATTTCTATCTTTGAGGCTATTGTTTGGGTACTTCTTACATACTACACAATAGGATTTGCACCTGAAGCTAGCAGGTAACCTAATTATCCTTTTTCCTTCATAACTTTTTATATACACTTGTTTATATTTTTTACGACTATCGATGATACAGATTTAATCATAAAATTGAGCAAACTATGCTTACATTCTTGGTGGAAAAAAAGAAATACTAGAACTAAGTGGTCACTTTGGGGACTTATCCCACTTTCAGGTTTTTCAAGCACTTGTTGTTAGTTTTTCTTGTCCAACAAATGGCAGCTGGGATGTTTAGGCTCATATCTGGAGTTTGTAGGACAATGATTATTGCTAACACTGGCGGAGCTCTCATGCTGCTTCTTGTTTTTCTACTTGGAGGTTTTATCCTTCCTAAACGTAAGTGACTAAATACACTTTAATCAGGGGTTGTTGAAAGTCGTCACCAAAATAAATCACGTATCATGTAATTTTTTCAAATATTGTTCTCACCTTGATGTTTAAACCTCTTAATGTTAATAGGTAACATTCGAGATTGGTGGATATGGGGTTATTGGATTTCACCATTAACATATGCGTACAATGGTTTTACTGTGAACGAATTATTTGCTCCAAGGTGGAGTAAACCGGTAAGTAGCATAAATTTTCAATAGTAGATGAAGGTATTGATTCAATGGCTTAATATTAAATTACTTTTCACTTGAATTTTCCTATTTTGTAGTCTTCAGATGGTGTGACCCCTATCGGCATAGCTACATTACATAACTTTGACATTTTTGCTGAGAAAGAATGGTACTGGATAAGTGTAGCTACTCTTTTGGCTTTCACTGTTCTGTACAATATTCTCTTCACCTTTGCACTCATGTACCTTAATCGTAAGAACTCATTCTAATAAAAATTTCAATGAATTACTTCCTTCACTAGCTGTTTAGTGTTAATGATGCTTTTACTGTATCTTCTATAATTTGATCCACTAGCTATTGGAAAAAAACAAGCAATTATATCTGAAGAAGAAGCAAGCGAAATGGAAACTGGAGGCAACTTTAGGGAAGAGCCTAGAGTTGGAAAGCCAGAGCCCAACAGAGAGATAGCTCTTCAGCCATTATCTTCTACTGATGGAAACAACACACGTAAATATCAAACTATAATTGTACCTTTTTGTTAATATAACTTATGAAACTTCTAAATAACCTTGTCTTGTACATAATTTCAGGAGAAGTGGCAATGCAACAAATGAGTAGCCGAGGTCATCCAAGTGGAATGAGAAATGTTGATTCAATGCGTGAATCAACCTTCGGAGTTTCCCCAAAGAAAGGAATGGTTCTACCTTTTCAACCGCTTGCAATGTCCTTTGATAGTGTTAATTATTATGTGGACATGCCTGCTGTAAGAACCCTACAACCTTTGAACATAACTTTATATCATTCATAAGTAATGGCAAATATAAATGAAACATTAACTTCTAATAGGAAATGAAAGAACAAGGAGTGACCGAAGATAGACTACAGTTACTTAGGGAAGTAACTGGTGCCTTTAGGCCTGGAGTTTTAACTGCTTTAATGGGAGTTAGTGGAGCTGGAAAGACAACTTTGATGGATGTTTTAGCTGGGAGAAAGACAGGTGGCTACATTGAAGGAGATGTTAGAATATCTGGCTTCCCCAAGAATCAAGAAACGTTTGCAAGAATTTCTGGCTATTGCGAGCAGACTGATATCCATTCACCCCAAGTTACTATTCGAGAATCTTTGATCTACTCTGCTTTCCTTCGGTTACCTAGAGAGGTCAATAATGAGGAAAAAATGGTTAGAACTAAACATAATATCTTTTTTATCAGTTTTCTACGAAGTTGCATATAAGAATGAATCTTACATTCCTTTTTCTTACGCTTTGTAGAAATTTGTTGATGAAGTAATGGAGTTGGTCGAACTAAACAATCTCAAGGATGCTATAGTTGGGCTTCCAGGTGTTACGGGGTTGTCAACCGAACAAAGAAAAAGGCTAACAATTGCTGTTGAACTTGTTGCCAATCCTTCAATCATTTTCATGGATGAACCCACTTCAGGTCTCGATGCAAGAGCAGCAGCCATTGTGATGAGAACTGTGAGAAACACTGTTGACACTGGAAGAACAGTTGTATGCACAATTCACCAACCTAGTATAGATATCTTTGAAGCCTTTGATGAGGTACCGACAGACTCAGAATTTGTACGTGTCATTTTTTTCTCTTTATCTCCATTACTCTTTGGCTGATAAATATTTTTTTGAGTACCAGTTGTTGTTGATGAAGAGAGGAGGGCAAGTGATCTACTCAGGACCATTAGGAAGGAATTCACATAAGATTATAGAATATTTTGAGGTATTGCAACAAAATAATTATGAATACTTTTATCAAATCATGTAAGGGATTCAAGTTTAACATCCAATTCCATGTTCTTTCCTCGATCAGGCAATCCCGGGGGTCCCAAAAATTAAGGATAAGTACAACCCAGCTACATGGATGTTAGAGGTAAGCTCTATAGCAGCTGAAGTTCGACTTGGAATGGATTTTGCTGACTACTACAAATCATCATCTTTATACCAGTAAGTCTACAAACATCTAGAGTACTAATGTTGTCAAGTGAGTTCTAATTAAGCTAAAATATGTATACTTATGACCAGGCGAAACAAAGCTCTTATAAGGGAGTTAAGTACACCTCCTCCAGGAGCAAAAGATTTGTACTTCCCCACTCAGTATTCTCAATCCACTTGGGAACAGTTCAAATCTTGTTTATGGAAGCAATGGTTGACTTATTGGAGAAGTCCAGATTATAACCTTGTCAGATTTTTCTTCACCTTAGCCGTAGCTTTCGTGATCGGGACAGTATTTTGGAGGGTTGGCAAAAAAAGGTTTGAAGTTGCTATCTTAATTGAATAGACATCAAACTTTATTCTCTCAGCATTTTGTTATTACAACTATTTTTTCTGTCATATTTTTGCAGGGGAAGCTCAAGCGATTTGAATACTATTATAGGAGCTCTATATGGATCTATATTTTTTGTTGGTGTTAACAATTGTCAAACTGTTCAGCCAGTAGTGGCCGTTGAAAGAACAGTGTTTTATCGAGAAAGAGCTGCTGGAATGTATTCTGCTTTGCCTTATGCCATTGCACAGGTTAAAGGATGCATTTTTTTTTTAAAACAATTCTAGAATTTTCTGCACCTTGTACTTGTTGCTTAATATGCTGGCATTGTCGTCTCTGCAGGTTATTTCTGAAATACCATATGTATTTGTTCAAACTATTTATTTTGCATTCATAGTGTATGCTATGGTGAGCTTTGAGTGGAAAGTGGCAAAGGTCCTTTGGTTTTTCTTTGTCAGTTTTTTCTCCTTCTTGTACTTCACGTATTATGGGATGATGACTGTTTCCATCACACCAAACCACCAAGTGGCATCAATCTTTGGAGCAGCATTCTACGGACTCTTCAATCTCTTTTCTGGTTTCTTTATCCCAAGACCAGTAAGTACAGTTCTAGTTTGGTTATTATGCATCAAAATAAGAATTACTCTTATCATTTTCACTAACATAATTGCTCTATCAACCTTGGCATTTCAGAAAATTCCAAAATGGTGGGTTTGGTATTATTGGATTTGCCCAGTAGCATGGACAGTATATGGGTTAATTGTCTCACAATATAAAGATGTAGAGATAGACATTATTGTGCCTGGTGAGAATAATCAAACTATCAAGCACTACATTGAAGACCATTATGGGTTTAAACCGGACTTCATGGGACCAGTTGCGATTGTTTTGGTCGCTTTTCCAGTCTTCTTTGCCTTTATATTTGCCTTCTCCATCAAAACACTGAACTTCCAAACCAGATAAAAACAATAAATTAGTAAGGAAGTTATGCTCTGGCAAGTTTTACCTTATGTATCTTTAGAGATAGCAAAATTTATACTCAAAATTAGAAAACCATGATAACTTTTTAAGGTTGTTTGCTTGGTAAATATAAATTATATTCATTGTGTAATTTTTATACTTTTGTAATATAAATTATTTGTCAACTTTTGCAACAGGTATTCTTATTATTACTATACTTGCACCAATTTTTCTCACTAAAAAAAAATTATAGGCACTTTAAATGTGACTAATTGGTATAATATTAAGATTATCTTTTCTCAGGTAGTTTTTTCTCGTACCAATCTATTTATTGTCTCCCGATTAATTATCACTATTTCCCACCAGGTTATAAGTTTCTGTAGAGCATTATTATTTTCATACAAATTCTATTGGGCCTGATAAGAACATAGATTATAAAAAATCCAAAGTTTATGATATATTTTTTTAATATTATATAGTTTAGTGGGCAGTTAAATAAAGACAGAAAAAAAAATTACAAACTACAATATTAGTTAGGTCTTTTTTTGGGCTCAACGGCCATTAGAGAACGAAAGAATGAAATACGAAGAAAAAAATTATTAGAATTTGAGAAAAGAAGAATCACCTGTTTAACATGGATAAAACTTTCTATTTTCCATTTAATAACCTTTCGTTTTTCTCGAAGTAACTATTGTTCATCTTGTTCCATATATATATTGAAATTTTTTTTGGGTATGATCCAAAATTTCGTTGGGTCTATGTCATAAAAATTTGCAAAGATAATTACACTTGTTATTACTCCTCATGAATGATGAGATAAAATTGTCTGTATCAAAAGTGTGGTAAAACCTTTGAAATTGACATGTTTGGTTTTTTTGTGTCAAGGTTATAAGGATCAAAACAAAAAGCCCAAATGGCCCAACATCAGCTAGCAGACTAGTAAAGACAAAGAGACATGAAGGTCCAACTAAAACCCAAAGTTGTGACTGTAATTTGGCTTCTTTTTTTTTTTTTTTACTGTAGGGGTTTAGATATTTAATCTATTTATATGCAATTGATTTTTTCCTCATTGAAATTATTAAATATATTTTCTGAGATATAAATTTAAATTGGTTTGAAATTTTTAAGTTTTTTTTATTGAATGAATGAAAATTTAATTTGGTTGAGGTTTTGTTTGGAAGAGAAGTGGTGTTGAATTGAATGATGATGATACAGAAGCGTGTGGGGCGCGTTTGGCAGGGTGGTGGCCCTCCTTTCTTTTCTGACCTTGTTTTAAAGGACGCGGCGACCTGAACGTGGTTTATCTCTGCCCACAAATCCAAAACCTATTTTTATTTTTGCATAATTATAAATATTTATTAAAATCATTTTAATTAGTACTACTGAAACAATTTCAGCCACTTGTTGTTTTAGTATTTTGTTTATATCTAAATACTCATCATGATTAGAGTTGAATTGAGTTTCATGTTATTAAACTACTTTGAATTAAATTTTATTCATTTAATAAATTTAAACCAAATTAATAATGAATTGGGTTAATAGGTATTCAAAATTTAAAAATCTACAGTAGAAAAAATAATTGTATCTTATATAAATTTTACATGATTACATTATCCATGCATTTTAATTAAACAACAGATTAAAAAATATGAAATTGATGCAGATGTGAGATAGTATTTAATATACTGATAGGTGATTTTAAGCAGATTAGAGGAATAAATGGTGTTGTATGTGATTTTTTTTTTTTTTAATTTTCACTTTAAAAAAATGCATTTATCTCATATTAAGAACAATGACAAATGTTATTTTTACAGCAATATTACTTGAATAATTCCATTCTTTATAAAAAAATATTATAAATAATTAATTTAATTATTAAATCTTTACAAAGTAAATAATGAAGATAAAGAATGATTTTAATTTTATTGATATTAACTTTATCTTTTTTACATTAAAAATACTTTAATTAATATATTAAATTAAATTTATGTATCAAATAATAAAACTCAATAGTGAATCTGAATAACATTAATTTTGATGGGATAAAACTTGACTTTGATTTGAATATTCAAAATTTCAAACTTAAAATATTTGATTACATTATATTGGTTCCGATTCTAAATACTCCTATGTTTGAAAATGGCACTATTTCATTCTAACCCTTATTTAAAAAAAATAAATCAGATCAGAAAGGTAAGTAAAATAAATATAAAATAAGAATAAAAATATAATACTTGTATTGTTATATATGAAGACAAAATTTGTATAGATTATTAATAGGTGTGCAAGGTTCAAAGGGAAGAAAAATGAAAGGGAAGAACAATGAAAGGGTCAAAATCTGCGGGTTCAAAGTAACAGATATAATTTTCATATACTTCACTGAAAATATTAATGTTTGAGTTATTATGAACTAACAAGTATTTATTTACCCACACAGTAATATATTTATTATATGTGTAATATTATTTTATATTTTTTAAATTAAATAATAATTAATAAATATATATATATAAATATTTTATAATTTTATAATAGCAAAAGTTATAAAATGTATTTAAACTAAATCGTAAATATTAATTTAGTTTAATTTAAATTTTATATTTAAAATAAATAACAAAACTACATCAAATAATATTTCATTAAGTTACATGTTTCATAAATAATATTCATTATCATTTCTGCATAAATGAAATGAAACATTTTCTTTTTAATTGTGGTAACATCTTATACCATATATTTATATTTAGACTAAAATATAAAAAACACAATTTTTCATTTTTTTTTATTTGTACCTACAAGTCTAGAAATGGACAACAGAAGATTTTAAAAAGTGGTTGACGCATGAAAGACACCATGTCACATGCTACCAATCTCCTTTCCTCCTAAAAACTTCCGTCCTCTTTTATTTTTATTTTTTCTTTCATTTCATTTTACTTTTAATCTTTTGTTACAAAAATTAAGATCTATTGTTAATGTTTGAAATTTATGTACAAAAAATTTCTTATCACTTTTTTAGTCAAAATCATTCATCCATGTGTTTATTTGAAACTTAATTTCTGTACTTTTTATTTTAACAATACATAGTAAAAAACCAATATTTTATTAATATCTAAAATTGATTTATATCAAAGTTAATAAGAAAAAAGACTTATTTATTTTTTATTTCTTTGACCATGGTCAAGAATTTCTTCAACAATCTTGAATGAGTTCTTCCTTACAAATATTTTATTGAGTTGATACATCATTTCAACTATAAAAAAATTAAAATTATATTATAATAGAAGTCGTTGAAATTCATAATTTTTTAGAGTTTATTCCTAAAAGAAGTAATAACTTGAAGACATACTAAAAGAATAAAAAGATATTAAGAGTAAAAAATTATTAATTTATTTTTATGTTGTATTAGAGGAAAAAGCCTCCACCAGATGCATTTTAATGAAGAGTGACGCAATAAAGTGAAGTGCAGTAAACCTCGTTTGATGGGTCCTTCCTTGGAATCATCGCAAACGCGTTGCGGTGTGGTTTGAATATGTGCTTGAGTTTTTAGTTGGAAGTTGAAACTAAAATCTATTAATATCAAACACTTTCAATTAAATTAAATAACCTACAATTTTGTCAAATTCCTCTCATGTATAAATTATAATCTTCAAAATACAACAAATAACAACATATACATAATTTTATACGACTTATTCATAACAACAACTACTTTACACAAATTATAAACATAGAGCCAATTTATATATTAATGAAATGAAGGTTAAACTATACTTATTTAACAAACAAACAATATTTTAAACAATAGAAGAAGTGTTTTATAATGTTTAAACTAGTAACCAAAGAAGTAGTAATTATAAGAAACTTTGGTTTATTACCAAAATTAATGGTCTCTCTCCCACTGTTTTTCTAATCATTCTGTGATTAGCAACATGTCGTAGGAATTATGATAAAAGAATAAAAAATAACACACGAAAACCAATTTGCCCTTCTTATTCAAAGATTACTTTTTTTTTTTTTTAAAAAAATCATCAATGTATATAAGAATGATTGAAAATGACAAATTTGTCCCTCCAATTCTATTACTCAATTGCTATATTGATTAATGGACCACTTTCACTATTAAAAGACAAAATCATTTAATCACATGGCCACAATCGAAAGGAGGATCTGGCAAGAATATGCGTGGGACAGAGTCTTCTATTTTTTCATCTATTTTGAGTTGTAACATAACCATTCAAGAGTTAAGATTTTGTATGTCTAAGTACAAAAAAAATGTTTAATTATCACTAAATAAATGCAAAACACTAAATTGGTTAGAATAATTGAAAAAGAAAATAGAAAAAGAATTGGACAAGACATTAGGATTAGGAGTGTAGAGAGAGTGTTGGAAATAAGGTGGCCTACTTTGAAGAAAGATGCATTGTTATCACCCACAAGATCATATGGTCATCCCCCACTATGACTCACCCAATGCAACTCTCTTGTACCACAACTCTCTCTCTCTTTTTCAGCCATTCACATTTCTTCCAATTATTCCCACTTTCTTTCTATCCATCCCAAAACCTTCTTTTTTTCATTCACTTCTCTTCCAAATTAGGCTCAAAACTATATACTAATAAGAAGGGTCGCATATCCTCGTCAAAAACACCTCAATTTTAGAAGTCTCATCCAATAAAACAAATCGAATGCATATCAATATGATTAATGTATAACTAAAAATATTAGCGACTAAAGTATAATTGTTAACACTTAAACACCATATTAAAAAAGATGTCAAAGGTCCAGTTTAGTAAACAGGCCAATCCAAATAACAATATAAATAAAAAATAAAATATTCTGTAATACGCATTAACTATTTTAAACATATTATTGACTTGAGCATTGGAGCGTCTTTATAAGTATTTTACCTAGTCTGACCAAGAAGTACACGAAACTAAAAACTACCATCCAGAAATTGAAAACTAACTATTTCAACAAAAAAAAAAAATATTGGAAGAATCCGGTTCCAAGAAAAAGAAAATAGATTCAATGATTTATTGAAATGTTAATCTTTAACTTTATTCATTTTATGGCCAATCAAAATATTTAACAACTTTTTTAAAAGGAATTTACTTCCCCAGTCAATGGTTTTAAAGAGTCAGAGAGTACAAGCAATGTTCATACAAAACAAAAGCACCATTGTTTGTATGTTCATAGTAATTACAGTAATTTGTCTCAAAAACCAATATGCTGTTTGTCATCTCCATATTTAAGAGGTACCAATGTATGTCGTTTCCCCTTTGTTTCTTCCAAGACTCTCCAAGAACAACATTCACCGTGCTTTTCAAATCAAATTATACTACTTTATATGTTACTTTAATTACTTTGCAAGTTAATTTCACTAAAATCAATTACAATATTTTGTCACTAAATAAAATTGGCTATAAAACTTAAAGTTATAAAGAAAAATATTTTCTTAAAAAAAAAGAAAACTATTTTAAAAAACTTAAAGAGTGGGTTAATATATAAATAGATTATAACGATTGAATTATTAATTCTAATTTTTTTGTAACTTAATAAAAAATTATTCCATTTTATAAGACCTGTAGTATGATAGTTTTATATTAATTTAAATTTGAGTGAAACTATGTTTTTAATTTAATATATGATATAATATTAAAATTACGTTTAATTAATTTGTTTTCATTTCATATTTATTGCTAATTTGATCCCGTTTCAAAATGACGTGCAAATATTTTTCTAAAAAAGTTAAATTAATTGATATTCTCATTTTCAATAATTAATCCCGTTGTCCCAAAAGAATTATTCTTTCTATCTTAATAAAGTTGATTCATTATTTAGGAATTTGAATAATTGTTTTATATTGTTTCATAATTAATTATTTTATTATTAATTAATTTAATAACAATTAATAGTGGTACAAATAAAAAATTAGTAAAAATTAATTAAAGAGTTAATAAAATTAGACTCGTTAATTATTTTTCTTATGTAATTTTATGCTTAATCTCTACGAAAATATCATTGTCATTGGAGTATTAAACTAGAAACCAACTTTATCCTTTTCATAATATTGAAGACATAACGTATTTAACATTAAATATTTTCGATTTTCACAAATACTAATAAATAGATTTATTAAAAGAATGAAAAAAAAAATACGTTTACAATTAATAAAAATTATGAGAGATGTAAAATAATTAAAAAAATAATAATATTAGAAAATGAATAAAAGTATAGCTCATTAATATTGAAAATAATTTTAAACGAATTCAGTTAAAAATAAAATGAATACTATTAACTTAATTAAATAATTTGTATAATAGTAGTGTTATAAAAAAAGTAGGGAAAGAGTTGTAGGTAAATAGAGGAGGATATTTTTTTGTTGTTAAGTGAAAGGGCGTCTAAGGCTGAAGCAACATTCCGACAGGTGCAAGAATTTTTTGATTGAATCTCACGTGAAGTTTTGTGAAAACAGACATCACTTTATGTAAATCTCAAAGGAATGGATCTGATCAAATCATCCATCTTACGGCTTCAAACCACTCTCACAACACAATTCCAACATCATAGTGCTGAACCTTTCAAGTCTCTTTCATTCGCCACATGTCATACTTATAATAATCAACCCCACATCACATTGGAACCTCCCACGATTCAAAACTCATAGATTCACTAATTAACCTCAATACAGAACAAAAAAAGCATTAAGTTTTCAGTACTAACATTTAATAAATGATTTAAGGAAACAGTAGTAAAAAAAAAAAATACTGGAGTTGTGTAAATGGGGGCGTTTCTACAGGCAAGGCCCCACCGGTTTTGTGTGTTGTTTGAATGTTCTTTTAAAAATAAAAAAACATGGAAAATAGTTTTTGAACAAGTCCAGGGTAGTTAGGTAATATCACGTGGCGTAGTGTTGTGTTGTGTGCTGTTCATGCACTTGCACACTTGCACACACACACGCCCACCCTTTATAAGGCTAGCTTTAGAGAAGAGCTTCTCTCACGTTTGCTTCTGCTGTGATCTGTGTTTATTGTGTTTCGTTGTTGGTGTGTTGCGTGCGACAAAGCCACCCAGATAAAGAGGGAGAGGGAGGAGCAGAGAGACACAGAGAAATAGAACTGAAGAGAATTTTTGTTACAATTTGTCTCTCATTTCGTTCTCTCTCCCTGTGATACACCCGGCAACCGCATCTCTCATCTCTCTCTTCCCATCATGTTCTCAACAACCAGATACTCTTTCCTGGTAATTTTCCATCACACTAATCTTTTTATTCCTCCTTCCCACTTTGCCACCCCCAGATTTGCACCATTTCCTGTTAATCTTGCCTTCTTTTCTTCCTTTCTGTTCACGATTTATTATCATATGAATCATGTCTCGGTAAAAAATACCAAATTTCTGGGTTTTTTGGGTTTATGTTTTAGCTTAAAAAGAATTGTTTTTTCTTCTGAATTTCCTGAGATTGTCTGATTTGTTGATCTGGGTGCTGATACTTTGTCTTATTTTTCCCCCTTTTGTGAATTTTTTTTGCTCAGAGCAACTCAGGGTTAGGTGGGTGTGGTAGCGTGTGTGATGCGCGGAGAAAGCGTTCAAGTTCTATGAGGGTGGTGTGTATGACCCCAAGCACCAGGTCGGGTGATCGAAACGGCAGCGTTGTGATGGAGACGCCGTTGAAAGAATTGAAAAAGGATTCCGTGGTAGCTGACTCTGACGATAACTCCGTCTCCTCCGGTGGCCCTCAAGATGTGTATGGCGAGGATAGGGCGACGGAGGATCAGTTTGTTACCCCTTGGAGTGTCTCTGTTGCTAGGTGACACTCTTGATTTTGTTCATTATTTTTTCATGCTTTATTTAGTCTTCTCCTTCGATGATTTTAGATTCAAATTGCATGGTTGGATCTTTGTGTGTGTCACTGCCTGAATTGGGAGTACTTGAGAATTGATTGAACAAGTGTTGGTGTTTTATGAATGAAGTATAATTTTTCTTTTTCTTTTTTATGCGTATAGAGATCTTAAATAGGTGCGGTTTAGCTAGATTTTCAGAACCCAGATATATTTTGTTTCTTTTATTTTTATTTTGGGGGTTGCATGGAGATATGTCCGTTCTCTTGTTTTTGTGTTGGCTGAATTGATGTCCTTGATGGCTTAATTCAATTCTATTTTTAAAATGGAGAAAACAAAACTTTTGTGATGTTTATGTGCTACTTTTTGTACTATTAGCCAGAGACTATTTAGCCATCAAGCATGTTCTTGCTTCTTAGCCGCTTCTTGTTTTGTAGTGGTTATACATTGTTGCGAGATCCTCACTTCAACAAAGGGCTTGCCTTCAGTGAAAAAGAGAGGGATGCCCACTACTTGCGTGGTCTTCTTCCCCCATCAGTTATCCCTCAAGAAACTCAGGTAAATATCTCATCAGAAACTATTCTGGATTTTCTTTTCCAACACAAATAATGTGTGTGTGCTTACACTCATCATCAATTCAAAGTTATTGCCGCTTTATTGGCCAGGTAAAGAAAATGATCCAGCACGTGCGCCAGTATCAAGTTCCATTGCAGAAGTACATGGCAATGATGGATCTTCAGGTCTGGCCTAGTGTACAATTATTCTAATGATATAGTTTTTTATGTGGTGCTTTTTGAACTCCTTTGTCCTATTTCTCCAAAACGTAATTTTATCTAACAGTTGGAGAATACATTCTGAAAAATGTATCCATCTGTGAAGGATTTTCTGTTCCCCATCTGTTGTTTGCACAGCAACTTTTTGAGCAATGCCAAAAATACTTTGGTCTTTCCCATCTGGTCTTAATTTTATTTTATCGTTTTGATATTCATCTTTGTGTAAAATATCTTGATGGAAGTTTTTTCACCTGGTTTGATTGTTAAATTATTAATGCTTTCACTTTATTATGTCATGTACTGCAGGAGAGAAATGAACGGCTATTTTACAAACTTCTTATTGATCACGTTGAAGAGTTACTCCCTGTTGTTTATACTCCAACTGTTGGTGAAGCTTGCCAGAAATATGGGAGCATCTTTATGCGACCTCAGGGTCTTTATATAAGTTTGAAAGAGAAGTGAGTTTGGCTTTTGGTTTCTCTTTTATTTTCCTAGAATGCTTTGTAAGTGGTTATTGTTTGTATTGATTTTATTGTTCCTTTGTCTCTTGGATGGGACTTGAACTTAAAGGGGTAAGATCCGTGAAGTACTAAGGAATTGGCCTGAGAAGAACATTCAAGTCATAGTTGTAACTGATGGAGAGCGGATCCTGGGTCTTGGTGATCTTGGTTGTCAGGTAATTTCTATTATACTCGTTGACATTTATTATCTATGATAGTTATATTGAAGCACGAAATCTGATATTGTAATCTCTTCTTTGTTAACCTTTGCTGTATTCTTAGGGGATGGGAATACCGGTGGGGAAACTTTCTTTATATACAGCACTTGGAGGAGTTCGCCCATCAGCTGTAAGTATACGTGGCCACACTGTTAATCCATAAGTTATGCTTGTTATAAACTTGTAATGAGCTGTTACTTCGTCCGAAGATGTTTCTGATTTTTTTTTTTTTTTGGCAGATATTAAGTATTGGTTGTGCATATTGTAACTTATATTCTTATTAATCCTGTAATGTTATCTTTTTCAGTGTTTGCCTATTACCATTGATGTGGGTACAAACAATGAGAAGCTGCTGAATGATGAATTATATATTGGGCTAAAGCAAAGACGAGCAACTGGGCAGGTTCATGATTTGTTTTCCTTGCTGAATCTTGTTGAATTAGTAATTTTTAATTTCAGGCATCCTGATTTCCTAATATGCGACAGTACTTACTTTGTTCCAACGTCTCTGGTTCCAGGAATATGCTGAGCTTATGCACGAATTTATGACAGCAGTCAAGCAAACTTATGGGGAAAAGGTCCTAATTCAGGTATTAATAAGTGTTTCGAGAGACAATGTTTTTTGGCTTATAGTCTTGGTAATTTCTCTTTTCTGATTTCTTTATCTGTTTTGTCATTATTTAGTTTGAAGACTTTGCAAACCACAATGCTTTTGATCTGCTTGAGAAATATAGATCAACACATCTGGTATTCAATGATGATATTCAGGTAAGAAATTTCTGTTTTCAGTAACGAATTCAGGCACTTAGCCGTACTTATAACTAGCCCTAATATTGTATCTACCTTGTTTCAGGGAACAGCATCCGTAGTCCTCGCTGGATTAGTTGCAGCTCTGAAATTGGTTGGTGGTAACTTAGCTGATCACAGATTCTTGTTCCTTGGTGCTGGAGAGGTGAGTCAGTATAATTCTGGGCTCATGTGATTGTTATTGGTCTTAGATAAAGAAAGGGCTGTTTTAATCCTTCTGGCTTAATTGTATTGTCTTGCGGTTGCAGGCTGGCACTGGAATAGCAGAACTCATAGCACTTGAAACATCAAAACAGGTTTGTTTGCTACTCTTAGTATTATTGTGTGTTTTTTTTTCTGTGGCGGGTGGAGAGAATGTTGTAATGTGAACAATGAATGAAATTTAGTTATTGAGAAACTACATTTGTGGATGCAGACAAATGCCCCACTGGAGGAAGTGCGCAAGAATATTTGGTTGGTGGACTCAAAGGTTGTGTAAAACCCAATTTAGCCCCACCTGTTTGAAGTAGATTCTCATCTTCCATTTGATTAATCTTTTGTTTCTACTTTTACAGGGATTGATTGTCAGTTCCCGCAAAGACTCACTCCAACACTTCAAGAAGCCCTGGGCTCATGAGCATGAACCTGTTAAAAATCTTTTAGATGCTGTTAATGTATGATTGTTGTTGTTTATCTTTCTATCCATTACACCACACATACACAGCAGAAAGTTTCAATTTTCTTACATTTCCAATGTTATTTTCTCAGCAAATTAAGCCAACAGTGTTGATTGGAACATCGGGACAAGGAAGAACTTTTACTAAAGAGGTGATTGAGGCTATGGCTTCTATCAACAAGGTACTATTTCAACCTATTTATTACCTAGTGCCTTCCATGAATTTCATGTCATGCTCACATAACTAAGCGATTTAATATATGATAATGCTTGTAGAAACCTATTATTCTTTCTCTTTCCAACCCTACGTCACAGTCAGAATGTACTGCTGAAGAAGCTTACAAGTGGAGCCAGGTTAATACACGCAACTTTATTTTTGCATTAGAATTTAAGCTGTCAATATTGTACCGCAACGGACTAAATTTTTATTTATTCGTATAGGTGTTTGTAATTGACCAGTACTGAATATTTTATTGTTTTATGTTGTTCCATCACCAACAGGGACGTGCCATTTTTGCAAGTGGAAGCCCATTCCCCCCGGTTGAGTACGAGGGGAAAGTGTTTGTGCCTGGCCAGGTCCAAGCCCTTGAGATTTCTACTAAGCATATTAAAATTTCATCTCTGGAATAAGGTCTAATTTGGACTTTTTCTTTCTTCATCAGGCTAACAATGCTTACATATTTCCTGGATTCGGTCTCGGTTTGATAATGTCTGGGACCATTCGAGTGCATGATGACCTGCTTCTGGCTGCCTGTAAGTACACAAACAAATCACTTGGACATTAATTTCAATTTTATAATCCATATTATGTCATTTGAAATTAATAATACCTTTTTATGCCATTACTGATCTATATTACAATGCAACAGCTGAGGCTTTGGCTGCACAAGTGAGCCAAGAGAACTTTGATAAGGGGCTCATATACCCACCATTCACCAACATCAGAAAGATTTCAGCACACATAGCTGCCAATGTTGCTGCTAAGGCTTATGAGCTCGGTAAGCTTTTGTTTCTATGAAATGTTTGTAAACAAAATGTAAGTAAGAGTGTAGTAAAATTGAGTTTTCTTTTTCGTCAGGTTTGGCCACTCGACTTCCTCAACCGAAAGATTTGGTGAAGTTTGCAGAGAGCTGTATGTACACCCCATCCTACAGAACCTACCGGTGAAGCATAGATAGATAGATAGAAAATAAGCCGCATTTCCTTTTTCTTTTTCATTTATGATTATTTTTTAATTTTTTTTGTCGGTGTGGCTGTTCTTGTAAGTTATTTGTATGGGTGGGTGGATTAATTCTATTAGGAGGTTTTAGGACGGTGTTGGTAGGAGTGGTAGAACTGGTAGTTGGACTAAAATGTAGCTTCAAAATTTCGGTTCTGCTATAAATGTTATGTTACAGACATCATCAATCATAATTAAAATTAGAGAAGGAAAGCATCTCTAAAGTCGCTTATATCTTTCTCATTGTATCATCTATCTTTTTCCTCAACGGTGCAACAACCAAACACCTAACCGCACTCATTAACATTTATCATTTTTTTTCTTATCAAATGGCTTCTCCATGCAACATTTATAGCAATTGCTTAGAAAAAGAATTAACCAAATCAAAAGTATTGAAGAAAACAAAAGTGTGCTCTCATCTCATGTATGTATGTAGAAGCACTTACGTTGCCACTACTACAATTGACTATACAAAAATGATCAAATAAATGACTCGCGGGAATGGTTGGAAAAACCATCCAAACTTGTTCTTCACCTTCACAGATGTGGAACTTCTTGCACTGAATACGGTTCCGGACTAAAATATGGCCATTTTCATAAAGAAAGCACATCTTGAAGTTTATGGGACTCAAGAAATTGGACTTTTATTTAAAGAAGTTGGGCCTTTTAATATTAATGGGTATGATGATTTTTTTCTAAAGTTGGGCCTTTTTAAGTTCTTTCTCCTTTTCCAAAAGTCTCGTCATTATGCATTCTCAACTGAACCATGATTTTATTTTCGGCCCAAACAATAATAGAAGGCAAGCTAAAGTTTAAAAGAAATAGTATTTTCTTTAATGTTTTCTATTATTAGGCGAAGTTGATGTGAGATCTATCAAATAATAAAGTATATATTGTCAAAATTTGTCCTAAAGTTTATTGTTTTGTTGAAATTTTTTGTAGTGAAGTTCCTACATTTTTTTACTCAAAATTGCTTTTAATCGTTTTAAAGTTTGAAATATTTGAACATAAAGCAAAGTAGAAAGTGGTTCTAAGGAGTCTTTTCCACAAGGAAAAAAAAAAAAAGGCATTAGATATGAGTGAATCATGTGGATAGAAGTGTCATTATTTTACCTTTTCTGAGTGAAATAAAATCTTATCTTATCTATGCATTGGAGATCCAATCTTATAAGTATGGTTTAGCTTGTTGCATAATAAAAAAATTAGTCCACTCCTCTCTTTGTGTTGTTCTATAGAAGGCGACAGAAGTATCTTTCAATATATTTATAATTGCAGTGTTTGTCTCCTTCTTCTCCATTTACAGTCATACACGAAATCATTCCAACCCACACCACCCAATTTCAAATATCCAAATATTTCAAGAACAAGATAAATATTATGTGAAGTTCTTCCAACTTAATCACTAATAATAATTCAAATTTTAAATATATAATCGTGTTCAATATTAAAGATTTATCTTATCTTATCTTCACGGTGTACGTACTAATAACAAAGTTTAAGATGAGACATTAAGCTAGATAATCAACCATGTAAAATAAATAAACAACTTCATTTTATTTTTTCGAGCAAATATTTAATCAATTTATATTTCAACGTGTACTCGTTGTTGAGATATTCATTATAAATAAAAATAATTAAATTAAATATATGAAAATATTTAAATATTTAATATATTTTCGTTCAATGCGTTTGTAATAATTATTTAGAAATATATAATGTGATGATTTATAATTATAACTGATTATATTAAAAAAATTATGGACATAAAAATTAAAGTCAAAGAGTTATTACTATTTTTGAGGAATATTTTTAACGTGTAGTTTTAAAACATTTATTAATAAATAAAAGTAAAAGAACAGAAACATTGAAACTTACACGTAATGATAGATCCACCGTCCACATTCATTGGACTTTTCATCATCATCATTTTATTCAGCTTATCAATTAATTTTTAAAAATAATATTTTTAAATTTAATATTTAATAATGAATCTTTATTTTAAAAATTTGATGAAATGATTAAACTTAATTTTAATTATTATTTACACATAAATATAATATTTAATAATATTTATTTATTGAAAGAATTAAATTTACATATTTTAAAATTTTAGAGGATTTAATTCATCAATCTAAAAATATAAAAATTCAAACTAATTTTTAATAAAAATACAAAACAAACAATATATTTAACTTAATAGTTAAAATACACAGGAAATATAACCTATGATATTACCTTATAATATACAAGTATTTTTTATATTTGAAATAATTGAACTAATTTCCCTAGAAGCGAATTTTATCCTTTTCTAAATGTAATAATAGAAAAAAAAACTATTTATTTATAATTTATATACAAAAAAAAATATTTGAAAACAAAAAATAATTATTTGATGTTTTTTCTGCGTCAAACTTCAGCGAAAAAGTATAAAAAAAAGTTAACTAAAAATAGAAAAGAAATGTCAGGCTAATTAAAAAAATCTCTTAATTATAAAATAAAACATTCGTATTTTTCTTGAAAGAGAGTGTTTAGGTTTCTTATATTGTGAGCAAAATATTTAATGCAAACTTAGATTATCAAATGATATTTGACCACTTATTAAATGATTTTATTTTTTTCACCATTAATGTAAATTTTATATTATCAATCAATTTAAAACTATGGTTATTATGAATTTTAAAGTAATTATTACAAAAATCAACTAACTTAATAATTTGAGATCGGAGGATAATAGAATCTTTTTTATTGAATTATTTTAAAAAGTATTTTTAATTTCTTAAAAATTATAAGCAAGAATTTTCTATATTTTCGTAAAAAAATAGTTTGTTTCTGTAGTTGATTTTAGTGTTATTTGAATAAAAATGTTTAGTGGTAAGAACTTTATAATTTAAAAACAAAAAGTTTTATATAGTTAGAAACTTATATGAAAATAACACTTAAATTATATAAGAATTAAATCAATATAATTTTTTTATAAAAATAAAAAATATACTTTATCATAAAATGAAAAAATAAAAATATAATCATACAATATTTTTTTAAAATTCATCGAACCTTATCCAGACTCATAAGTTAGAAAAGAAATAAAATGAGGTAAACCCAAAAGCCCAATCGAAATCACATCATAATAATTTATTTGTTAGAGTTGTTGCAGAAAATCAACAAACATTAAGGGTAGCAAATGGGAACAAAAAAATTATGATTACTCGAAAAGTCAAAGGTTGAAACCTGGAACGTGTTTTTTTGTTCCATTGACGAATTTGGATTTGAGGAAACAATAGCTTCGTTTAATGAATCGTCCAAGATTCCCAAGTCAATAGATTTTCTCTCAAAAATTTTAAAAATAAATTATATAACCAAATAAAAAAGAAAAAAAAACTATATCTTCTTGTATGATTTGAATCTTTAAAACATTACAAAAATATCATATGATTTTAATTTCTTATATTTAAATGGTAAAAATTCAGTATTATTCTATTTTAAGGAGAGAAAAAGTAGAAATAGAGTTCCTAATTAGGAAAGTGACTTTCCACCATTATTTCTCGGAAACGACTTGTATGTATTCATTCTTCTACTTTTTCCATTTTTTCTTCTTACCAAATATGCATTGCATTTTGTTTTTATCACTATATACATTGCATCCATTTAATCATCAAATATGTTTATTACACTTCAAAACTCACATCAACACACTTTTAGAGAAATTCTTTTCACATTTTTCTTTTACTAATAAAAGTTTATTAAAATTCTAAAATTATGATTGAAACTCATATTATATAAAAAAAAAAACTAATCTGATTCATAAAAGAATGAAGATATATATAGTATTTATGATGATATTTATAATGGTGGAAGAATTTAGAATTTTGAATCGAGATAGGTGTCCCTATGGAAGCGATGATGAGGTTTGGCAATTGTGATTTGTGTGAGTGGAGAGGTTTGGGAATTGGAAAATGTTAACATGTCCGTACAAATCATATCTTGTTGGATAATATTGTTTACTTATCACTTTCAGTTTTGAGGGGACATTTTCTTTTCCTACGCTTCCCAACCCTTGTCCAGTCAATGAACCTGCCCTATATAACTTTAATTCCAACCCAATATTTTTGCAAATTTTAATTATTCATTGAAGAAAATATTCCTTTTAGATTAGGTGAAGAAAAAAGCAGGGTGACATGTAACAGCGTGAAGGGCACGTAAAGTAGGTGGGAGCCACCATATGTTCAACGTGTCTTATTACTGAGACCTAATCCCTAATCCCCAAGGGACATTCAAATTCCCCTTTTCTAGACAAAGACTCCTAATTTCATCCAAACACTTCCCAATCTCTTCCCTACAATCCATTCCCGATAATTCCGCATTTCAATTTACTATTTTTATTATTTATATTTAACATCTACTTTTCATAAACCTTTTTATACTTTTATAATTTTATAGTAATAAAAGGATTGAATAATAATGATGCTTAAACATTTGTAGCCTTAATAAGTCAGAGTTTTGTCTTAAAAAACTTTTTCTTTTTTCGAAATCTTATGGATAGACTTTGTGAAAAGGAAACCCTTATCCAAAGATATAAATAATGCTACTAGATAGATAACACTTCAGAGTTTCATATCTCATAACAATTATCATTAAAAAGAGCAATTTTGAAATAAAATCCATGTTATAATAACATTTAAAAAATAATTTTTTGTTGTGTTGGAATGTTTAACCAAAATTAAAGGTTGTCCTTGGCAGTGTGTGTTAGTGTTTGCTTCGGTCACTTACTCGTTGCAGTGGCACGTGTTTGGAGTTGTATTGTATGTGCCATTACATGAGAAAAACACGCTCCATTCACGCCATTTCCATTTCGCTGCTGGACTCGGTTGAGGAGTAATAATAATCAGATCGCATAGTTCGAGGAAACAAAGAAAGAAAGAAAATTAATATTAATTATTTTAGAGGAAATATAATAATTGTAAAATGTAGAGAGAGGAATGAATGAGCGATGGAGCGCGTTCCACTAACATAAAATGATAAAAAAAATAAATAAAAAGAGTTAAATTAGAATCCCAGATTTAACCCCGAGGATATTCCTAAAAGGCAGAAATATCCAGTAGAAGAAGAAGAAGAAGAAGCATGTCCATGTGTTTTACCTTAATAAACCAAACACATGCACTCTTTCCGTCTCTTTTTCTCTATCCATAATTCCATTTTCCTTCCTCACATACCATACCATACCATCCCATCTCATTCCATACCATCCCATCACATCGCATCGCCCATTTTCTATATTTTTTACTCTCCTTATTCCTCTTCTTGTGTTTCCTTCTCCTTCCTCCCTCCCAAGACCGAGTCACGCGGCGGAGAATCGGCATGACTCGGCGGTGCTCCCACTGCAGCAACAACGGCCACAACTCCCGGACATGTCCGTCGTCTCGAGGGGCGGGCGCCGGCGTCAAGCTGTTCGGGGTCAGGCTCACCGATGGATCAATCATAAAGAAGAGCGCCAGCATGGGAAACCTTAATCTCGCCTCCGCACACCATCATTCTTCTCCTTCTTCTTCCAACCTCGCCACCTCCTCCCCCAATCCAAGCTCTCCCTGCTCCGACCCCCCCCACGAGCCCCAGGGTTACTTGTCCGATGACCCCGCCCATGTCTCCACCTTCGCTAACCGCCGCGGGGAAAGAAAAAAAGGTTCTTATCATTTCATTTCTTCACCCTTTTTTATTTCCAGTGTTAATCGTCTCATCTCACAACTTCGGAACTGGGTTTTTTTTTTTTTTCTTTTATTTGTTGGCCTCACATTAAAACGTTTCCTCTGTTTGATTTGTTTTCTCAGTCCCCGTTTGTGGTTGTTGAGGATTTCTCATTTCTCGCACTTCATAAATGTCCATGTTTTAATTCGATGTTCTTTTTTTCCAACCTTTTCCCCCCTTGTCTTGGAACTAGTGTATTTTGGTTTTCTCGTTTTATGCAATTGTTGGTCCTCCCAGCGGGCATTGGCTGTATTTAATGTCTTGATTCGTGGGTAATTTGGATGAATGTGGATCATTTATTATATAGCGCGTTTGATATCATACTACACTTGGAAGCTCATGGCATGCCAGGTTCGTTGAATTTATAGAGGCCAGCGAAGGAGTTAAAATTGGACTTCGAATTTTTTTCTCATTTGATAATATTGATGATAATAGTAATAATAATGAATTCTTCCATGGACAACCGGTGGTGGTGGTGGTGGTATACTTCCAGCATCCATTTAATTAGTTTTGGTTATCGGAAAATAGGGGCATCCATTAAGGTGCAAGCAATTTAAGAAAAAAGAAGGAAATGTGCTTATTTGAAAGTTACTGGCCTTTCTGTCTGTTGGACTCTGTTCAAACTAGATTGAGTGTTTGTTGCTTGAGTCGACCTGCCTTTCTGTCATAAAACCAGAAGCTAAAGCAAAATTCTCTTGGATGGCTTAACTAGTTTAATTACTGTTGTTTGTATTGCAGTTGCACATTTGTTTGTTTTTTTAAATGGGGCAAACAGTAGCTTTTGTTTATTACTAATCATGATCACCCGAATAGGAAGAGTTGGTGTGGTAATTAATTATTATGTTTGGCTGTAAGACAGACAGAATCATGACTTTTGGTTATTTTCCTCTCCTGAAAGGGGTGATAATACTTTAATGCTTATTAGTTTAATAGAAAAATTACACAGGGCTTAATGCATGAGGTATTTTCAAGGGGAAACTTACAATCAAATGATGTTTATGCTTAATGTTTTATTCTTTTCTGAAATTGTTAATATCATGTTTTATTTGTACGACTGCTCCATTTCTTTCAATAACAATTGTTATAATAGCATTAAGTTTAATGACAATGTGTTTTCTACCGTTGAAATTTGTTGACAAATATTTATTGATATTTTTCTGCCCAATTGTACGCCAACAATTTTGTTGATGATTTTCTATACATCCTTAGGTGGCGGTGTTATGCAATTTTTGGCTGAGACATGCTATGTATTAATCTTGATATTCCGTGTTCTCTGTAGACTATAGTTTGTTTAATTTGGAGCCGTTTCTAGAGAAATTTTCAGTTACCTGAAAAATATTTAACTCTTGCAACGAGGATATCCGGTTATAATTAATGGTCAACATAGAGTTAATTTCAGTTAATTTTGTTACTTTAGTACAAGAAAAAGAAACTGTTTCTCTACAATCTTACTGAAAAGAAAACTGGTTTATTTACAGAAAATAATAGAAACAAAAAATTTAAAGAGAGTATTTAATGCACTAACTAACTAATTCACTAATTATTATAGGTACAAAAGAAAGTACTAATATAATTAACTGAAATTAACTCTCTGCTGACACTAATCCCATTAAGTCATACCTATTACCCAACCTAGAATTGTTTCTACCTTGCTACGTACCTTTTTTCACGGCCTCCTAGCTCTGTGTTGCATTTTTTAGATTATTGTATTTTCTCAAAAACGGCTGATTCATTGAGCACATCGACTGGTGATTGAATTACTTTATCTTACTCTTGTTTGTTTTAGGTGTTGCATGGACTGAAGAAGAACATAGGCTGTTCTTAATTGGTCTCCAGAAGCTGGGCAAAGGAGATTGGCGGGGGATAGCACGTAATTTTGTTGTATCAAGGACCCCTACTCAAGTAGCAAGTCATGCCCAGAAGTATTTTATCCGGCAAAGTCATGCCACCAGGAGAAAGAGACGTTCCAGCCTTTTTGACATGGTTCCAGATATGGTTGGTCTTATTCATCATGTCATATCTAATTGGCAATCATGCGCACATCCTTATTATGCCTACATGTTTTCCAATAAAAGGGGAAATTATTGTGAACGCCAATATATAAGCAATTTAAAAGTTCTTGTTTTTCCCATCCCATTTCTAGTTTCTTGTGAATACTCGTCACGTCTTTATGAAAAACACCAAGTTTTTTATTGGCTTGAATATCATGACATGATGACAACTTTACTGTGATGGACATTCGACTACGGTTTTTGCTTTAGATAAACTTTTCTATGACCGTGATGCATTTACAGAATTCTGTATTTGCCAAGTAACTGAGGTCCTCCTTGTTGTTGCTGTACACTGCCAATCAGTTATGTTTTAAGATTCTTTTGCAAACGTAGTAGTAATATTTTTACTCTGTTTTTTTCTCTCTGGCTAACTTTTTTTTTTAAGCATATGCCAGGCTTCAGATCCACCTTCAGTGCCAGAAGAACAAGTGCTGCTTCCGCCCTCTGATAACTCGCAACCTTGTAATGGAAAATCACAGCCTTCATTAAATCTCTCCCTCAAATCAGAATTTGAACCCATGGAAACTACTTCTCAAGCAAATGTGGAACAGACGAATGAAACTATGATGGGATCAAACGGACTGACATCAATGGCTCATCATGGATTCTTCCCCACTTATTTACCTGTTCCATTTCCCGTATGGCCATCAACTGCAGCCCCCTTTGAAGAAGTTAAGGGAGGAGAGACATCCCATCATCAGGTCCACAAGCCAATCCCAGTCATTCCCAAGGAACCAGTCAATGTTGACGAACTTGTGGGAATGTCTCATCTCAGCATTGGGGAAACACAGGCACGCGATAGAGAGCCTTCCCCACTTTCCTTAAAATTGTTAGGAGAACCCTCAAGGCAGTCAGCATTCCATGCAAATGCTCCAGTTGGTGGTTCGGATTTAAAAACTGGCAAGAACAATGCAATTCAAGCGGTTTGAGCTATTAAGGTCTGTTGAAGATAGCAGCAGTAATTAAGCCTTCTTTTGGTCATCTTTTCGTTTGTACGATCATATATAATTTTTTTTTTCTGAGCCCTAGTGTTTTAACCTTCCAATCAGTAGAGCAAATTATATGGTGGCATGTAGCTCAGGTTAGATCAATTCTTGGCAAATATTTATTCTTTCTAACTGTAAACAAATGAAGCTTTAATAATCAGATATCACCAAGAGGTCGATGTACCTCTAGGTTTGGTTATTTAGAGTTAATTTGGATAAAGTTTTCAATAAATAATTAAAGCAATTGATCAAAATATGATCAAAATAAGATTAAGTGAATTATTTAAAGTGAGTCTAATGTCTAATACTAGTTAAAATTAATTTATCAACCTTAAATTTTTTTTTTTTTAACTTTCTCTTTTAAATTCTCTATTCATACATGTAACTTTATTTTAATTAAACGGTTCTTATGAGCTAAAAAGTTAATCCAAATTGAGTCATAATTGTTGTCTAGCCTCTATCTAGTATTCCTGTTCTGCTCCAGTTTCCTGTACTCCCGCAGTGGATGTGCTGTGTGATGTACCCATTTTTATGTTTTAGGAGTTGTGCTAATTGATGTTACTCACGTCATACCCTTCTCTTCCCCTTCCCCCTTTGTTACACCTGGATAAAGGGATGTCCCAGTCCAAATTTTTTAGACTCTAGTTGGGTCAATTAAGCTTTGCCTAGTCAATATTCAAATGCGTTAGCTTCCTCAATCCAGCCATCCCCGCGGGGGTGAGTAGCTTTATAATCTGTATAGGGAGCCTGAAAAAATATTGTGTATGATTTTAATAAGAATTTGTAAATATATATACGTGTAAATAACTAATAATCACTCTTGGATAGACCGAATAAATGTTATTTGTCTAATAGATTATTTTAGACTTGTCAAATGGAAAGTTAATGGACTAATTTTCAATGCTGTATTAGTCTTCTTATGCTGTTTTCCCCCAAAAAAATGATAACTGAATTTTACAATTACTATCGAAATAAAATGTTAATTTTGATCACATAATAACATTAATAACTATAATGCTATATTTCAGTTTTGTCCAAAATAATCATGATTAAAATTAATATAGTTCATATGATATCATTTTTAAATTAAAAATAACTATGACATCGTGCACGTGTTTCACAGATTATCTTACAGATAACACCGGGGATAATTAGTGATTATCCTAAACATGACGAATTGTTGGCTTATCCATGTTGACAGATTAGTGTCCTGATCTTCCCAAACTTTATGTGTTGTAGGATTGTCCATGTTCTGAAGATAGGATTTAAGGTGGGGGATTTCAGCAAGGGAACATCAGAGGAATGTAGATAAGACAGATTACAGCTAACAGGGGAGACGTGATTTCGAAAGTATACAAAGTCTGTATAATCTTTTGATGAACTCAAATTCTCAAACCTTGATTATCCTAGGGTGCTTCATTTCGATTTATGATGTTCAGATTTAGTCGAGCAAGCAGTGAATTGTGTATATGTAGACAATAAAAAAAAATCACAGAATGTCACTGAGTTCAGTTAAAGACTAGATATTCAGAAATATTGTTTACCATGAGATTTCTTGACAACTTCTCCCAAAGTATATGTCTACAGTATAAGAACATATTGTTTGGAACTATTCCGTATCTTTTGAAAATGCTGACAACTGCATGCTTTTGTTGGTATATATCATATCCTTTATAGAAAGGTTCGTATTCATAAAGCCAATCAATACTTTTCTTGATTTGGCCATCTCTTTACTGGTGGCTCAATCATCATTATTTGCTCCTTTCATTTTCCATGTTTGCTACAAGGATCTTGTCTCATGCATTTGGATAAAATTTTGGCGGACAGAGGAAAAGTTGTCTTTAGTGGCCATGCTTGCTGCTTTCAATTGTGTCGTCCACACAGTGGATTCTGTAGATGATTAGTAGAATTGATGCTTTTCCAGAACAAGAATAATCCCCTGAAGCCACTGAGAAGTGAGAAAGCAACCTTAGCTAACCTCTCCACGATTGCATCAATTCCCACAGGCTTGATTATTCGTGTCTGCTAGCGCACATTTCTTGATGAGAAAAAAAGGAAACAATTGGTGTATGCTTTTTCAGGTGCTGTGAGTGTGAGCAGCTAATTCTTTGACATGCAATCCATCCGAGACAATATGTTGTGCTCCAATCACGTCCCTTTCAATGTAATTGGATCTTCCTCGCTTTAGGAAATAGGAGATGCAGACAATGTTTTCTGGTGGTATGAAAATGAATATGAAAGCAGCACTGAAACATGTAAAGATTCTAACTTTGTGTTATGCTTACTAGTTAAAGGTTCTTTTGTTTTGGCGACTATGAGCTTGCTTAGTTTACTGTCTCTGAAATATTTTTCCGTTAAAAACATATAAATGCCAGTTCGAGACTGGTTTTGAAGTCAATATTGTCATTCTGTAAATTCGTCTGTTCTTATTTCTTTTGGTTTTGTTGGTAAGAATGAATATGATTCTGCATGGGCGTTGGTAGAAATGGTACATACCCCGAAATGGCTTATACGTGACTGACTAATAGTCTTGCTGATGCAATTTTTTATATGGATCCATTAGGTTATCAGTTTCACATACAGAGGTTGATGATTGTCCATGGTGGGATTCTTATCGGCATAGGAGATAGTGATTAGAGAAAGAAAAGAAAAAATGAAATAAAGACAATCTGCTGGACTAGAAAAAAGACAGAGACACCAGATTCTGATCCTTTTCCACCCACCTAAAACATTCGACTTTTGGGTTCTTTACAAAGGAGCAGATGTGACCACATACATACAATACAAAATAAAAAGGACTAAATTACACTCATTCTTTATGATTTTTTGAGATTGCCTACATATTTCTGTCCTTTTAACCTTTATAGAAACTCTTTTTAATTGTATGAAATATGTTACGTTAACTTTTTTTCACCTAAAAAAAAACATTAAACATTGAAAATACAAGAGTATCGTCTATAGTATCAAGAAATGACAGAAAGTGTTGGTGTAACTTTTTCTATAAAACCGAAAGAAGGGGAGGTAGTAGAGCTGTAGTATAGATCAAACACGCCCTTGTCCTTTCACTGCACTGTGACAGGAATTAGGGGAATAAAGAGAGAATGGAAAGAGAATCTCTTCTGCAACACTTGTTTCTCCATTAAAACATTTTGCTTTGCTGAAATTGGAGAAAAGGAAATGACGAGGACCACTGAGATGCAATGCAAAATTCTTATGCCAATCAATTTGAAATTTTTTCTTGTTAATTTCCCCCACTTTTGTGTCACGGTGATTCCCCTCTTCACTATTCTCTGCTCTCCATATCTCGCCACAGTAAAATCTAACGTGGACCAGACCACTCCTATGTTGCACATGACAAGTTTTTCTACTTGTGAAAAAAAGAATGCTAATTATTCAAGATAGTTCAAGTGGTGTTTATTATCAGGTTAAGATAGTTTCAATTTGGAAGCTTTGAAGTTAGAACTCAACTCAACCAAGATTAGAACCTTCAAAAAACGAAAACTTACAAAATATATGGATAGGTTTCATTGTTGACATAATTGCATTAGCGTTTGATTCCATCTGAATCAATTGATAGAGAATGTGACACAAGTCCATCTCCTGAAAATAGCAGTGGAAAGTTAAAACCGGTTTGGCTTTGTTTACAAACTCAGTTCTCATCACTCTCTCTCTTCTTTGTTACTTCTCCCTTCTTTCATTTCCACCCAATGCTATACATAGGAATTTGGAACATAACAAACAGATATTATTTTTCAGTTTTTAATCTACAAAATCATTTACAAATCTTATAAACTCACTTGTTTTAATATTTCATTTTTAATGATTAATCTTATAACATTATTTATCTTAGATAATATTAATATTTACCTTCTCTTAATAAAAAAGAACTAAATGTTTGACAACTTGCATTGTTTTTTTGTTACAATATTTTATTCATATCATAACAACTCCTAACATTCTGTGTTCATTCCAAATATCGTGTGAGAATTTGGATAAAGATCATACAAATCGTAATGATTCTATGATGAATTTGAAAAAGAAAATGTTATTTAAAAACAACACACAATGAGAATACGTACACTATGATATATTTAATTTAAATACGGAATCGTTAGATTTGCAGGTGAATATAATCTTCCATATATACTTAAGTAAATCTATGACGTATGAAGAAAATTTAAATTTTTTTATGCGTTCAATTATGTTACAAGAATTTACTTAATAAAAGGTTTAACGATTTAAAATTAAAAAAATCATCGAACGTACGATTTAACTAATTAATAAGATGTTAAATCATAATCTATTGATTCAACTATAATTAAATTGTGAACAAATAAAATTTTACAATTTAATTCAAAATGAAATTATCTTACTTTAAATACAAAATTTGATGTAAATATGTGAGTTAAGTATTGGAAAATGTCTTTTCATGGAATGGAATCAACAAGATTCTCCATCTTTTATCGCTAGCTAGTAAGTTCTTCATGAATGTAAGAAAATGAAGATGAAAGAAGAAATGATTTTGTATTGGAAATTGAAAAATGATTGTGTTTTGAGATCCCTTTTGAGGATAAATTCTGTGTTTCATGCGATGCCCAATAAAATTGTTTTAGGAATTTCTTTGATTAATTAATTTTTGAGTTGAGAGGGGAGGACATATGCTAATTTGGTATGTCTCTCTTCTCTTCTCTTCAAAAGGGAAAGAATTTCTTCTTTTCTTTTTTGCATCCCAAGAGCATACAAAGGAATATGTCAATGCATCTTCTTCATCTTCATCTACTTCATCTTCTTCTTCCTCTTCTTCCTCTTCTTCTTTCTTTTTCCATCTCAAATGCTGAATCATGCGTGTTTCGTTAAATGAATTAATAAAAGAGTGGCAAACTGGTATCTTCTGCATTTAATCTTGGGTATGTTCTTTTATATATAAACAAATCTCAAATGATGCTACCAAGTGTTCCGTACAAGTACTATATCTGTTGTTAATGCTTCTGATTAAAGTATTAAACCTGTTTTCTGTTAAATTATTTCCTGCATTATATTTTTTAAGTACTTTGGTGGAATATTTAGGATGCCTTACTTACTTTAGAATTTCTTATCACCTAAAGTTTATGACACAATTTTAATCATAAAATTTATTAGAATAAATGAAAATAATATTTTGATAGATTCTCCAGTGAAGGAAAAAAAGACAATGACAATATAAGACAGTTTTGCATTATCAGTATATAATCATCAAAATCAAAAGTAAAATGTTATTAAAATAAGTTAATTTTTTTCATGTTAAATACAATAGTTTTTATAAAATATTTTGTTTGAATATATGCTAAAATTGATTTGAGTAAAATATGTATGTAATCCACCAATTTGTGCATATTTACTTCAACAAAAATATTAGCAAATAAAACTTTCTTAATTATCAGTATTCCAAATGTATTATATTAGATTAGACTCATGCTATTATTTAAGTAAAAGCAACCATATATGATATTTTTAATTGATTAATTATAAGTTTTTATATAGATGATACATAGCTAGTAAAATCATTATTTTATCCATGAATAAATTTGCATTGTTGGTTTCAATCAATTATTAAAAAATATTGTTAATACTTATAAAATGATTATAATGTAGAAGTTAATAAAGTCATGATTAAGAAAACTTTGTGATTGAATGAGAGTGTTACACTCTGTATGTGAGTTGGTGTGTTGAGTTGAGGTGCTATATAAACCCCTTCTATCTCCACTTCCTTTCAATACCAAACCACACATTTCCATTCCATTTCCTTTCCACTTTTAACTACAAAACAAAAACCTTTCCATATATTATGGACAAAATCCATTCCCACAAGCAGGTAGCTGCTATCAAACACTCCCTTTTTGATCAGGTATGTATATTCATGTTAGCCAATGTCAACCAAATATATATATGTTATTCTATACTTGCTTTCTTCTAGTTGTTACAAAGATAGGATTGATTTAAACAGTTGTATGACCATCCATTAATTGCAGGGATATTTGGATGAACAGTTTATCCAACTGGAAGAATTACAGGATGATGCTAATCCTAACTTCGTTGAGGAAATTGTCACTCTTTACTACCGTGATTCCTCCAGGCTTATCTCAAACTTGGACCACACACTGTAACTTACTTAACCAACTTCATCATACTTTGAGTCTTCAGATTTTATTTATGTATGTATATTCTCTGCTTCTGTTATATATTACAAAAATATTTTTGTGTCATTCATGACAGTGAAAGGAACCCTCTAGATTTCAACAAGCTGGACACAATTATGCACCAATTTAAAGGAAGCAGTTCAAGGTAAACAAACCTAATAATGAAAATGAATTATTATAGCAGCAGGGACAAGTACTCTACTGCCTTGCATTTCTTTGATAGAACACAACAATGATTTGATGAGTTTTCTTTTGCATTCCAGCATCGGAGCTAAAAAGGTGAAAGCAGAATGCACTCTGTTTAGGGAATATTGCAGGGCAAGAAATGGAGAAGGGTAAATCCAGCTTTATTTTTGTTTTCCTTCACCAACCATCACACTTACATTTTCTCAAGTGAAGGAATAATAACTAGCATTTTATTGGATGCCCTTCACTGTGTGTAGAATTTGGAAACATAAAATTCCAGACACTTATTTTATTAATGTGTCTTAAATAGTGATACTTCTGTTGTTGTGTATGAACATGCAGATGCAGGAGGAGCTTCCAACAAATGAAGAAAGAATATGCAACACTGAGAAAGAAACTTGAAACATATTTTCAGGTGAATGACCATATAGAGTGGGAATTTTTGTATATGCATATTTCTTGAGTTTGAGAGTGTGATAAAATAAGTGGTCCTTTTTGTTTGTGCAGGTAGCTAGGCAAGCTGGGCCCATGGAGACAGCATGTCGGCCCAAGTAAAGAGCTTAAAATTAGAGATATGTGTATTTCATGAAGAAAAATGTAATTGGTGAATTTTGTAAAAAAAATGCATATTCATCCCATTTGGGAAAGACAATAATATGCATATGCTTTTCAAATATCAGTTTGTTTTTAAATGTTAAGGAAAGGAATCTTACTCTAAAGTTGTATAGTTAGTACAACTATTACAGAAGAAACTGTTTTACCAAAAATTATAAGTAATGGCATTGATTCTCTCTCACTCTGTCTCTTATTTGGGTTCAACCCTCAAATCTCTTGCCCTGAACCGGATGAAGCTTGTGGAACTCCTCCAAATACCATCTGCAAGCAAGTCTTCAGATCCAACTAAAGAAGCAACAAACAAATCTGTTTACAAATTTTACTGAGTAATAAAAACAACTGCAATCCAATTACCAGAATATTGTGTTAAAAACCATATTTGACAACACTACAGTACTTGGTGACTCAAGGTTTCAAACTAGTTACAGACTAAGAATAGAATATTAATATATAGCAAAAGTAAAGAGACCAGCACAGTGAGATGCACTGCATATTGATTAAAATTTGTTCATAATGGTAGTTTTGGTTAAAGAGAAATGAAATTTCTACTATATTTATTATTTTCATAATAATGCATATATGAACCACTTATTTAAGAGAGTCACTTTAGAATTCACCTAAATCTAAAACTCAAAACTAAAACTAAATGTTTCTTGACAACTTGTGGAACTCTTTATACCATATTTGTCTTTTTGGATAGAAGAGATATATAGGGGAGGTGCATGTGGAATTAAATTCGTCCTTTTTCATACCATGCAAGTACTACATGGTGCGTTGGGATATTATGTTTAAAATAAAAATACTTTTAGAGTTATATTTATCTTTTCTTTATTATTATTTGATAAATAAACTTTAATTTTACAAAAATATTTTTTTTAATATTATTTGATAAATATTTTTTTAATTTTACAAAAATTCTCTTGTTATTATATACAAAATATACTAAAGATGTTTTTTATTAAAATAATATTTCTTAAGAAAAACAGTGTCCCTTTACAGCTTACACTAAACATGTTGGTCCAAGTCGAAGGAGTTTGAACTTGGAAACATGTAATCTCATTTGTGAGGTTGATTACAAGAAGACAAGGTAAAATATACAAAAACATTGAAATATTAACTACTTAGAAATTTTGTCATGTTACCTTCTTGCAATACATGTTTTTATAGCACAAATTAGAGATTAAATTCTGATAATGTGTAAAGAACATATGTATTAGTTATAAATATTAATGGGAGAAGAAAGTACAGAAGAAAAAAAAAACTTGAACCAATATGTATAATAGGGCAATGCATGGTTCAATTTTTTAAAATAACTGAACCTAACCCACTTTCTGAAAAAGGCTTGACTCGAATTAGACTTGGCTAATAGAAATTGTTTGAATCAGTTTTTCCTCAAACAATTTACTATTTTTTTTTTTTTTTATAGTTAAACACGGTTCAGTTTTCTTTTCTTGCGCACATGATATTTTTAAAAAGAAAAATACTTTAACCGAGCTTTGGATATGTTGGATTTAGTGTTCGGACAGAATGAAAAAAAAGAAGAGAAAAATAGAGATTAATTTCTGTGATATTCAAGAAAAGATATAAAAAAAAGTTCTTTACAAAATGAAAAAGAAAGGACTGAAAATTATATTAACATTTTAACGATATATTCTAACACCAATAATTGAGTATGGAGTATTTATAATTAATTATGTGTGTTTTTTTTTTGTTTTTTTCATTTTAAATAATAATAATAATAAAAAAAAGAATTAAAAATATTTAAAATTATCAAAGAAATAAAATTATTAATAATATCATTAAATTTAAAATAATATATATTTTTTAATACTTTTAATAAATAATTAAAATAATATTAAAAAAAATTATAATAATAAATAAAATTATTGTATTTTTTTCTTATTTTCACCTTTTTTTTTTAAATTTAAACCTTAATTTTGATTCTTTTTTCTTCCATTCTTTTCTTGATTCAATAATTCAATTCATTTGTTTTTCGAAGTTGAATATTCTTTTCACTACTCTGATATACAAGTTCATTCCTTCTTTCCTCTAAAAACTTGATTTAATATCTGTAAGAACTAATTTTAACTTAAAAAATCTCACTTTTCTCTTAAATTTTTTTATGGAGAAATTTATTTAAACATGACCTTATTGATTTTAACTTGGGAGAAACCCAATTCGTTTTATCCTTTTTTTTCTCCTTAGCAAAATTTACAGTGAAGAAATGTCATCGTCGCATATAACTTCCATGCGTACAAGTACAAAGAACCGTATATGTATCTTCATATGTTATACTATTCCCTCCAACTTCTATCATTCAAACTCCAAAAAACAATCAATGTTTCAACCGACGACCACATTCATGTCTGCGTGTCATCAGGAAATCATTGATGTAACGGACTCTCATTGATATTTACATGTTATTTTACACCATTTAAACAAGTTCAAGATTTCCTTATGGTGAAAGAATCTCTATAAATTAGAATACAAAGTTCAAAAGCATCTCCAGTTGCTTGGGAAGTTGGTTTTGAACTTCAGAAATGAAGACTCCTAGATGACATTGACGCCCTGTCAAAAGGTCGAAGGAGGATAAGTAAAAATAAGCAAGTATAACAGTTTATGGACCAGATAAAATTGTACATAATTTTAAAAATGTTAAGTACCCACCATGTTTGCCGACATTTGACAGCTTCATGGCGAACAACTCTCTTTGTATCATCAAGACTCTTCGATATTGCTCGTAGAACCTAATGTAATCAAATATGAAATAGCTTAAAAACAACGAAAAGAGATTTAAAACCCAGGTTACAAAATATGGAAATATAAAAAAAGAGGTCAAGATAGGAAGATCAATGAAAATATTTGTCAAAAGCTTCAATCTAAAAGCATGACAAACCTGCGTCCTCATAGGATAGATCCGGGCATGGGGCAGCTCAGACAAGGCAACAAGACATTGCATAGCTGTCTCTCGAACAAGCTGCACAAGGAAGTGAGGAGAAATCAACCATTGCCATTATTGTGAATTTTGATTAGTATAAGACAAAAATATGGAAACAAAGTGATTAAAGGGATCCAGAGGGTCTGGCGAGTCTAAGAGGCAACTAAGTTACTCTATAAGACAAATTGTGTCATCAAATTGCAGCAATAAATAACTTGTACAGGGAATCCTCATACCATCTTATGAGGGTAGTCCACAAGCTTAATCAGACAATTGATGATAATGTGCGCATTCTCAATGACAGCTTCTTGTCCTGTGCACATGAACATAGTTTACATAAGACAGCATATTTACAGGTCACTCATACTGTTCGCCAAGAATGAATAGCATGGGGCTGCATGCCAATTGTTTCTTCGTGAAAACAAGAAGCAAAGCTATATATAGAAAGGAAAGTGCAACACTGGATATTACACAAGAATCTAGCATCAAGTATGCGAAAATGTGTAGAAAATAAACAATAATTATAGAATTACTTTTCTTGATATTAAAAAAGTAACAAAAAATGAATATTTAAAGGAAAAAACTAAAACTTAATAAAAGAAAATAAATCTCTAGAAATAAAAACTCTAAATCAGAAGCAAATCTTCTAAATAAACTCATAATTAAAATCCTTTAATTTTAGGGATTTCTTACAAAACAAATCTATATTTATTATATATTAGATATGCAATATTTACACCCATATTTCAACACCCTCTCTCAAGTTGAAGAATAAATATCTTTTATTCCCAGCTTGGTTATGAAATTATGAAAATCTGAGGTATTAAGTCCTTTTGTCAGCACATCAACCACCTGTTACTTGTATGGAATGTATGACATGTATATTAAACCATCTTCTAATTTCTCCTTAACGAAGTGTCTATCTATTTCAATATGTTTTGTCATATCATGCTAAATGGGATGATGTGCAATGTCTATTGCTGACTTGTTATCACAATAGAATTTCATGGGTCCCTTCAAATTAATCTTAAAGTCATCTAAAATAATTTTTAACCATAATAACTCACAAAGCCCTTGTGTCATGGACTTGAATTCTGATTCAGCCGATGATCTTGTCATCACATTCTGTTTTATGCTTCTCCATGTCACTAAGTTCCCACCTTAAAAAGTACAATATCCAGTTGTTGATCTTCTATCAACAAGAGAACCTGCATAATCTGCATCAGTATAAGCTTCAAGAGTTAGTCTTCCATCTCTTTTGAATATCACATTCTATTTTAAGCTTCTCCATGTCACTAAGTTCCCACCTAAAAAAGTACAATATCCAATTGTTGATCTTCTATCAACAAGAGAACCTGCATAATCTACATCAGTATAAGCTTCAGGAGTTAGTCTTCCATCTCTTTTGAATAGTATCCCCTTTTCAGGGTTGTCCTTCAAGTAATGTAAAATTCTATAAGCTGCTTGAAGATAAGATTCCTTTGGTTCATGCATAAATAAATTGGCTGATGACACTTACTGATGAGCAACGTCTGGTCGTGTGAGTCAAATATATTAATTTTCCAGCCAATCTCTGATACATCTTTTTGTCTATTGCTGATTCCTCTTTAGCCTTACATAACTTGTGATTAGGATCCATTGGAGTTGATACTGGTCTTCACCCAATTTTTCCAGTTTCTGCCAACAAATCAGTTATATACTTTTGCTAGGATATGAAAATTCCCTTATTAGAGTAGGCTACTTCAATCCCTAGAAAATACTTTAATCTTCCTAGCTCCTTTAGCTCAAATTCCTGGGCTAGTCTCTTTCAATTCTTCCTTCTCTTGTTCATCATCTCCAGTCACTATAAACTAGAAGGATTATTAACCCCTCTTTCCCTGAATGTTTAATAAACAAAGTGTGATCTCCTTGACTTTGTTTGTAGCCAAATCCCTTCATAGCTTTGGTGAATCTTCCAAACCAAGCCCTAGGGGATTGTTTCAATCCGTAAAGAGCTTTTTGCAGTTTGCACACCTTATTTTTTCTGTCTCCTTCAAATCCAGGTGAAATATTCATGTAAATTTCTTCTTCTAGATCTCCATGGAGAAAGACATTTTTAACATCATATTGTAGAAGATTCCAATCAAAGTGAGTAGCTAAGCACAAAATAATTCTTACAGTATTCATTTTAGCAACTGGTGTAAAAGTTTCTTAGTAATCTATTCTATAAGCTTGAGTATATCCCTTAGTAGATAACTTCGCTTTATACCTTTCAATAGACCCATCAGCCTTATATTTTATTGTGAATATTCATTTGTAATCACCAATATTTTTTTTTTGGGGTTTGTCAACAATTTCCCAAATACCACTTTTCTCCAATGCATCCATCTCTACTTTCATGGCATCTCTCCATTCTTTTCTTGCCAAAGCTTCAATAACAGTGTTAGAGACAACAATAGAATTCAAACTAACAATGAACCTTTTATGGTTATCCGATAATTTATCTAGAGAAACATAATTTGATAGAGGATAGAGAGATTGTTTTGTAGTGCTTCTAGTACCTTTCCTGATGGCTATTGGAAGATGTCATTTGAAGAGTTGGAGGTATTCTCATTTTCTAGTTCAACTCTGTCTGAAGTTTTAGGTTCAGAACTTGGATTGGATTCATGGACTTACTGCATGTCTGAAATGCTCTTCTTGTGTAGAGATTGTTGAATCTTAGGGTTGAATCTCTGACTGTAACAGTATTTTCTGGTTGCAATTTAATGACATCAGTGATATTATCATTTTAAGCTTCTAATTCTGCCTCAGAATAAATTTGCTCAATTATAGGTTGTTTATTTTTTAAGGTTTTAGTTGAAGAATATGATAAAAGAAAGGGTTTAAAATTGTCATCACAATCTTTTGAAAAAGCTTCTTGGGTGCCTATATTGTAGAAAAAAAGATTTAGTTTCAACGAAGGTAACATCAATGGAGATATAAAATTTGTTTTAGACGAAGGGTCATAATACTTGTAACCTTTTTGAGTTGGTGAATAACCAAGAAAAACACACCTAACAGTCCGGAGATCAAGTTTATCTCAATTTTGGTTGTGGATATTTATGAAGGCTGTGCACCCAAATATTCTGGAATGAGACCATTTGAGATCTTAATGTGAGAGAAAAAATTGTTTAGGGTTTCAAGTGGACTTTTTGTTCTCTAAAAAGTGAGAGAAGTCTATTTATCATATATGTAACAGTAAGGACAATTTCTACCTAATAATTTTTTGGAACTTTCCCTTGAAAGAGAAGTGCTCGGGTAGTATTAAGTAAGTGTCTATTTTTCCTCTCTGCCACTCCATTCTGTTGGGGAGTATAGACAAATGAAGAGTCATGAATGATTCCTTTGGATTGAAAAAAAATAGATACAGTTTGATTAAAATAATCTCTAACATTGTCAAACCTAAATCTTTTTATGCTGGCCCCAAATTGATTTTGAATCATTGAATGAAAAATGAGAATAACAATGCTCATATCAGATTTTTGTTTAAGCAAATAGAGCCAAGTAACTCTATTGCAATCATCAATAAAGGTTACAAACCAACAAATATTAGGTATAATAGATGATCCCCATCACTTTGGGTTAATTGGAAAGGTTGTGAACTTCTATTATTACTAACAGGAAAAGATATACCAAAGAGTGTCTTTATTTGATACACTAAGTAAAGACATGGGTTGGTCAACTTTGAATTTTTGAGACTACAAATGTGTAGACAATAAATAATAATTATAGAATTACTTTTCTTGATATTGAAAAAGTAACAATACATGAGTATTTAAAGGAAAAAACTAAATCTTAATAAATCTCCTGAAATAAAGAATATAAATCTCTAGAAATAAAGACTTTAAATCAGGAACAAATCTTCCAAATAAACTTCTAATTAAAATCCCTTAATTCTAGGGATTTCTTACAAACAAATCTATATTTATTGTATATTAAATGTACAATATTTACACCCATATTTCAACAAAGTATATAATGACCAATGGTCATTATTAAAATATTAACTCAATTAATCCGTATAATAAACCAATTTCTTTCCACAAAGGAATCATAAAAAGAAACCTAAAAGGAAAATGAATCATATAACCTCAAATTTAGCCTTAGCCATACACCTAGATCTTAACCCTAAACGTTAAGAAAAAAAACATTAAGAAAATTCCATTGAGCATAATAATTACCATTTTTCTCTGTCAATATCCCAGATAAGACTAGCAACAGACCATACAGCATATCTTTATCTTGGATATCTTCTGTCAACATGGACAAACAATCCAGTAGAACTGGTATAAGCTGCAAAATTTGCGAGTGAACTTAGTGCATGCAGTAAAAGTAGTTTGATCAAGAAAATGCAGCACAAGGTTGGTAGAAAAATAGAATAATTGGAATCTGATATATGTAATGAGTTAAAATTCCTCAAACTAACCTTTTTAGCATCATTAAGTATAGCAACCATTGGAGTATCAGACATGATATGTGCACAAGCTCGATACAAAAATGGTCTGAGATGTAAAATAAGAACAGTTTATGCATTTGTAGAGGGAAATGGCACAAAGCAAAATTTTAGTCAATAAGACATAAAAATAAGCTGCTAGAAATTGTCACTGGGAGGAAAAATAGTTTTCAATGAGTGTGTTTGCACGTGAGAAAGAACAATATATCTACCTTGACAATGAGGAGTGAGCTTTTGTAATCAACTGCAAAAAGATAGGCATCATAGAAGAGAATAATCTCTGCTTATATAGAGGCCGCATTGTGGCATGAAATGTTCTGTTCAAACAAACTTCAGAATCACTCATTAGAACATGAAAAGCATCAGCAGCAGATTTCATCACTAAAGGATCCCGAATCTGCTCTTCAGTATTTTCAAGTGAATCTTTTAACAAAGGCAAGGCACTCTTTGTGCCTGGTATTAAGCACTCAATGAAAGTCATAGTGATGTCTTTAATCTTTTCATGACCCCGTAAAAGTAAACCTTTTCCTATCCATGAGAGTCCACAAATGCAATTGATTTGAAGCAGTTTATCATTTGCATAGCCCAGGCATATATCAGTAAGAACTATTTCTTTTCCATTACTTGTTCCATTACTTCTCTGCAACATATCAGTACTAGAAAACCATATTTTTGTATTGAATATAACATCCAGAGCTTCTTCCAAGGTAAGATCACTTGTGTTCTCTGCACTGTTGGATATTGAACCTAATTTGTTAAGTATGGAACCCAAGGCCTGTGCAACTGGAACAATACCCCTGAGGAGTGTTACTATAAATAGAAGCAAAATTACTCTTATATTTGGAATGAGTGTTTTGGGGCAAACTGCAATAACTACTGACGCAAATAATGAAATTATCCCTTCATCTCTAAGTGAAATGTTGTATTTTCCAGGAGATGGTGGTAACCTTTCCACTTCTTTAAGCTGAAAGTTAGTGTGTGATGATAGTATACTGTAAGCTTTTTGAATTATAAGATTTTGGCTCTCCACAGAACAACTCCCTACAGAAAGTTTCATTGCTTTCATTAATGCATCAAGAAGACCCTGATGTACAAACAGAAAAAATCATCATTACTAATTTTTGGATAGTCTATTTAGTTGCATGTTTAAGTACATGCTTTTAACTACAATCGTAAAATCATTATAGAATACATGTATATTAACCTTTTCCTCAAAGGAGGTATTGAAAACCATGCAATTTCCTGCTTGACTCCAAATGTCAACAACAAATTGCACTGCAAAGTCCTCTGAACCTCCATTTTCACGGGTCCTGCCCACATTCAATTAAAAAGATCAGATTAATAGGAATTTTAGTCTGGTACAAATCCTCCCAGCTCCCTGAACAAAAAATAGCTTATATAGGAAACAGTTGATAAGATGAAATAGCTATTAGGCTGTCCTTCCTTATTTCTAATACAATATATCAGGAATTTTCATATCTTTATGAAGACAATTCAAATAGTCACAGCAAAGTGAAAAGAAGTCCTGAAGAGCTGAATACCATGGGAGCAACTTGCAAGAATAGCACTCCAAAAGCTGAACAGCAGTTTCAGAAGACCTTAAATTTGTATGTACCTAGTTGAAAAAATGCCAGAAAGTTACAATCACATCCAAAAAAGTAAACCCACAATATTACAACGGTAAAAGGTAAGCAAAAATGTTAAAATACCCAGTAACAACAAAAACCTCAGGACATTCTAAAAGTGAAATAAAATTCTATGATGCCAGAAAAAAGAATATAGAGTATTGGAGTTATATATGTACACAAACCTTGGATAGATTGGCAAATACAGCTCTTTTCATCCCTTGAAGACTTGTTAGCATATTTTTCATTCCTGTCATGCCTATATTAGACAATGCTTCCACTTTGAATGAAAAGGGCACAGGAATATCATCAAGAAACAGAAGTTCCACAATTTTTTCTACTACTAAACTCCGGTAGCTCAAATCTTTTTCAGACTCGTGAAACTTTTGAACAAATGAGCCAATATGACACAATGCTTTAAACGCTGCTTCCCATAATATTTTTTTGTTGAAATCTTCAATGATAATTGACACAAGTTTCTTCAAAATATTCTCAAATATTGATTTTTGTATTGAAAAAACATCTGAATGAAACATAGCAAGTATCTGCAAACCCTTCACTGTAAATCAGTACCAAGAACCAAAAAGAAATCAGTAATGAGTATAATAAGTGTGAATCAGACAATAAAATATAGGAAATGCCTGTAAAGTGCATAACTTTTTCTGTCATAAATGTCACACTTGAGATATTTGAATTTTGTTCTGAATTGTAACAAATCATTTCACAAAATGCAAACCAGCTATCTCGCTTTATGCACCGTATTCTTTTGAATTCACTTTACCAACAATATATACCAATTTTATATTGAATAGAAAACAGGTGATACTTAACATAGCTAGACCATGATAAATGGACAAGGAACTTTAAACCATGCTGCTTCAGATAAAAACTAGTAAAATTCACACTGAACAAAAGTGATTGAGAGTTGTGACACTACATATTGGTTCACTTCAGCCAAAGGACAGATGACCTATCTCAGAGTATTCTCTTTGAACAGGGAACAATTGGACAGTACAGCTACATAAAATCAATCAATGTGTAATTAAGGCCAAATAATTAATACACCAACAGTTCATGTTCCAAGGAAGTATCTTCTGCTTTCCCAGATAAGAGAAACATAAGATTGTTCAGGTGTTCATTTTCTCCCTTAGCAGCATTTCCTATCCTCCCAGGTGATACCCAATAATAGGTATGTGGTGTCATGTCGATAGAATGGGTCTTAAATTTCTCTTTAAGCCATAAAGTAAATGCAACTTATCTGTTCTAAAATGAATATTAAAGATTAAAAACAACTATTTCAGACTTCAGAGAGATGAAAACTATACAAAAAAATACTAAAGGACTAAAAATAATGATTTCAAATTTTAGAAGGATGAAAATAAAGAAAAAATGCTTTAGGGACTAAAATTAAATTCACTCTTTTTATAGGGATCAAACACATTTAACCCATTAATTCATTATGTTCAAGATATATTTTCATAGATATCTACCTGGGAGGAGTACCATTGAACAAAATATGATTAAAATTCTGGAGAAAAGGCTAAGTATTTAAATATATGTTTACTCAAATAAAAAGAGCATGCACCTCCAATGTATATATCTGGATGAAGGGGGCATCTGTCAGCACTTGCTGCCAAGACTGATTCAAAGGCATTAAATAATGAAGATGAAAAACCATGAAGCATAGTACAACACGTCTCATGCTCAATAACATACTGCAGTGCTGGTTTCTCAGACACAACAATTAACTCCCTGAATCCTGCAAGTACTTCAATGCAGAGATAAAGGTATCCGAACTTGACTCTCTGAGAGGGGGAAACGTCATCGTTTGGAAAGCTATTAATATTACTAACAGAAAATCCTAAATTATCCATCATTCTGGAGAAGAGACTTTCAAACACAGCATTACAAGAAGTAATGGTAGTCTTGGCAGTAATATACAGAATACGACCAATAGCATGCAGTTTCTTCTTTTCTTGCACAGGAATAGCATCATATATCTCATAAGAGGCAATGGAGTAGAAAATAATGTTGACATCATCATCGTCAATTATTAAGCTAACTAACAAACTGTTATTTTGCACAATAAGCTGCTGAAGTAGGGAAAGAGCTTCCATCACAAATTCATTCTCTGGGAAGCCAATACCATCTACAGGTGCTACATTTAAAGAAAAATCTGGCTCCCCCAAATATGTAGATAGGGTGTCTTTTATTGAAGACCAAATAGACTTGACATATTTTGCAATTCTCTCTGCCCCATACTTGGAAGAGCAGACTCTAAGATATTTTAAGGAATCAATCTGAATGCAAGGAAAACCAACACAGAAAAATAAGAATGAGTTAAGGAAAAAAGTTAAAGGTCATTACACAGATATTTAACATCAAAAATAGAATGGTAATCTATTAATACCAACCTTCGCTGAATGCAGTGAAGAAGAAAGTTTCTCAAGAAGTAGAGGAATGACAAACGGCTCAAAGTGAGGTGTAGAAGAGAATGCAGACTGCAGAAAAGTAAAATAATTAGCTTATATTACAAATAACATATATTCACCAGTATCTATATGCAACATATATAATACTGTAACAGAGATGCTCCTTCGTTTAAGGACAAGGGTAAGGCCAAATTGCATCCTTGTGTGTTTATAGAGGGGTGTGTGCATGCATACAAGCAACTTATTTTGTTTATTTTATTTTATTAGTTAAAAGGAAACAGAGGAGGAATACAAAGGATATTCCTAAAAAGGACTTCAATAAGAAATCAATTCTACCAAACATGGGTATCTAATATATGTCACTCCACAAATCTAATAGAAAACACAAGTAATAAATGCACGGGGTAATTCAGAATGTTAAAACCGGTTGACAAGTATAAGTTGTTATATCCCTTAAAAAGTATCAGCTGTATGATTACTCAACAAATGTACTTTTTTGAGTAAGGAAAATTCCGTGGTTACTGATATTTGAAATTTCCCAGATTCCACAGAATTAAATATGTAATTTTTCTAGAGGGAAAACCTAGATATCAAAACTTGGCTTGAATATTTGCCTCTAAAGAAGAAAATAAAATAAGCATTTAACTAAAACCCTGTAACTTCTGATGGTTATCTGCAGAACCTTGTGAAGTTTTTTTTAGCAAAACGGCTGTCTATCTTCAAAAAGAAAAGAACAAGCAAAGAAAACCATGAAACTGTGGTACTAGCTCTTGCTCTTGGCATAAAGGCGATACATTTTAGAGAAAATTATCTTTTGAATTAAAGAAAATGAGAGGGAAAATGAAATTTGGAGTAACAAATGTTAAAAACTAGAGGTTCACATCAAAGACTAAATGACTAATTGTAAGAAAACGCAACCAATAAAGGTAAATCTCCACAAAAACTGAATGAAAGTTCCACATACCATTAGAGACCTTGACAGGTCATCTCTTTGCACATGAGTATCTCCATTACTTGGCTGGAAAAGGAACAAAGATTAAAGATAAATTACAAATTGAGAATGGACATATTAAGATGTTCCACATTGATTAGAAATAAGGCCAAAAAACTCCTTATAAGACTTGGGCAACCGTTCTCCCTTGAGCTAACCTTTGAGAAAGTTGAGCTAAAGTCCATTTCTAATATTCTATAAGAGTCTATCCAGTTTTAATGCTGGACCACCCATGAATATATAATCTAAAACTTCATGCTTTAGATGTTCGGTCCTGAACATAGAGGGGGTGTTATGTTGTTTCACATTTACTGTCAGAATATACAGTCCATTTCGGGAATGAGTTAAGTCCAATCTATTTCTATGAGAATATTTACACAGAAAATGAAAATCTTGTCAGTCTCCCAACATCAATATAATATGGCATAGCCAAATTATTAGTGTCTCAAACCTACATGCTTAAGTGCTGCATAGAAAATTAGCAATCAGAATGAACGAACAAAAGATGTTCAACAGAGAAATTTCCGTTAAATATTAAGCTTACATGTGTAAAGTGAATGGGAAAGTAAGGTTCCAAAATATCATAAATATCTTTGGCAAAGCTTGCAAGTAGACCAGATGAATCAGGATTTAGTCGTGCCAAAGACTCAACAATATGAAAAGCAAGCATTAAACATTCTGGATCCTTTTCTGCATCTATGGCTTCACAAATTCCATATATAAGGTCATCTCCCTACAAGTCAAGAATAGCAAGTATTAGAGATCACAAAAAAAGGTACCCATCTGTATCCTAAAAAGACTTATCAACAGCAAATGTAATTGATAAAATATTTTATATAATTGAGTAAGAACTGGTTTACATAAATTACATTTTTGGTATTATAAATGTAAAACATTGGCCATCATATCTTTTGCTCATTTTAGTAGGATATCTTTTTATCCTCTGCTCCTCTACTTCATCATTTTATATTCCCAATAATATTTATTTGCATATGAAAAACATTAGATTTGAGTAAATTTGAATATACATATCAATTTAAGCAAAACAAGAAAGATACACTTTACTTTCAGACTTCGTAGTCAATCCAGTTCGTCATGGCTGTGCAGAGCAGCAGCAAGCCATGGAGGTTGTTAGTGCATTTTCATATCATGCCTCTAGTGGACAGTGCAGGTCGGAGAGTTGCATCACCGGCCGTGCAGTGCAAATTGTGAGCCCTAGGCAATTCATCTAATGCAGATACAGTTGAAAAGTCCAAAATACCCTCCCTTAATGGGCAATTGTAAGAGCATTTGGATTTTTTTAATTTAATTTTTTATAGTACAAGGTAGTCAACAAGACAAAGCAACAACAATGTGAAACACTTGGCATTCTCTGTGAACATTGTATCTACATCCTCTCCTCTCCTTCTCACCTGGACCCAACTTCATTAGTGAGTGCATCTGCCATTTTCATTTTTGTTAATCTTTTATCTTTGTTTCTTTTCTTCTTCTTTCTTCTTTTAGATTTTAGTTTTCTGGTTGTTCAAAACCACTGTTATTTTTTTCTTCCCAGTTCCCACTGTTATTTTCATTCCCTAGTTGCTTTTGGTTTAATTCTTTTTTGGCTTCAGTAATTTTTTTAAAATTTAGGCTTTACATTTTTTTTCTTGACTTTATACTCTATATTTGTTTAAGTATCATGAGCTTTTACTATAAATGATGATTGGTGTATGAATTTTGAGTTTTTCTTTTTGTTTTTCAACAATATATATATAATATTAGAATTGAGGTCATCCCACTAGCCACTATCCTACTTTTGGGGTCAGCCCCTATGCTTCGTGATCTGGGAATGACAACTATATTTTCAAATACTGTAGGCACATTTGAGAACAAAGTGCTTTTGTCAATATTCTTTTCTTTTTCAGTTCTCTCAAGGTATTGAAAAAAAAAAAAACAATTATTTGTCCAAAATAAGATGATCCAAACACACTCCACATAACAGTTTATTAACATTACAAGATTTCACATTTTTAAAATATATGACTTGTTATTCTATCATGAAAAACAGTTATTGTATAAGAAAAGAAGATGAGATGTTCTACCAAGCATAGACAATTTATATAATGTGTCATGTATTCATGGTGATAAAATATGAGACACAACAACATTAATCAACTAGTTCAGTATAGGCTTGTCCAACTTATATTTGATTCATAACTGTGCTGTCTTCAGCTAACTCTATACCTGAGAATCTCACAGGTTATATTTTGTATATATGGTGAAGTGATGGGAGAAGAAAGGAAAATGGTTGTGTTAAGATAAACATATATCTTAAGTCTTAACATACATTTGAAGCTTAAAAATAACATTAAATATCATCAAAGAGAATAATAAATATTCAGGAATGTTATTTTCATTTAGTTTTATTAATTGTAGAAGTTCAGGGAAACTACCAGTGCTGTAACCACGTGAGAGTAGTGTTCTAGCAGGTAATCAAGGAGTTCAAAACATAGCTGCAGTATTGAAACAAGGAAAGTAAAGGTGAGATACTTAGCAATGTAGCTTATATGCAATAAAAAGTGTGGAGAATTGCAGAATAACTCAGAACAAAAAATACTTAACATAGATGAAACAATAAGTAGAGTCAGATTAATTGATTGGTAAACAAAAAGTGAAGCCGATATATAATTGGTCCAAGTTGTTCTTATTTTACAGAGTTCTTTTTCTGAAATTCTCTTTCTTGAGATAAAAATTTAATGTCCTAGCTGATTTTGGATAATTCTACTTTGTACAGCAGAAACTTTAAATTTATCAGCTTTCTGGCCATAAAAATAACTTACCTTCCTGTCATACTGTCCTAAAGATTGAACTTGCATGTATTGGAAAAAAGACTGAGCAATGGCTGTAGCATCACTACTAGTTACAATACCCAAAACACTTTTTCTCCTTATCAGTGCCAAGCAACCCACAAGTGCACCTCGGACTGCCCTCCAATCTGCCTGATTATAAATAATATTATATTGTTTATGTTAAAATATCATGAGAAAATTCTATATGGTTAGCGAAATCATAAATCAATAATTACAATAGATCTGTAAAGTCAAAAAAGCAAAAACAAAAATCCTGTTCAATCAGCAATGCTCAAACAAGGCTCAAGAAGAAGAAAAGTTTCTTACAATATCAAAAGCAAAACCTTGAGGCAGTTGAGAAAACTATCAAACTTGATGTAATGCATCACAAGTTAAGATTTTTTTCAAACGCGGAAAGGGAAACAAATACATACAGTCTCAGTATATTATCTGCAAGGAAGATTTTTAATAATTTAAAGCTTATAATCTCCACCATAAAATCAGCTCAATCCAATCAAGATTACGACCATAAATGCAATCCCGTGTTATGAAAATATGAATGGAAATGGAATTGCAGGAATAAACAGAGGGAATAAAGAAAGCCATTGACAGATGCAGACTAGAAAAAGATTTTAGGAAATTCTCAAACCATAAACTTTAAAAAAGTCGTGTAGCAAAAGAAATATTCATACTGACCAGTCTGTCCTTGAAGAACTCAACCAAGCTGTGTATAGTTGCACTGTCAAGCGGTTTTGATTCAATAAGAGTGATCACCTCTGCTAGAAGAAGAATTCCTGAAAGTTTTTTTTTTTCCAAGAGACATTCACTAATAAGTTAGTCCAAAGTCCTTTAAGGATATAGGATTAAAATTACACCCATGATCCATACATAAAAATGCATGACTAGAGCGCATGCATGTGCCACAAGAGCACACACAATGCGTGTTAATTTGTACATAATTTCAGCAGCATAAAACTTAAGGTGCAAAGAATACAATCCAATGCAACCTTGGCTGTCTGATGGAACTAGACTATTTTCCTTCTGAAACCTAATTCATCACAAATTTCGTTTGGTTCACTTCCCTCATTCATATTTTCACAGAGATTGTCATATAAAAAAATTCTACATGCCAGCTTTAAATAAATTACGAAGAAGAAAAGTAAACGCACCTCTTGCACGAATAACATTATCTGTTGTGGTCAGATACATTCCCAACTCTCTAACCTAAATTTTGAAACAGAAAAAAAAAAAAAAAACCAAGCAAATAAACAAATTAAGCAAAGCAAGAACACATGAAAAATTATACTCTTATCTTCGTTGCTAGAAAATAACACATGAATAACAGAGAAAGCAAAGTGAAAGTTACCAGTGCTTCTAGAGGTAAGGCATCGGTTTTAACGAGACATGCAATAGCGTTCAAGCTTGCAGCCTGTAATGCAAAAGCAATTACGTAGATTGTCGAAATAGGAGAGAATGAAGAACGATTAGGAATGACTTAGAAGAAGGGAGAAGAGAATGGACCTGATGAGAAGAGGAAGTATCGACGTAGGACTCAATGTGGCGAGTAAGTTGAGTTGTTTCCGCCATGGAAGAGAATTGAGGGTTTTAGAATTCACAAATGCAAGAGACCATGTATTGTAGGGTTTTAGATGGTGGTTATGCTTAATTGACTATGCAGTACAATAGTACTTAGCAGTCAGCACAAATTCACTGTACTTTTCTCTTTATTATTTTTCTTTTATTAGTTTAAATAACCATAGCGGTTAGGGTTTACAGTTACAAGTACTCTTTTTTTGCGCATTCTTTTTATTATATTATAAAGCACTTTAAAATTTTATGAATAAAATAAACAATTTTTTTACGTTGCTGAAAAATAGTATTTAACAGATAAATATTATTATTAAAATTAATAATAAATATGTATTTTTAAACATATAAATAATGTTTAAAATTTATTATAAATATTTTTTTAATTATTAATACTTTTTTTAAAATGAAGCATAAAATATTATTATCTAACATGTTCAACAACATAAATATATTTCACTTGAATCAAATATTCACTTTTTAAGTATTAAAGAATTTGTTATATTAATCATTGTTGATAATCTCCAATGAAGTCAAAATGTACTTTAATATAAGAATTAGATACACATTTTAATTATTGTCTTATCTTTTTATTATTTAAAGTTGTTTATTTATCTTTATAGAGTTGTTATCAGGTTAATTAAGTTTTTTTTCTTCTTTTTTTCTCTATTAAGTTAATTTATATTGTTTTTTTAGTATTGGGTATTGCAAAAGCAAATCCATAATATGTGAATCATGTTTATAGAAAAAAGAAAAAAACCCATATTAAAGATTATGTGTATATTAATCTATTTAAGCATAAAATTTATCTTGCTTAGTGTGAGCATATTTAAGAGGTAGTTATCAATTCACACATGAAAGAGGTAGTTATAAATGTGTCCTAATTTAAGTTGTTCTTCTTGTTCATTCATTTCTCCTTTTGTTTTTTGTATGTTTATGACTATAGTTAAAGTTTTATTTTTAAGATTAAAGATCTCATTTATTTTCTTTAACTTGCTAATCCATGTTGTAACGGGGTGCGAACAGAAATTAGGGAGGTGGAGAAAGGAATTGTCCATTGTGATCAATGTGGTAGTTTCATCCAGTCCAATGGTTACTGCAGGGGAAGCAGAGTCACACTTTATCATCTTCGTGGTGAGTGAGCGAGAAAAAGAAGAAAAGAAGAAAACATGGGAACTGCTTTCATAGAAATCCAAGTTCCGGGACAGAAGTTCGTGAACGGAGTTCCATTTCCTGCGGTGGTTTCTCCCTCTGCGAGTGCGGTTCCTCTCACGGACTCCGTCAAAACCAACAAACCCTTCCTCCAATCACTACTCCTCCAATCGGGTGCTGTCCTTTTCAGAGGCTTCCCCCTCTCCACCGCTTCCCACTTCAACGACGTCGTCGAAGCGTTCGGCTATGACGAGCTTCCCTACGTGGGCGGCGCCGCTCCCCGCACCAACGTCGTCGGTCGCGTCTTCACCGCCAATGAGTCCCCACCTGACCAGAAGATCCCCTTCCACCATGAAATGGCTCAAGTTCCTGAATTTCCTTCCAGATTGTTTTTCTTCTGCGAAGTTGAGCCTGGGAGTGGGGGCGAAACCCCCATTGTTCTTAGCCATGTCGTGTATGAAAGGATGAAGGACAAGTACCCTGAGTTCGTGGAGAGACTGGAGAAGCATGGGTTGTTGTACACCAGGGTTTTAGGAGAAGATGATAACCCTTCTTCCCCAATTGGCCGTGGCTGGAAATCAACCTTCTTAACCGCCGACAAAACCATCGCTCAGCAAAGGTTACTTTTTATTTCTTTTATTTACGAATAAATTACATTACGTACACTGAGGTTTCGTACGTTGTTCAAACACTTGGGGTTAGTAGAATATAAAAGATGTATTAGGATAATAGTTTTCCAACAATCAAGGAGGGAAGTGTAGGAATAGGAAATAAGAGTGTATGTGTAATATCAGTGCAAAAAATTATTCATTATTTATTTATTTATTTATTTATATGGAAAGGAAAATTGGAATGTTTGCATTGTAGGGCTGCTAAACTGGGTATGAAGTTGGAATGGTTGGAGGATGGAGTGAAGACGGTTATGGGTCCAATTCCGGGTGTGAAATATGATGAGAGGAGACAACGGAAGATATGGTTTAACAGCATGGTAGCTGCTTACACTGGATGGAAAGATGAACGGAATGATCCTATTAAAGCTGTCACCTTTGGGGATGGTGAACCATTACCTCCTGACACCGTCTATGATTGTCTGCAGATTCTGGAGGAGGAATCTGTGGCCATTCCTTGGCAAAAAGGGGATGTTCTCTTGATTGATAATTGGGCTGTCCTTCATTCCAGAAGATCTTTCGATCCACCACGCAGAGTCCTAGCTTCCCTTGTCAAATAAGCCTTTGTAGCAGCTAGCTACAAACATTGTTTCAACTATACCTTCAATTATGTCTGTATTATAATTTCATAGCAGCAACATCAAGAAGATATATACCATTACATATTAGAAACAATAACTGGTTTAGTATCAGTAACAAAATCATGAAATATTAAGCATTATAATCTATAAACAAGAAGTGGAAAGACATGTCTTATTAGATTTAGTGAACAAGCAAGTTCAATCGGAATTTCTGTTATAGTTTTCTCGAGACAAAAAGTAGCATGTCATTTGGCAGCATAAAAAGACTGCAAGTCCTAGCATGGATTCAACACGAAGCAACATTTGGGACAAAAGTTACAACCATAAAATGTGGAAATCACATCAAGCCTTGCCATATCTGGCCCTTTGGAAGGGTGACCATTGCAAGTAGTTGAAGAGTACAAACATACGTCTATTAATGCTAAATTACAAATTATGTCGGTAACAGGGTGCAGCGAGATGCTTTATCAACTCCATCACAACACATTTTAACTTCCAAAACTTTGTCCTATAAAATACAATTAACCCATCGGTTTCATGTCAAGTCTTAGCTCATATTTTATAGTATATCTATTGTAAAAGGGGGAGGGAAGAAGATAAATAGAGTAGTGGGCGAAAATGATGACGTTGGTGCGTAAACTATCTTCCCTGAACAAGGCCACTGAATACCTGGCTGCTCCCACCAAGAGTCGCTTCCCACTCAACTGAAGACAGCAGGATTTGTGAGAGGGTAATCACAACTTGCTTCATATCAGGGCGGAGTACAGGATCCTCTTCCACGCATTGCTTTGCTAGCATGGCCATCTATGTACGGACACAACACACCAAAACACCAAGATCAACGAGTCAAGTTCAGTAAAACCTTATGCAAAATGTCATCCCTTGAGATGTCACTTCAAGGTTGATGTAGTTATATTTTTTTTCTTTCCATTAGACCAAGAGAAACTATGAAAGAAAAAATTAACATTTCCTTGAGCAGGTTGTGAGCTGGAGAATCTTCAAGCTTCTAAGGTGAAAAACAAATACCCAAAACCATAAACATAACAGTAGAAAATAGAGAAGTTAACATACCTTAAATACACAATCATAGGGGTACAGATCCATCATAATAGGATCAACGAGGTTTCTCGTGCTTGACATGCTCACGGAATCAGGTGAGTTCCTAAGAACTGCCAACATCTGCAATTTAACAAATATTAAAGCTTTGCCTCAGAAAACAGTTGCAATTTGCAATGATAAACATCAAGAACATGACATGCTAAATGAAACAAGGAGAAAATGTAGAGGTGTAATAAATTATAAATCTGACATTTTTAACATTTTGCAGCCGCCAACTTTAGTATGAATAAAATATGTTATACATCAAAAGTCAAAGCAAAGAAATTAGTTAGTTCTCATCACATTTGATTTAAGATTTACTTTAGTATCCTCTAATCAGGCACATAACCTATCCTACATATCATCTTCACTAGATATATTAGTGACTTGAAGGCTATGATTAGTAAACTATATCTAAAGATGTCTGATAGATTTTGCACTATAATGTCTTATAACCGGGACTTACAACAGATGCCAATGATCGTTTTTCGAGACCTTGTGTTTGAATAATGGCCTCCTTCCCTGACATAATCTCAAAAAGAACAACACCAAATGCATAGACATCACTTTTGGTCGTTGCAAGGCCATTGCTCAAGTATCTGCAAAATATTATTAATAGGAAAAAACAACATTCAATTTTTTCTCCTTCCATATAAGAGGAATGATTTCGTACAAGTAGACATACTCTGGAGCAAGATATCCATACGCATTTACAACTTTGGTTGCAGTGGTTTCGCCCTCATTTGTTTTACCAACAACTTTTGCTAACCCAAAATCTGATATCTGGAGAAATAGTGACATCTGGCAATCAACAAATCTGTATAAGATTTGAAAATAACTTAATATTGTCTAAATTTTTTGTTACCTTGGCTCTGAAGGAAGCATCAAGTAAAATGTTGCTTGTCTTGATATCTTGATGGACGTAGCGAGTTTTTGTATGTTCATGTATGTATTCAAGGCCCCTAGCAGCATCAAGTGCAATCTGGACCCTTGTAATCCAAGAAAGAGATGAATGACCTATAAGCAAGACAAAATAAAAAACCTTCTTGAACCATATATTCATACTCTTCAGGCAAGACAACATGGAAATGTGGCTGTCCTGACAAACGCCAATTTAAGCCTCCTCATCTTTGAATACGAAGTTTTTATCAGTACTACTGATTATGCCACTAGAAATTTTATTCAAGTATTTCTATATTAAAAACCAAAATGCTTTACAGTAAATTAGCAGCTGGCGTGATCTTACCCTTATTTTGAGGATCATGCAAATGGCTGCTGAGTGAACCCTTCGGAGCATATTCATAAATAAGGAAAAAATCATCATGACTAGCCGCATAGCCGATCAATTCTACCTTGACAAAATTAATAAGAAATTGGACTCAAGCTCTTGAATTGCTGCAAGGAACTTGTTCTGAAAACAAAACATGTAATTTATTTCCAACAAGGCATTACCAGATTAGCATGATGAACCTTGAACAGAACCTTCATCTCTGACATAAATTCTTTAGTTTTAGTAGCTGTAATTCTTTTAATAGCAACTTCCTAGATTCACATGCCAAATCGGTATGAGTATAATAGTTATCTCATAATTTCCTTCTTGCGAAGCACTTGCCTTCTTCTATAACAGAATTAATAGTATACGGCCACAAACCTGGTCACGAAGGAGACCATAGTAAACAGAGCCATATGTTCTGTGCCCAAGTAGATTTGAGTCAGAGAAACCATCTGTTGAGGCAAAAATTTCTTCATTTGAAAAAACTGCAGGCCTATCCATGTCCAACATGTCAGGTATTAGAGCTGCAATAACAAATAAAGCATGTTATGCATAGCTTCTAATTTTAAATTGCAAATCATAGTAATGGTGGAATTAAATCAGCTGTCCCATCTGCCTATCTCCTTCCCTATCCATCCGATTAACAAAAAACACTTCGATAAAAAAGCTAACAGCTAAAGGTTATGCTGTTTACAAGAAGATTTTCCTTTTTACAGAGTTGCCATTTTTCAATTGGAGATGCATGGAAGGGGATTAGCGATTTTAATCCAAAATCGGTACATAGAGATGAGTGTAAGTGTGTGTATAGGTTCAAAGAATTGAATACAAATCCGAGGTCAATTAATATGTGTAGACTTCAGAAAGCAAAAATGTACACTCGTGAGTCCAATCCAATTAGTAGGGTGAGTACATGATTCTTCGGTAACTGTAATTTGGTGACTACTTGATTCACCATCAGTTTGCTTCTGGACGACAGGTTTGCCACATCCACAAAACAAATTTGGATTGCCAAAAACATAGAACTTATTAGAGATCTTTCCTGCAGAAATTTTTGCATTATTTCTGGCTTCAACCAAGCAATTGGGTGATCTCAGGAACACACATACAATAATGCTTAATATTATCAGAGCAAGACCAAACCCAAAACCTCCTACAATCCATTCATGGGGTACACGAGTCTTCCGGTTGGTTTGGTCGGCTGTAGGAAAAGAAATTGTGTTAAAAACTGCCAAGTTTGAATGACAATCAATGAATCGAAGGGACACAGATAATTTTTAGTTCCAACATCTCAATGCGTTGAGTTTTTTATGCGCAAAATTTTTAAACTTTTTGTACAAACTTATTTGAGAAAAAAGAGAGAAATAAATGTGCACTGGGAAGTATGTTTCTCTTGTTTTATGAATTAAACGGGAACTGGGTTAAGACTTGTGTATAAACAATGTCGTCCTAGATTTAAAAAAAAATGCAAATAAATGCAGAATTTGAAAAAAAAAATGATTTTTTAAACATTAATTTTGTACTTAACGTTCATTTTGGTTAAATCATTTTTCCTTTGGAATTTCAGAGCTCAGTGACACTGGTAGAATATTTAAGCAAAAACTAAAAGAACAAGATAACATATGTTTGTAAACAACTTCAAACTTCAGTATTTGTGCATAGATAAGGACAACTATTTTTGCTTTCTGAGGGAAAACTAAAACGATTTCTCATTTTCTTCCATTATATGCTGATCCATACCTGAAAATTCATCTACAGATGGGGAAGGAACTGGAACTGGAGGAGTGTCATTCTTCAAGTGGTAAAGCTCACCAGGAACTGCAATGCAGTAAAAAATTCAGCATTGCAGTCAAGACTTAAAATTTAGCCAAGTACATTTTGCTTAGATGACCAAAGAACAATCAACTTCAATGCTAAAAAAGTTTTGCATTCACTGGCTATATCCAAATCCCAACTATTGAACATTAATTGCTAGAAGCAGCCCAATTTTCCAAGCCCCCGCCATTAGTTATAAAATGAAAACAGTACATATCCACTTGCTTAAAAGCAATATCAATAGTTATTATTAAAGCATCAATAAAACTAAATAGAGAGAAAACGTCCCTTTCATGCAAATACACACATAAACACAGCACACAATGAAAGGAAATGCATTTAGTGAAGCAGTCATATTTCCATGTAATCACACACTCAACACATTTATAATGGTTGAATGAAGATCAAACCAATGAGAACTTCAACGTGTGTTTTTAAGTTATTGACCGAGATAAAATGAGTAGACTAATCTCATGTGACTGTTCTGAATTGCTGAATGTGTGAATGCTTAGAATGGCCGGGAATCCGGATCCACAATAGAATTGTTGAAGAAAATTGAAGAGACTAACCCGAATTCAAAGGTATATAATAGAGAGAACCAATAGAGAAGCTATCAGGATTGTCAATGCCATTCATTGTCTTAATGCTATCCATACTAACCCCAAACCGGCTTGCTAGTGATTCAACACTGTCCCCATCTCTGATGACATAGCTCATCAAATAGTTCCACAGTCCGCTGGAACAGCTACAGAACAAATTCAGTGATATGACACCATGACCTTTTCTTGCCGAATATGTCGTGTTGGGCAAGAGAGCAAGCCCATCATAGGCTTCCATCACCAAATCATGCACAAACCCTCCATTGGATTTCACTGTGAGTGTGGTGTTAGACACATACTTCTTCATACCGGCATCACATGAACAGTTTTTTCTGATGAATATATAATCCCAGCCATTGTCTTCAATGGTGATCTCACCGGGCAACACGTCAAACATGCTTTGTATCACAGCCAAGGTTTGGTTTGGTTTAGGCTTGAAGGCCAAGAAAGAAGTGCAAACGCGGCTTGTGTCGGTGCAGTTCGCTGGCGTGGGATAAGAACTTGTGCAACAAAGACGAAAGAGAATTATATGTAATAGTAGCAACCTCAGACGGGGTTTTATTATAAGATTCATCTCTTTGCTTAAAACAAGCGAGAATCGGAATGTGTACAGTGTCTAAGTCTGTAATAAATGGTAAGAAAATAGTGGAACTTGGTTTAGAGAAAGTAGTTTAGAATGGAAGAATAGGGACAATAAAGGAGGAAAGTTTATCCAAGTTTGAAGGCTAATGGAACATTTTAAGTACAGATTCGGAGTACAAACTAGAAAGCAAGATATAAATATTTGATGAAGGGTTGCAGTTCCAAGTTCCAACTTAAAAAACCTGCTTTGTTCTTATTCTTCAACAATTTGAAGCAATTGAAATAGTGCCAAAAGAAATGTGATCACAAGAGACGCGATAATGATTGATGAAATGGGCATGTGCTAAATTTGACAAACAACCAACGGAAACGTATACTCCATTGTTAATGGAAGGAGAAAGTAATGAAGGGACGGTAAGCACAACATTTATTTTGAACTGAAAACGATGAAACAAAAAAACTCTAAGAACCTACTATCTGGATAGGGACTTGACATTTTCTCGATGATATTTTCTTATGACTAAAATTAATAACATAGTAGATAACATTTTTACGTATAAAACAAGAACAGGTTGGTTTTGCTTTTGAATTTCAAAGCAAGAGGCAAATCATTAATTTATTGTGTTAAGGAGTTTCTAATTACTGAAAAATAGGAAAAATAAATATATTTATTTCTTGGACAGAGGGAAAAAACATTTGAGACTTAAATGATGAAAGACTTGCGTCGGTAACAAGGTCCGAATTGGTTGACTTGCTGCAACCGACAGAAAGGAGTTACTTGCTGCTTCTGACTTATATTAAAGAGAGGTGGACATTCAGATAGGAAGTGGCAATTGGTGAAGCGTGGTGATTAGAGTGAAGGAATGAAGAAGGATTGGATGGAAAGATGGGAGTATCATAGTGATGGCTGTAGATAATAGACACTCTGGAAGGGACATAAAAATGGAGTCTAGGACAGGATCGCACATGGACTCGAGACAAAAGTGTTTGCTGCTATAAATATTACTTGGATCCTTTCTGTTCAACTTGAGAGTTCAGAAAATAATTCAATTTAATATATTTTAGATCCAATATCTTCATTCCTTCTATTTCTGAAAAATTGATGTTTTAGTCCTTTATATATCTCATTAATTTAAATTAAATCTTTACGGGAAATAGTTTTGGAATGAAAAGAGAAATATAGAAAAATTCTTTTCACATGTTAAAGAGCATGGTTTTTATCAACTCAATTCTGTACAATAAGAAAACAATTAGAGGTACATATATATGAAAATTAAGAAGAAAACTAAAAACACTTTCTTTCAAATCAAGATTCCATCTTTAGTAGTGATGTGTCAACTGTGCGAATTCTGTAAAATAAATTACCCAGTTCAAGATTCAATTTGCAATCTCCAAATTCGTTTGCGAAACAAAAGTTGTCCCATTTCACATTATTTATGCCCACTTAAAGGCAAAAATAGATACATCAAATGATCCTAGGTATCAAAAACTACTTTCTCGTTTTTTCACCTTATTTTGCACTGTCTTTCGCCTAAACTAGGCATACGTTTTTAAAACCTCAATCAGCCAAAGTGTTATTAACAGCGTGAGTGGGAAAAGTAAGATACATCAAGGTATTTCAACCAATTCTGGATCCAGATTACAGCGAAACCCTGAACAAAAAGAACCAGAACTGCATATGCAATATCCTCGTATCGTGAAGGAATCAGCATTGATGAATGATCCCGTGAAAGAATCGTCTCTTCTGAACATTGGATCCTTTGTGGAATTTTCAAAACCCTTAATGAAAGTATATTCCCATAATTGGGATCCTTTTAGTTCCCTCCTCCTTAGTTACTGGAGCACTGGAATAGCAATGAATAAAATTAGCGTGATCATCAAGCTTAAACCTCATTACAGTAACCTTTTGTTTTAAAAAATAGAAAAAAAAAATTCTTTTAAAAATAAGACCAGATTAAATGGGGAGTCTACAAGGTTCAGATATCAAAATTCCAGGGAGACAGGTCACAGGATAGAGGACAAAGTTATCCAGTAACCATCTCACATGAAAGATAAGAATCATTAGTTGACTGTAAAGTTGTCCAGTAGCCGCCGTGTTGCCTGACACCAAACGAATAACCTGGTCCAGAAGATATCCATAAAAATGGCATTCAGTTTCACATTATGTAGCTAAAATAGGCACATGTAGACAAGACACCTAAGTGAAGAAAAGGAAAATGAAGACAAAATATAAACTTGTTGCACTAACAAATTTAACAAAAAAGGAAATTCCTTTGCCAGGTATGTAAATGAAGGTTGTTTAAACAAGTATCACATTTCACAAAGTGCATCAGTCACTGGTTGACCAGAACATGCAACACCATACACAAATGTTTAGACACACGTGAGTTTAAAGTTTACTTAACCAAAACCATTCAAGGCCTAATTTATTCATGCCCAGAGGGGGGGTAAGGATTTTATATCAAACAATCATCAGCATCACATTAACATGAATAAAAAGGGGGGAAGTCAATTTCAAACTCCTCTCGTCCAATGAACAGGGAAACAGATTTACTGGAACATTCACAGGACTGCACTAGAAAGTTGGCAAAGAGAAGCTAATAATAAAATGTTACTTTCCAGGCTTTCAGCTAATCCAGTGGACATTAGTTAACTGGCTAATGCTAAAAAGAAAGGCATAGTGCATAACAGAGCTACTCTAACAGTTAATTTGAATCACTCATTTTAGAATCAACCAAGTAGAATAGAATTTCCGGTTCAGAATTCCTTTTCAGTTTCTATTCATTCCTCTGTCGTTCTCTTAAGCTCTCAAATTCTGATAGTAAGAATTATTTAGACCAGTGAGTATTGATACCTCAGAAAAAGCAGCTTCTATAATGAATTGACCGTAGATAAAATCACTTAGTTTCCATTCAATTGAATTTCTTGACCAAATCTTGACCAAATCTTGCCAAAAATCACAATCCTCTGGGAGTCCTACGTATTTTACGTCAAACTTCACTGGTGAAAATTATAATTTATGACGGCCTCCACCCCATTGGCGTTGTCTAGCCCTCCTCTTCCTCCCGTCCTTTTTCTCCTTTGCCTTTTCTTTCAAGTCCCTCTCTCCTCTCCGTTTATACATCTTAAAAGTGATCTGCCTATCAGCCGCCATTTTCCTTACCTTCTCCGTGATCTCTGATGCAAACTGTCTGTGATATAATTTCCTGAGACCACGCATAAGTTTTGCAAAAGTATCTGGTTGCGGCATTAAATCCTCATCCATCATGTCTATACAGAATGAACAAGCCTCCTTCACATGTCCTTTTGAAAAGAGTGCATGAATCCAGATTGTCCATGCACTCACATTTAGCTGACACCCTTTAGAAGCCGTAATATAATTCCAAGCATCTTTGGCCATTTCAAGTTTCTCAGCTCTTAGAAGAGAATTCATCAGCTCCTTCAGGGTACCATATTGAGGAGCGGTAAAAAGCCCTCTTCCAACCATTTCTTTAAAATACTCACAAGCTTCAACTAGGCAGCCTTGCTCAAGAAAACCATTAATCATGATGACAAAGGTGTCAATGCCAGGACTGAGCCCACTGGATTCCATTTCATTCCACAGCCGAACACCTTCCTGTACCTCTCCCAACTTGCAAGCCAACCTAATGACTGTATTATAGATGCTAAGATCCGGAGCACAACCAATCTTCTGCATCTCATTCACCAGTTCCTTACATTCTTCCAGTTCCTCCTTCTTCTCATGGGCCGCCATGATATGCTGATAAATAACCGGATTTGGGGAATTCCCTTGCTGTAGCATCTCATCCAGAAGCTCATACCCCCTTTTGATTTTTCCCCACTTACAAAATCCACTTATCAATGTGGAATATGTGACAACATCCGCTTGACAACCACTTCTCTGCATCTCAACAAATAGCCGTGTTGCCTCCTCCAACCTTTCATGTTTACAAAGTGACTGGATCAAAACTGTGTAGGATGTCGCATTCGGTTCACAACCCTTCCTCCTCATCTCTTTCAAAAGATCATAAGCATCCCCCATTTTCCCAGCCTGAGCATACCCACCAAGTAAGTTGTTATAAACCACAATATCTGGCTCAATGCCCGCATCCTTCATCTGGACCAACACATGCTTGGCCTCCATAAGCTTCCCTTCCTTACACCAACCGTACAACAATGAAGTAAAATGCTTCACACTCGGTTTCCACCGATACCTCATGTCCTCAAACAGCGAAGCAGCCTCCTTAACACTTCCATTCTTGCATAAAGCATCCAACAAACACCCAAAAACATATTCATCCGGCTCACACCCGTACTTGGGCATCTCATCCAACACTTCAACCGCCTTCTGAACCATCCTCGCAGAGGCAAACTTTCTCATCAAAATAACAAACACTTGCTGTGTAATCAAATGAGGATTCTCCTGCCTCATTTCCTCAATCAGGGCCCAAACAGCACCAAACTGCCGCATCCTACCCAAAACCTTAATCATTGCCTTGTATGCATTCTGATCATGTCGATGACCAGATTGCTTAGAGGCCCAGGAATAGAACCTATAAGCCAAATTCCCCGCATCACCACATCGATTCAACACACGCTCAGTTAATCCAGGCCTCACAACTACTCCAGATTCTCTGAGAGCAAGTTCCAATTTGGGAACCCTAGAATGGTACTTTCGTAATATTCTATAAACCTTTTCCACATCAGAAGCAAAATCGTCATGGCTTTGATCGGTTTCGTGGTTTATAGAAATCTCTTGCAAGCGAATGAGGCCAAATTGGTTTGATAAGCTATTGTTGGTGTCGCTAAATGTTGAGGATTTAGAATTGCAATGTGGGGGTAACTTTGAAGAGCTTTGAGAAGAACTTACCTCGGAGGTAGTACAGAAAAAATGGCATAAGGTGTCTTCGGGTCTGATTAGCAATGATTTTCTCCATACAAATGGGGGAAAACCATTTTTTCTGAAGAAAAGCGCCGAAAGCCTCAGCATGTGTCCGTTGAGGATTTTGCGTATACTCAATTTCAAAATCTATGTCACTACACACTGTAATTGGGTTGGCGTGAACATCTTCAATTTCCTTGTAATGTTATTCCTCAACTTCAGAGCTAACATAGAACAAAGAAAAGCTCAAGTTTTTAGTAATTAATGGGTTTTAATATAATACTTATATTTTTTTGTGAATAAAGTATATATTTTTAATTAATTATTATAGCATACAGTATAGTGAATAGTTTATATTTGAATATTAATATAATAAAAAGCTTAACCTTTTATACTTAACCTTGACTAAAAAATTGTTATGAAAAAAACATTTGTAATAGTTCAAGTCACAATGAAAAGTTAAATTAAAAAACAAGTCACAATTAAAAGAATGCAATTTCAACTTTGGTGGGATAGTCTATTTTCAAATGAAGGAATTTAGTAGGATTGACCACTAATAAGTCTTACTAATATTTTTAAAGTTTCAATCTATTTTTGTTAATAATAAATAATCCGTGTTACTAATATTCCTCATATGATGAATATAATAGGCATTGATTAATTTTTTTTTTTTCTATCTATAGCAACAGGAATTTATTACTTACTATATGCTAAAAAAATACGAAAAAATAATCTTATATTTCAGAAGAACGTTATTGGTATAAAAATATATATTTAAGACTTAGAATTTATTTTAAAAAAAAAAAGGTGTAATAACAGTCAGTGTTGGAATTTTTTTTTTTTTTTCTGGACTTTGGTTTATGGTACTCTTTTTGTCTTGTGAGACCCAAAAGTATGGATTTAATGGGCTTTTAGATTAGACCCTAATTAAAAAAAAAGGATCTGATGGATAATCTTGTTGAGAAACGTAAGACATAAGGGAGGTTCTTTTTGCAACCTTGTTTTTTCCAACTTATATCTCTTTTATTAGTTTTTTTACATTTATCAAAATTATTTATATATTTTTTTAATATTTCAAAAAATAATTTTTTAAATATACAAAAATAATATATATATTGAAAAAGAAAGTTGCTAAAAGTAATCTCTACATAAAAATGAGGGTCAATACCTTGTTTTTTTACTTCTAAAATAAAAATAAATAGAAGTGATGATAAAGATTAAATAGGGAAAGAAAGTGCACATTTATCTTGCAACTAAAATAAACTGAGTATCATCATTATATAATAGTGATAGATTATAGATTCAGTTTTCACTACAGGTACTAAATCCACAGTATTTCAAGTGAGGTAAAAAACAAAGTGGTTAATGCCAAAATAACAGAACTTATGATTGTATAAAAAGAGTCCTAATCTTTCACCATTGAACTGATATAAAGGGGATAAAAAGAGAGAATCAGTCCAAAAATCATATCGTTGTTCAAAAAATAGAATCGCTTCATTCTAGAAAAGTAAAAAGGGAAGCATTTCATATTAAAAAAATCCATACAATTGTAGCTAGGCAGAATCTTTTCATGAAATAGCTGATACGGCCATTGCAGGCAAAAAAACTAAAGTGGGGGTGCCAACATATGTTAATTTACATAGATTCATTATAAAAATTTTATAGATGATGAAGTGTAGTTCATTTTACATAGAAAAAGTTTTACAATTTGTGCTTTTTCTCCCTCTTAAGAACAAACTTAAAAGACACAGTCACACATGTGCAAGTTGCAAGTTGTGCAGAAACAGATAAACTTGCAGACTAATAAGTTTGAACCCTCTTTTTGCATTGTTGACCAACTACGATTCTAGACATTTGTTATGACTAGTAGAATCGTTATGCTCCTTCTTCATTCTTTTTTAAGCTTTGCTTCCCCCTATATATCAGATTTGCCCTCAAATGAGAATAACTTTAGCCTTTTATGCTCCATAAATGATAGTGGTGCATAATGCCTCATCGCAATCATTCCAGGCATAAGTACCCTCCCTCCTAGAGGATTGATGCCTTCATATCACAAAATACAAAACACAGAAAACCTTTCAATCGCTTTAGGACAGAAAAATATGCATAAAAATTTTCAATAAATGTATACATATTACCTATGATCTATTGGTCCCCTTTGGGTAGTCTCATTTTTATAATCACAAAGTTCTCAATGATGAAAATAGGTAGAAGACCTGATGAATTATATAATGTATCTGTGCAATATAATATTTTGAGTTTTACAGCTTCCATGCAATTGCTTAGTAAACTTCCAAAAGGGCATCAAATTGCAAAGGAAAGCACGATTGTATACAAAGAGAGTGATCTTATTCTCCCTCGATGTTGATTCACAAACGCCGAAAGCACTGTGAAGATCATCGACAATCATATCGCATACTCAATAAAATACTGCGAAGAGCTAAAGATTAAGCGAAGAATGTAAGAAAGCTGTAATCTTTTTGCATGTCCTTGTTCTTTAATTGGTTCATAAATACAAATCAACTCTACGAATTTAATTGGAATCTTAACATCTATAATTTTATATGACGATTGGTTTCTAAATGAGGAAAGTTCTGTTTAATTATCCATTTCCGTATTCATTTAACAGATTTTTATTGAGCAATTTTAATACCTGGAGGTAGTGATGTTTATTCGATGATTTGGTTTAGGTTTAGGTTTAGGTTTTCATAATTTTTTAATCCATTATATTTAATTGGTTTGTTTTATTAAGGATTTCATGTTCATTGAAATAATCCAATCTAGTGATAACCTAACTTGATTTTGCTTTTTGGATAATAACTCTGGGAGAAAAGTAAAGTTTTAAAATTTTGGATGTAAATTTAATTTAATCCCAAAAGTTATCATATTTAGTAATCCATTATTATGCCACAATATTGAAAATTTATACAATCAATGTAACCAAATAATAATAATAATAATTAAATAATCATCAATAGAAAAGAGTTAAACATCGTTTCCTAGGGTTCTTCGCCCAAGTTAAATAAAGGGTAGGTTAGACTAACTTTTTCATCAAGAATATGTTTAAATTAACTTAATTAACTTTTTCACAAAGTTTTTTATGAGAGAAAAATAAAAAAATAATTTTTTTATGTTAAAATTAGTTTGTATATAAATTAAAAATAATAATTTAGAAAAAATATATTAATTTATTTTTTACAAATTAGTTTATGATAAATTAATTTTAACTTATGAAGAAATTATATTTTTTTTAAATCTATGTTTGATGACAAGGAAATAAAGTGTGAAAAAAATGAAAGAAAAAAAAAAGAATGAAAAAATTATAATTTCTAAAAATTGTATGTGATACTTTATACTCACAAAAAGTGTGTTAATAGTCCAAAATAAAGTGTATTACTAGATGACCTTAATTAAACCACCAAAATTGAACTATGAGATTATATTTGTAAAGGGAAAAAAACATAGAGTTGTCGATCCATGAATAATGTGTTTGTTTGTTTAGATAATATTAGAAATCATGGAATAACGATCTATGAACTAAAACTAGATAATAACGTGGAGAGAGAACAGTGTGTCAGCGCAAAGAAAAAGGAGATCTTTGGGATCTTGATTCCATTTTATTTCATGTAAAATTATGATTAGAAGATTAATCCGAATGACACAATCAAAATCATGACATGGCCAATTCTATGATTTTTTTTTTTTCTTTTAAAGAAAGAAAAAGTTAAGAATGTATGTACATTCAAGAGAGAGAATCTTTGTTTTCTAGATCTCACATTGACTTAATTGACTTAATTTAGAACCAAAACACATTTAACTAGACATAAGTATCATACGTGGTAAGAAAGCAATTGATTTAGGTCAAGACCAATTTTTGGTCTTCCATTGTGGAAGATCGATCTTTTGGGGGGGCGGAAAGCAGTTTTCAAGCCACGAACCTTGACTCACAAAAACACTCATACGTCTACATTAACTCAGTGTTACGTGATTGTCATTAAATTGCTTTTCCTTTAACCACCACCTTCATTTTTTATCTCTTCCTCTCATCACAAACTTACGAGTTCTACCTATATTAGTTTTACTAAAGCTTTCAAAGGGAAGAAAAGGAAAGGAAAGGAAGAAGGAACTGATTTAAAATATCTTTTTACACACCAGTTTTTGTTAATCAATGTCGCTTTATAATTTTGTTTTGCTCAAATAATAAATTTACTGAAGTACACACGCACAAGTAGAATAAAGTGTTTGAAGATCATGCATGTGGTAATATAGTAGTTTTTAAGCTGCTGTCAGATAATTATTAATCACGGCTTTTAAAGTTATTATAATAAAAACAAGAAAAGTATCATCCAGGGTAAAATAAATTCGAATATAACCAGTTAATAATTTCCAAGTTTAACGTGGTGGATCATGCAACACATCACATGCATGTATGTTCACAACACAAACTACACACATCTTGTAATGACTCGTGGTTTGGTTTGAAGGTGAAACCGAAACACGGGTTGAAATTGATACTTTATTGATCAGAGAAAATATGTAGCAGTATCAGTAGTTGTTCTTGGTCCAAGCTGCTGGTATCGCAGCAGAAGTTTGAACTTTTGATAAGGTAGAGTCGGTGGGTTTAAAGTAAGAAATTAGCATGAACTGGTTTATTGTAGCTGGGGTGGGAGGAGGCATTTGTTTGTGGCAGAGTAGTCTAAAGGTGAAGCCTCTTTTTCTTGCAAGGAACAAGGACACGAAGCATAGTCTAAAGGTGGATCCCATTACTTATCATGCACACACATACATTCTTGGTACTATAGCGGCGCATGAGCCAATTATTCACATAAAAGCAAACAAAAAAGGTCACTACACTAAGAACTATCAAAAAGACAGGGTGATGAGTGCAATCAATGAAAGGGAGAATAACACTAAGAAAGAGAAAATGAAAAGCCCAAAAAAAAGGGGAAGGGGATGTGGGAATGAATCGAAGGTAGGAAAAACTATCAATAGTGGGGATCATAAGTGATCTTATCAATGATGGTAATATAATACTAGATAAAAGGAATGGGTGGGGTGGGGTCTCCAAGCCACAAACACAAAGTTGAGGATATGTATCAAACTTAAATGGTTTGGAGTTGTTGGATTGGAGTAGTAGTCATCTTTGGTGGCAGTGTGAGACCATTTTCTTGTTAGAAAACGTGGGACAAAATATAACACATTATGCTCATCACTCACACAGTCCATATACACCGAATGGTCGACCAGCAGCCTCTTACTGCACACACACACACGCATGCAAAACCCAACATCTTTCGACCTTTTAAGTCTTTTTAACTCGTCAGATTACTGCATTAGAAATACTTTTTTGTTGTTCTAAAATTGATTATTTCTTTGATAGATTAAAAAATTATGTAAAATCTCTTAGACATGTAGATTATCTGGTGGTGATCTTGGTGATGCTGAACCAAGGAAGCAGCTATTAACCAGCCACCTAGCAAATTAAAGTGGCAAAGGTAATGAAAGCGAGATTGAAAGCCGCGTTGTGTGGACAACTACAAGACATGAGAGGTCCTAAAGATGGTTTTGATATATGGGATAGGTCACTCACTGCTAACTTTTTCTACCCTTTTCTTCAATCAAACACTTGTTGTCAGATTCCCCCACCCTTTTCTAAATAAAGATGCGATTGTTTTTCCAAATAAAACTTCAACTCTCCTCTAGATTTTTCAGTCGCAACAACGGGTGGTGATATCAGAAACAGTGCAACAACACGTGTTACACGGTAAATAAATAATTGAAATTCATCTCATGGTCCATTTCTTCATACATGAATGATTATATTCTATTGATCCGAATTGAAGTTATTGTAGGGTGTTTATTCGAACCAATAATTTAACTTTTATGATCGGCTAGTTTGAGTTTCTCCTTTTTGTCCTTTTTTTTCTTTAGCAGTACATGTTGATGTAGAATAGATACCTTGTCTAATGGACACAATTAATGGTTGGCATTCAATAGAATTGACTCCATAGCACGGTTTAGGACGAATTTACAACATGTACCATGTGATACATACAAATGAAGCAATCTCCTCTTAACACTTATTTTTACTTTGTTTTTTCTCCCTTCAAAGGCTAAGTTCTTGTTCTCCCATGATCACACTTCGCTGCCCCACTGTCATCAATTTATTCTTAATCACTTCATCAATGCATTCTTAACACATGTTTCCATGAATCAGGTTCTTTAAATTAAAGGACTTTCAAGGACAGAAAAGGATTGTCCAAAAGAAAAGGCCCCAAAAAGAAATAACCAGAAAACAAAATAAAGGATGACAACACCACCCTTCATATAATCTCAAGGACTTGCTTTTATAAAAGGACTCAACTAATCTTAAGCTTCTTAACAACTAATAAATATTCAACAACCTACCCATATATCAATACTAAATCATTTTTACAATGATGTCATTTTTTTTAAGAAACAATGATGTCTTCTTTTATACATTAATCCTCTGTTGTTGTTTTTTTTTTTTTTTTTTTGAGAGGAGAGTAGGGATTAAACATCATTAAAGACAAAAAAGTTTCATTAATTTTTTTTTTCTTTACTCTTCAATTTTAAAATTAAACAAAAAACATATATATTTGTCAAACCCAAACGTAATATTTGCTTTACTTAGTTACATATTTAGTTAGTAATGTGAAAAGAACTCTAATGCTTTAGCTTTTTGAGGTTAAACTTTTTAAATTATTTTTAATAAAAAATTAGACAGATTTTTACGTTTGAAAAGGAATACAAATATAGCTTGCTCAATTTTTATCATTTCTTTTAATATATCTTAATTATCCTTGTTATATTTATTGTTAAATTTATATTCAATAATTAAAAAAAAGCATTATATAATATAATTTATGAGTTTAAAGATATTTATTTCTTATGAAATTTAATCATAATAGGATTTATATATTTAAAATTGTAACGATGGCCTAAAATGTTAAAGAAAAAAAATGGCTAAAATATCTTTAATTGATTGATTCAGCCTGAAAAAAGAAGAATGAGATCAGACGGCTCAAGTTATGTGATGAGAGTGAGTCGCATGATAAGACTGGCATCCACTGACTATCCCAAATAATTCTCTCTCATCCAACGGACAGAGGAAAGCATCATTACCAGTACGACTTTGATGGGACATTTTTGAATAACATCTGTTCTCGCCATCACCATCCGTTTCTCCCAATCAACGGTTCTTTCTTCCTTCTGTTTCTCATGTTACAGGGATTGTGACACTTGATCCTGTGGTCCGCGCAACACCAGATTGAGAGCCGCATGCATCCTGAAGATTCCAGATTCCATTAAAACTTACTGTCACCGCACTGTCAACTTGTCAATGCAAAAAAAAAAAAAAAACATGAGATTATTAATCTTATAATTGTTTTCATAAATTTTTTATCTTTTATTAAAGCATATTTTATTTCAAATTATTTATTTAAGGACAAAATTCTGTTCTTGTTAAAATAGGAGTGGAGATAGTTCATTCCAACAAGATATTTAGCTATCAGCAATAATTACTATTGTTAGTCATGTTCATTGGTGGGTTTAGGGTTTATGAAAATTTAAACTATTCATCTTTTATCAAATTTTACTTTTTCATAATTTTTAATACCCAGATCAAATCAATTCATTTAAGAAGGATTCTTATTTTAGAAAGAATGAATTAAATAAATATGAAAATTATTTTTGTTCAACCTATTTTCTCCAATGATTACTATGCACATACATAAATCATATTATTTCATTGAAATGCTATTATTCACTGGTACAAACAAACTTAGCAGAAAAAAATATATAAAATAAGTTATTAATTATACACAGCTATTCATTTTAAAATATATTCCACATACAAAATGTCAAATATATTTTCTGAATATTGCTACAGGTTCCTCTCATTGATTTTACTTAGAAATTATTTTTACTTAACAATTTCCCAGAAATCTTCCCAAGTTCGATAATTGTACATATCAATTGAATTCAGTTTCAAATTTCAAACTCAACAATTTTAGTACGTAAAGTTATATAGTTTGTTTTTAGTCAATTTCTGATACTATTTATTGAAAATATGCACAACTATTTGTTATATATATATATATATATATATATATATAGGTAATGAATTATCAGATTTTTAGGACTGTAGTCTGTGAATAAAAGACAAAGTTCTAACTGCAGGAATGTGCTCAATATAATAAAAACGGTGCATTTGAATGAATTTTTATGGTCACCACCAAGTTGTTTTAGTGGGTTGAAATTGATATTTGAAGATGTATGTGTTTGCTATAGAAAAAAAAAAAAAAAAGATTCGAAAATGAAGTTATACAAAAGGATTATTTTGATATCTTAGAAATTGCAGAAGAATAAGATGAGACGTAAAACAAATACTGAAACCTGCATGTTTGATTTAACCAAGTTTTTGAATGTAAAAAAAAGATGAAAGATGATGAAAATAGGTGTAGATGCATGACATAAATGGAAGAAGAGTTGAAAAATGTTTAGATAGAGTTGTTGTAGAGAGGGTAGCACACGTGAATGCCTATGGCTCATTCATTAACACCATGACAAATGTCTAAACCTGAAACGGAAAAGGAACAAAGCCTTCACATATATACAGAAACAACAACAAAGCCACGCACAACATTGCTGTGTCCACTGCACTCTGCATATGCTGTAAACACTTCTTTTTACATATAAAATAAATGTCTTTATCTTATCAGTGTAGTTCAGGAAAATGAACCCAAAGATTTTAAGAATATATAATCAAACATTAATATTTTTATATGTAATGGTGTACAGAGGCAATTAGATTAGACTTAAGTTGCAACCCAGTGGTTTATGTCTGTATTTAGCTTTATATACATATATATATATATACATATATATATATATACATATATATATATATACATATATATATATATATTAATTTCATTTACCTAATTTATTACAACTAATTTATAGTTTAAGTTTTACTGAAAGAGCTCAAAGGTGATGGTAATTTTTTTGCTAATAAAGAATGAAAATATAATATATATCTAAATTGAATTTGTTATTACTGAACCGTTGACTTTCAGTATATATCTGTATTGAAATAACTAGTTTTCGATCTTCTATAGTGTTGGATTGGTGCTCTATATCCTTCTCTTCACTCTTGTTCTCTTCGGTTTGACTGGTGGAGTATTTGTGAAGGCGTTCCGACGCTCAAGTCAGTAAAGAAATCAATAGCAATTAATACACCGTAGAATGACTTATTTTTTACGTATTAATTAGATATACCGATGAGTCTTCGATTTAATCTTAATGGGAGATTCATCAGACCGAGGTATCTTCGGTCTTAATGGTGTTGGTTTCAAGAGATGAACCCTATATCAGTACAGAGTTTAATTAGCATATATCCAAAATCTATATTTTGGCATTGATACCTAATTATAGATTATTACATTAAATGGTTAAATTTTTTCATAATTACTTAAAAATTAAAATTTATATAAAAGATAATTTTGAATTAGTTAATAATATAATTCTTTTTGCTATATTTGTCGTTCATGAAAATTAAAATACTTAAATTAATCTATTTTTATATTTGAAAAATGCATTTGCCTCAAATTTGTCTTCCTAATCATGCAAATAATCAATAACTTGTCATATTAGTTCCTAAAATAATATTTCAGTGCATTAATTTTGGTTTTTCTCGTAGGTTGAGTTGTTTTAATGAATATTAGGTGGACAAATTTAGATTGCAGTGAGTAGATTATTTTAGAAAAAATAAGAATGTTTAATATTAGATATAATGTATTAGAAATATAGAATCTATTGTATTAGAAGCACAACCAGACATTTATCACTTAAAAAATTACCACAATATTTAATATTTTTTTTGCTAATCTAGAAAAGAATACGACGACAAAATAAGGTTTGTTTATTTATACAAAGAAATAAAATGTTTCTTTTTAACATTTCAAACATTACATCTTTTTGGAAGTATTTCAAAGATAAAATACTTTAGTTATTTTATAACCACTAATTTCCTTCGAACCTCGTTAAAAAATGTAAAGAATCATATTTTAAAATTTAAAAACTATGCATATGTTTGTTTCATCATCTCTAACACACATATTAGTTTAAGCATGAAAATCGTGTCAATAAATTAAAATTATATCTATATTTTGCATGTATATAGTAACAGCAAAATACATATATATTATAAGATATAACTATGAGCTTTTTAAAATGATATTTAAAATGTGAAAATTGACATTCTAAAGGTAGGAAAAAAGCAACTGTCATTTAATTTCATATTCAACAACTTTTAAAAAAATAATGTTGTAAAATTATTTTTGGCAAAATTAAAAACAATAGTACTCTAAATAATTCCTTTATCATTAAACAAAAAGGAAAAGCAACAAAAGTAGTTCTCCTTTGAGCTGTTAAGTGCAGACTGAGACAGAGTTTTGTTCTCTTTTATATTTCCACCATTATTTATCATGAAAAATGAAAAGAAAAAAAAGAACACAAACTAAACTTTTTGTCAGATTTAGAACAGACAAAACAAATCCCTATGGTAATAGACGCAAATCCAACGGCAAGGAGAGGGTGATGTGTAGGTGTGACGGTTGAATAGCAGCACAGGGAATCCATTCATTCACAATTCTGAAATGATCATCATATGGGGATATGTGGACGGAGAGAGAGTGAAAGAGAGGGAGTGCAGAACAGAACAGAGGAGACAAGATCATGGGATCTGCATGTTTTTATTGCAGAAGCCCTGCAAACATGGATCATGCAAATCCTCTCCCTCCAAAATAAAAACAAAAAAGTAACCTTTGCTATCCCATCCATCAATTTCCTGACATCTCAAAAGCACCCATCCCCTTTCAATTTTTTAAATTTTTGTTTAGCCCTCAAAGTTGTGTTTTTAGTTTTCATCTGGCAAATCTTATCCAACCCAAATGAATCTTTAATTAACCAATTATCTTCAAAAATTAGCATTGGCTAACATTATTACCATCATTACTTCAAGGGTAAAACTTTGTCCCTTTATGCCAGGGTGGACTTGAGCGTGCCAGTGTCCCTCTCTTTGGACTTTCTAGTGTTTAAGTAAACTAATTCACCTTGACTCAGATCCAAAAGGAAAAAAAAAGGTGCAAAATGATGAAATTGAGCGAGTTTGATTAGGGAGAAAATCTTAAATTACATTGCAAGTCATTTTCTAGCACAGAACTAATAAAGGGAGGGGGTGTTTGGGGATATGTGCTGTGAAGACAAAGGAATAGGAATAGGAATAGGAATAGGAGCTATAAGGGTATAGGGTGTGTGTGAGAGAAGCAGAATGAGTATCTTTAGGAGAGGTCAGCACAACATAACACAATAACCAGCACAGCATGCTTTACTTCCTGTGCTAAACAACCTAACGTTATTTTTATGAGACTTCAGGTTGCGTGCATTGTGCTCTAATTCCGTTCCTGTTTTGTGTTCTTGGGTTGGTTGGCCAAGGGGAATCTCTCTGGTTTTTATCACCCTCTGTCTCTTTTTTCTTGCCTCCTCTCAAATAACCTTCCTCTCTCCTTAAAAAGAGGAAAGACACACACATACACATAGACATAGAGAGAGAAAGAGAAAGAGAGTAGGAGAACCCACTAAGCGTGCAAATAAAAGACTTAAAGCAAAGCTAGATTACAATCCCATGCTATTATAGCTCCCTCCACCTTTGCTTTTCGGGTGTTTTTTTCCCCCTTCCTTTCTCTTGGTGGGGTTTCCATTGAGCTGTGATAATACTTGTGTTCCTCCTTCTGCTACCTTAACCTATCCAACGTTTCTGCAGTGGCCAAAACCTTTTAAGGTTTCATTGTAGGTCCTTCTGTCTTTCGGCTCAGAGTCTCTTACATACCAAAGGTCTTAGACAAGCTTGTTTGCCAAGAAGCTGTTGTTTACAAGATGTGGTATTTAGCCGATTTAGTCTGTGGTTAGATTTGTAAGAATCTCACTTCTCTAACACAAACCCTATCACTTGGTGTCCATTTTTCATCTGCTATATAAAACAAGACAGTTGTTTTCAGCCTTTTTGTGTTTTGTCTCTAACCAGTGTTTTATCTGTTGTTGCATGAAGCAGTCTTGCATACATATATTTGGTGAGTAGTATTTGAGCAAGGTGGAATCTTCCTTTTGAGTGTGGTGTGAACTAACAATGGATGAAAGGTCAAGAAACGAGGCGTCTCCTCAGCTGTTAGATTTGATCCCAAACGAGAGAGAGTGGCAGATGAACAGAAACGAAGGAAAGTCCTCAGAGGAAAGAAAGCTTGAACTGAGGCTAGGTCCACCTGGTGAGGACTGGTCTCTCGGTGGTAAACCGAAGAACACCAACACAGAAAGAGAAGAGTCTCTTCTCTCTCTTGGTTGCTTCCCTTCTTCGAACATGTCTCATGCAATACTCAGCCCCAACAATGGGTTCCAAAGTAAGGCCTCTCCATGGCCAAACTACCACCACCAGGGTAACAATAAAGCCCCTTCACCGTTTCTTCAGTACCCGTCAACCCCATCTGTGATGGGAAAAGATGCTTCACAAAACTGTTGCTCTAAGGTGGGAGAGTTGCAGAATGGTGGTGGTGGTGGTGGTGATAGCAAAGTGTTCTCTCCCTCTTCTGCAAATACAGCTGTTTCCCAGCCCAACACCTCTCAGAAACGGTACTGGACCTTTTCTTTCTTGTATCCATGTTTTGTTACTTTTCGACAGAGTATATTCATTCCCAGAGTCACGTTGTTTCATATATTTTTTGGTGTGGTCCATGCAAACTAAACTCTGCCCCCCCTTCTTTCTACTTGTTACCGTATGATAGATCTAGTGTTTCACAACCCCTTGTTGCACTTTTAAGTGAAAGAAATAACTATTGAGTTTTCCATTATTAATTACCATTTATATGGTTATACTCATCCAAAGAAAAAATGGGAAGGGACAATTTTTAAGCTTTGATCTCCCTGTACTGTGTACTGGCTGTGTTCTCTCAGATATGTCCACATCGGTTTTTTGATGCTATCTGTCATTTATTATGTGTCTTCGTTATCTTTCTTGAGGTTTGACATTGGCATGTGAATATCTGACCCGGTCTCTACATCCCTCCCTCTTTATTTTCTTTGGTACCCGTGGTGAAAGCCTATTTTTGCTTGTTGATTCAAATTTATAAAATATGGTACCGGCAATTAGTAATTCTAAATGTTTATTTGAAGAGTGATGGAAGGGTTCTGCTCGTGTGGTAACTAGTGAGCTCTTTAGCCCCACCTCATCTTTTTGTTTTTTTAACTTTTAGCCTGGTTCTTACCTGTTTCACTGTTCACTTTCATGCCTAACTTAACATTTTCCTTGTGGACCCTCAACAAACAGAACTGCTCCTGCTCCAGTGGTGGGGTGGCCCCCAATTCGTTCCTTCAGGAAGAACCTTGCAAGCAGCAGTGCTTCTAAGCCACCACCCGAGTCACAGCCTGAGCAGCAAAACAAGGTTTCTGGTAAAAAACCTGTTGATAACTATGGTAATAAAGGTTTGTTTGTTAAGATCAACATGGACGGAGTTCCAATAGGGAGAAAAGTGGACCTCAATGCTTATGACAGCTATGAAAATCTCTCTTCTGCTGTGGACGATCTTTTCAGAGGTCTTCTTGCTGGTAATTTTTGTGACAATAATTCAATGATTCTGCACATGTGGTCAACTTAATCTCAGTTGTTTATTCTCTTTTTTACATGATATAAATCTTCTTTGCGTGGAAATTTTTGGTTTACTACTTTTGATTGATAGCTACCCAACTAGTGATAAAAAAACATGAGCAAGTTATTTAAAATTTAAGACTAGCTATGTACTTGGGGGTTGGCTTCATTAATTCAACATTTAATGCTTGCGGTCAATCTGTTTCACCAAACAATTTTTTTAATATAATTTCTAATCGGCCCTTTGGACAATCTTGCTTTCAAATTTTGTTTTTCCACGCCTTTGTTCAATTCCTGATTGTCAAGAAGGAAACTTGGTGAAGTTATCTCATTTTTGTCTTTTCCTACTCCTGTTCAGCTCAAAGAGATTCCTCTGCTGGTGGAGTTCACAGCAAGCAGGAAGAAGAGAAAGCAATCACGGGCTTATTGGATGGAAGTGGAGATTATACTCTTGTATATGAGGATAATGAAGGAGACAGGATGCTTGTTGGGGATGTGCCATGGCAGTAAGCATCTTATCACGATCAATCTTGTGCACTATTATTTTATTTAGTATTATGATATTATATATCTCCACTTGGTGTGTGAGGGCCAATGGAGGATTAACATTTTGATCTCAAAACTGTAATACATATTTAGTTAGATTCCCTGAGCTTAACAATTACTATATATTTATGTCAAACAACCTTTTAGCTAATTGTTGTGAATAAATACGAAGCAGTACATGCCATGGCATGTCTGTTGTTTCACATGATAACACCTGTACGACTGTCCCCTCTCAGAAATACAAATAAACTATAAAATAACTGGCGCATTTGGCTTTTCCCTTTGGTGTTTTTTTAATGATTTAGTTATTGCTAGAAAACTATGATTGGAAGCAAAGAGTTTATTATATGTTTTTTTTAATGGCTATTTGCTTGGCAGCATGTTTGTATCAACAGTGAAGAGGCTACGAGTGTTGAAGAGTTCTGAGCTTTCTGCATTTACCCGTGAGTTGGAATCTTGTTTGATTTAATTCAAACTGTTCTTCACTTACCTCGTTTTGTTATACTTGTGATTGAAAATTGAAGAAGTGTATGTTGTTTCAGTTGGCAGTAAGCAAGAGAAGATATCACTTGACTCGGCAATGAAATGAAGAGCAGTTCAAGGTTGTTTCCCTGCTGAAGCTTGAAGACTCTTCTAATTTGACGTTTTGGTTTTTTTTCTGATGAAGATCATGGAATGAAGCTCGATGTTGCGTACATTACAACTAAGTAATGTGTTGCATATATCTTTTTTAATTTTGAATGAAGATTTGAAATGTTTATGGGTTGTTGTATAAATAGGGAAGGGAAACTTCACGGATGTGTGTACTTATGATTTACTGTTGAGTAACCATTAACTTGTTTTTGGTTTGTATTTTGAAGTCCCTTTTGAAAGTGGGGGTTTTCAATGTCTTAATAATTTTCATTGTCATGATAAAGATCCAAATTTGGGAAACTAGTAAAAGAAAAATATGACTTGCTAAAATATTTTTCTCCCAAAAAACTTTGGTTCCCCAGGTCTTTTAACAACATTTAGAAAATCTCAACATAAAGTTATTTCAAACACCACTTGAAAAATGTTTAATTTGCTTCTTCCTCACATGTGGAGGGCTAGATCTTATGCTGACTAAATTAATTTCATGTGCTTTCAAAGCAGCTACTAATGAGCAGTTTGAGCTCTATTGAACTTTTTCACACTTTAAGCCCACAACTGGCCCTTACTTTTGCATTATGCTTTTTCTTACCACTTTTCCTTTTCTATATTTGACATATCAGAATGATTTGTTTTTTAAATCCCTTTTATTGATCCCTCTTGCAAAACCCAGATCTTCTTTGTCGTTCTGTTTAAATTTTACAGTTTTGGAAATTAAATTTTGCATTTAAACATTTTCCTTTGATGAAATATTGTAAAATTAAGGATTACATTTTTCTGAAAACTTGATTAATGGTGGAAATATTTTCTTTATTAATTTGTAATAGAAATGGGCCGGGTTTAATTTGATTTCAATAGTTTGTTCAAAGTAAGAGGCACATTATAAACAATTCTTAGAAGAAGTATCATTACCAATTTTATACAATTTCTAACTTGAAATCATCATCCCGAGTACGGAATACCCGGAGAGTGGTTAGAGACACCACACTTTATACTTAATATTTATGACCAAGGCCCTGAGTCTGAATTGAATGATGTAGGGTTTGTATTTTTTTGGTGTGTTAGTAGAATGAGGAATGGCTTCCATGATGTTGGTATGGGGCTCTGTGTGTGAAAAGTGGACAAGGTAAAGTATGTTGCTTGAAAGAACTAATCAAAGTCTTAGAAGCAATACTAGGAAATAGTGATACCATAAAGGGAGAGTCAAGGAGCATTGAATCTATGGGCATGGTCAAGTAGAAGTGGTTTAATAGAAAGCGATTTTGTTTGGGGAAGAATCAATCAATGGTCGTTGTCGTTGGGAGGTGCCTAACTTGGATGGCTGGGTGGCCAAATATGAGACTAGTTTTAGTCTTAAGTTAGATCAATGTATGTGTCTATGTGGGGTGTGGCCCTGGGGTGTAGGGGTAACCTCATCCTCTAAAGGGGACAAATAGACAGATACATTCTTTAACTTTGCGTGACTTAAGTGTTTATGTGCCTGTTTGTTGTCCCTTAAGGGAGTTGGTGAAGTGTAGGGATTGACCCTTCTTCTTCATAAACTTGGTAAAACCCAATTACATCTTTTCTGCTTTTCGACAAACCAATTATCAGACCCAAAACAAAAGAGAAAAATAGTTTGTTTCTTTGTTTCTTTGTTTGTTTGAATTGGATAATTCCTAGCCCAACTTATTAGACCCACAAAGCCATTTCTATATCATTACCATGTTTAATAACAACTAAATTATAATTAGGCCAATCTTTTTTTATACATATCTATGCTTTTAAACTCAAAAGGTTGCTCAATCTTTTTTTGCTGGTTAATAATTTGACCATATATGATTTCGTTAATCATGAATATGGAGAAGGGTTAATGGCCATAAATAAGAATTTCATGTTTCTATAGAAAAAGTTAATACAGGGTATACGTACATATGAGATAAAAGAGAACAACGCATTTTACCAAAGAGAAAGAAAACAAAGTTAACAGAGAGAGAGAGAGAGGGAGATAATCTTGATCTGTTATCGTATGCAGTATGTTTTGCATGCACTTTCTGACGACTTTTAATTGCTTATATTGTCTTATTTACGAACTGATCCAAACTATTTCTGGTCATATTTGAAGTTATAGGATTTATTTTGTTAAGGGATTGAAGTATGAAGAATTGGAAAATGGATGATGTTAGTTATTAAGTTTTTGTAGTTGAGTAATGCCCTTGGTGCATTGATGAATAAGAATTCACTACCCTGAGCATTAACTTAGATTAAGGTTAGCACATTCTTACTAAACTGAGTAATGAAATTCTTGTAGGTGTTATGCATGACACCACCACTTAAAGATTGTATTTCTTAAACAGCATTGCTTTGATCATATACAATTGATTGTAACAAAGAGAGAAAGAAGAAGAAGAAGAGGTTTCCAACATAGAGAAATGATGTAGGTTTCAACAAGAGTCCTCTCAGCAATAAGAAGGTTCCAACAGGAATAAAAACAACTCACTGTCACTGTGTGAGAGAAAAAGAGAGTAATGAGTGACAGAAAGGGGAAGAGAAAGAAACAAAAGTTTATTACAAAAACAACAACTTAACAATGTTACAGAGACGAAACACATTTGTGAGTAATGATAATGTTTTTGTTGTTGTTTTATAATCTACTAATTAACATCAACTTAATCATGCTAGTAAATATTGATTTCTTTTAAGCAATGCAAACACATTAGAGTTTTGGTAGCACGATATATGAGAATAGTTTAGTTTTATAGAAACGACTTATAAGTTAGTTTTTATATTATAAACACTTACTAATGAACACTTAATCTATTGTCTGAATAAGTTTTCAGATAAATGCTTTTAAGATAAGAAAACATGAAAGTGAAATTTGTATAAGTTAAACCCAATTTTAAACCACAGGAGAAATTAAATGAAAAAAAAAACTATAAAAATTAAAATTAAAATAAATGATTTTAATTTATAAAGATATTTAATTTATTTTACCTTTTTATTTTCTTTTTCTAGAATTTTTTTGTGGAATAATTAACTTAAATAACACTTAAGCTATCAAACAAGCCTAACATAGTGTAATCAATCCAAAGCCAAGTCATCAATATTTATCAACCAAACGACTTATATTGTCACCTAACTTAAAGGATTTTAATATTTCTTACTTTGTCGTGTTAATATATATATATATATATATATATTCTTTCAAATTTATATTTATTTCTCTTAATAAAATGATTTAGGATTTAAATTTTAATTTAATTATGATATAAATTATATTAAAAGAGAAATATCCATATTATGTGCGCTTAGTTATTATATCTGGCTATTAATAATTCATACTAATATTATGATTAAAAAAAATCACAATGCTGGCTGAAGTAAAGTTATTTTACCTCTAAACTCAATTAACTTAGCATTTGCAATGTTGCTTTAACTTCCCTTTTTAATTAATTTATAATATATTAGTAAATATAATCAAAACTAATTGGCAAATATATTAAATTTAAATCAATCATAAAATATATTTTTTAAGACTCATTCATTATCACAATGATAATTGGTTTATGTAGATTAAAATACAATATATAGTCAACCATCTTTAGGAAATAAAACATGTTTTTCAAATTAATTAAAGGGTATAAAATTCACCTTGTATTGGTGTTTTTTTTTTCTGACTACACGTGCAGTTATCTAGAAGCCCTCTAAACCTAAATAGAAAATTCTTGTGCTTTGTATGGGGCGGTGGAATTATGTTGTCGGAGCATACTGTCATGCATGATTAACTTTGCTAAGTAAACATTCGATTCAATTCAATTATGAATTTCTTGAGCTATCCTACACACACGCACTGTGGATAAGTCACATTACCAAATCCTACAATTTTTCACAGGATTCTTCCCTCATCAATCTCTATTTCATGCACACTTCAATTAACTCATTTGCATTCCAACTTACTTTGAGAGATGCACAACCGTTCCAACTTAGAATCTTCACCATCTTCTGTTCAGTTTTTATACTGCAATTCACATTCTTGCTCGTAGCTTTTTACACCATTATGCAGTACTCATACAAATAATGAGTTATTTGATTGCCAAAGAAGTTTGAATATGAAGAAAAATTTGGCAATCCTTCAGTTACAGATACGTACTATCTTATGTATTCTGATCATTATTAGCCAAAATGCTAATTAAATTAATAGGATCTCACCAACCGTACGAAAATTTTGAAAACGAGAAAGCAGGTTATGAAGCAAGAACATAGGATGATGTATTTCTTATCGCAACCAACAGGGTTCTTAGATTAAGCTCTCTCATATGTCCCAGATCCTTATATTTTAGACAATACAAACAAGGATTTGATTAAGCACGTAGGAGTTAGGATCTGACATAGATCCAAAGAAGCAAAGATGGCTTCACAGGAATCACTTAATTAAACAAACATTAATCCCATAATAAAGAAGAATATGTTCTTTATCTTGCGGAATTAATTAACAGTCCGCTACAGATAAAAACCAAAATTCATAAAAGGACAAACATATCATGCACCCAGAAAAGGGGCAAAAGATGAAAAGAAAAAATTATACAGCTGATTCCATCCCTAATTAGTAGCTAGCTAGCCTCTACCTATTGAAAAGTTAACTCAACATAGACTTTAATATCCTTCTAGTCGTATTCTATCTATCTAACATGTTTCTCCGAATTGATTTGAATACAAATAATAACTAGCTAGAGGAAAAAGAAAGAGCAACCACATCTCTAGTTCCTTCCTTGTTGTTTCCGAAAAAGTGGAACAAAAATTAATAGGTAGTAATTAAGTATATAATTATATATATATAGGCTTCATCAATAACTTGCCTGGCTTGAGCCTGTGTGCCGTGTGTGTAGACTAGACGACAGTATGAACAAGAGAAATCATGGAGTCATCATTTTCACCTTCAGCTTGTGTTCTGCCATCTCTGCAGTTAGATCCACCGTAGTAGGCGGATAGTTGTAGCTAGAACAGGCTCTAAAACCATGAGATATATATATATATATATCTAGTGAGAATAGGCTTTTAGATCAGTGAGGGAAAAAAAGTCAAGTAATTAATGGGGTTCGGGAAAATAAAGGGTGGTGATGATATATATATATATATATATATATATATATATATATATGTATGAATAATAATGATAATGGATCACCCATTAGTAACTTTTGTTCTTTGACCCAACCCTTCCTGTTCTTAGCCAAAGATGTAATCATGCAGGTGTGAGTGGGATTCCTTTCATTTTCATTTTCATTTTTATCCCTTTGGCTTTATATTTTTTGGTATCAGAGTTTCAGACTATTATGGAGGCACTCAAGACCTGCAGGATCCTCCTTTAAAGGGTACAGAACATGATCGGTCATGCTCTGGACACTGCGAAGAAATATTCAGTTATTCACGTTCTTTTAAACACTGATCATGATTGGCGAAGTTACGAAATTATGATTTATATATATGATGAAAGCTAGTCCCTTTTTTTTTTTTTTTTTTTTTTAATTTCAGGAACATTCTATTAGGGTGCCACATTTCTCATAATAATTATTATTGATCCATGTGTATTTTCCCATTTTCTACAAGTGGGTCAAGGTTGTGAAACTCGTCAACTAGGGTTTGATTTCTCTATGGACAAATAAAAAACAAAGCAGTACTCGAGGAGACGGCAACAATTTGGGGCACCTTCGCCAGTATGTATATATATATAAGTGTTATTGTCCAATGGGTGCCCTTCTTAGTCAAAATACAATCACTATGTCAAGCTCCTATTCTTTTTTATGCATTCTTTTGTCACTATCACACGAATTTATAAAATAAAATGTGTATATGTTCAAAAGAATAGAAACATGAATGGACTAAATATAGGTTTGGAAAATTACACCGACTGATATATTCCATGCCATCTCACAAATTCGTAAACGTTTTCTGGTTTTATTTTTGAAAAAGAAAAACGTAAACAAGCACTTTCTTCCTTTTGTAACTTGAAGTACTTTAGAATCTCATATATTGAAAAAAAAAAAAAACTTGTTTACGAATTAAGCACTGATAGCAGAAGCCATGAAAAGAACATGTAACACAACAACAGGCACACGCGCATGGAAATTATGGAGTACTGATTATTAAATTTAGCGGTTTTCAAATGATTAAACTATGAGCTTCAAAACATGCTTTAACTTCCGCACCGCAATATAATAAAGTTTTTTAAAAGCTTCAACTATTTCAATAACATAATTATTAAATCCTATCTACATCTGAAATTATAGTAAATATTTAAGGCGAAAATACTACTATAAGATCTGAATTATTTCAGTGTTATTTGTTTTTCAAAAGGAAATGATTTCATTGTTGTTTCCCATGCAATTTCTGTCGTACTAACCACTACCACTCATCACTACTTATGTCCATACCTTCGTCTTTTTAAACGCAATTCGTGTCGTACTAACCACTGCCATTCATCACTACTTGTGTCCATGGCACCATCTTTAAGAAACGTAACCATCATAAGTTCTCTAAGTTGCAAGAAATGAAAGAGCATAACCATTATCGAAATAATGGGATGTTAAACAGAAGCCACGATCAATATACCAAATATGTGGGGAAAATAACAGGGAAAATAAACCAAGTGCTAGTTTTCACTTTCAACGATAGTGGACCACTTTAAGCAAAAACAGCCTCACAATCTCTGCAATTTCCTTGAGGAGGAAACATCCCAAGTGGTTAATTCCTAATGGCACCAGAAGCCCCAAATGGGACATCTAGCATACCTCAGGCAAAAGCACTCAGAGGTTACCTTGGTTTATCAGATTACTTTTCTCGTATCAAATCGCATGGTGTTGCACATCATTCACAATCATATTAACATTGCTCTATATTTTCAAACACTTGCATGAAGGAGGTTTAATTAACTTTAGTGTTCATTGATATTTTTTTCGTTAATAGTTTCAAAAACAACATTCTATCATATCAAGTTTATATAGAAGTCATCATGGAATCTGAATTTTGTTATTCTTGTTCATAAAATAATTTCAAGAAAAAAAAAAAGGAAACAATTTAGTTATTGAATAGTAGGTAACTGAAATTGGTATCAGATTTAACTTTGCAAACATGACTATAACTATATACGTGATCAGGATATGAGACCATAAAGGTATAATCTTTGCTTATATCTTGATTAACTTGATGGTCAGAATAAATTTTATTTTAAAGATACATCCAGGGTTGTTTGGAGGTCTCACCATGCCACCTTTTTTCGGTTGTGGAGCAGAGTCACAGCAGAACCAGCAAGTAGAAGCAAACAAACACAAAAATCCAAAGGGAAGCTTGCGGATATCAAGTTTTGGATTAGATTACTCAGATCAGATTCTTAAAACCTAATTAAAGAGAATAGTGAGCTTTAAAGAATTGGTCTAGTAAGTAAAAGTGCAAGACAATGTAAATATTTCACATCTGATGAGTTTCTGTTTTAATAGTTTCAAGTACAGTATCTAAGTGTTTCTTCTAATCTGCAACTTTTTCTGCCTTCTTAAATTGACATGTATTAGTATTTTCTTACTCTTATGTTTTTAAAAAGCATAGTGGAGAGCAGCTACTCCACCTATGTGTAACGTCATTGGTATGAAGTGTACTGTAGGCAACTTGCCAAAGAGCAAACAATCTCGGGCCCTTTTTCTATTCTACACGAGAAGCCACTTCTTTCTTCACTTTCTCGTGATTCGAATCTAGCTAACGGAAAAATTACCTTTAGTCCCCACTCTTACTCACCACATCCTTACATCCAATAATTTACTCTAACAGACTTTTTGGTTATACATCAGAGAACATTCACGCCTGTTTGATTCAAGCAAAAATTTTATGGATTAATTGGACAAGGAAATATGTTAAGAACTAACTAGATTGGTTGGCCTAAACATGTTACTGAGCATCAAGGTACAATGAATGAGAGGCACCAAGAAGGACAGCATCAATTCCTGAATCTTCATTAGAGTATTAGCAATAACTTTTTTTAACCTTCAGTGACAATATTTTCAGATAAACCTCCTCCACACAATGATCTTCTATAAGAACTTTCCATACTTGGCGTAATGCTCAAAATCCACCATCCATGATTATCATGTGCTTCTGACTATCACCCTTGTCTTTTTCCAATTTTTTTCAGGACACCCAAGATGGCAGCAACACAATGAGGAGCATAACGTCACGTGGCAACAATAGTACTGCACACCTTAACAACCAGCTTCCTTACTTCCCAGCAGGGTATCATATATCCATTGTTGAAATGCCCAAAAAGTAGAGTAAGTTTACATGGCATTTAGACTCATAATTAATCACAAATTTAAAGCAACACTAAAATATTGAAGGTAGAAGTTCATATAGAAACAGAAATAGTACTCTCTAAACGTCGTGGTACAGCTATGATAAATTGAGGTATTTTGAAGTTGACTTAAGTTACAATCTTACTTTAAAATTTCCAAGAGGAACTATTTATCCCAAAAGTATAGAGAATGTTTGTCAGGGTTTAAGTTTGAACTCTAGGCATCTAAAGCAGGAACATATATACTCAGTACACGAGTGAAAGTTTCCCCACTCTATGTTGATAACCTTATAGTGAGTATTTTATTAGATTTATGATATTACAAAATCGATGCATTTGTACAAGACCCATTGAAAAATTTAAGAAAGGATAGAAGAAATGCTTGCCATTTCCCCAGAAAAAGGAAATAGGAATATGACCTTGCCACTTTGGTAGTGCTTGAACATGTACGTACGTTCTACATACACGCTGCTGCACTTGTTCTAGTACCTAAAAATGAAGAGGCTGTTGTTTGTGGACCTACCAGCTGCTAATGTACCAACTGCATCACTGACCCAGTTATGTATATTGTACAGATAATGAAAAAAAGTACAGCCTAAAACCACAGTAGCTTGAGAAAGCATTTGCCTTGAAATGAGATCAACCAAAAACTCGACAAGATTCATAAGTCATTTATTTAGTGCTTCAAAACTTTAATTCAACTGTTACACATATTCCGTCCAAACGACCAAATCCAACTGTACTGGTTCGTTACAACTAGTTTATCACCAACTTTAAAAGGACTTGTGCAACTTGAGTCATAAAAAATTTAACTTACCAAATTTCTGAAACAGAACTAATAATAATAATGTTTTTCTCTTTCTTATAAAAAAATTCACATTTTCTAATTAATACTATTCAAAAGAATAAAACATAAATCATTCAAAAGAATAAAACATACAAAATTTCGTTAAACATGACAAAGTCTTCGACATACCTTCGTGAAACATCTGTGATTTGTGAAAGAAGAAAGGTAGAGTAGGCTTCATCTTGTGTACACATCGTTTAATAAAACAATATTATTATATCTTTTAATATTTTTCCTCCTAATTATAGCACATAATTACAAAAATAAGATGGATAAAAGATTAAAAAGATGAAAATGAATAATTTTTATATTTTTCTAAATACTTATACTTTATAAAATAAATAAGAGATGTAAATCAAATGAGCAAATTATAGTTGTAATTCAAAAAGAGATAAAAATGGGTGAAATTGAAACTAAGTAAATTCTTGCAGACAACTATTTCACTTGTACACGCAACAAGCATAATTGGTTCATTGTAAATTAAATTCTTTTTTCAAATTTGGAAAACTACAGAAAAATAACAATACAGCTTTGATCATAGTTTGAAATAAATTCTTTTTTAATGTTTTAAATTAAAATAATTCATTGTAAATTTAATAAAATATAATTTTAATTCTTAAATATTAAAAATTAAAAACTAAAAATAACTTAAAAAATTTCATTTTAATTCTTTAAATTTAAAAACTTCACATTTTGAAATTATTTTATACAATTTTTGAAAAATTAAAATAAATATTTTCAAATTTAAAACGTATTTCCAGCACAAACAACATAATTAAATGTAAATTTTAAAAATTAGCACATCTGAGTAATGCACAATATTGGACTCAAGTTATGTCTGCTTACCTTTTGGGCCCAAAATCGTAGAGGGTTTTTTTATGAATGTTTTTTTTATACAGTGTTTTTTAAATTTAACCACAGAATATATATTAAAAAAGATTACAAAAATTGATTTTGAAAATTATCAGTTGCATCATTAAATTTTTTAGAAGCCATTTACAAATAATCATCTATAATTAAAATTTTTAAAAATATTTACTATATTTTTTAACTAAAATTTTGAAAGGTATATAAATATATTTCTCTAATTAATAAATTTTTATAAATGGTTTAAAAAAAAAAAGTGTAATTATAAAGGTAGTACAAAAATAATTTTTTTTTCTTGTTCAGGTACATAAAAGGCAGATAGCTTATGTTCTTAACTGAACCCAACCACATGGTACTTTCACTTAGACAAAACTCAACTAACCTGAACCAACAACACATGTTGGAGACGTTTCGATATTTGTAGTGTGAATAATGAATACAGAGTCAAATGATAATGTTTGAAAGTTTATCTTAATTGGTACTACTCATCAACAATTATTATTATTTTTTTATACCATATACTTCTTAAAAAAATATTGGTAAATTTCATATAAAATTATATTTTAAAAAATAACTTAAATACATTTTTTTATCCTAAACAAATTTGTATACTAAAATATTAATATAAATAAAATTGTTTTTCTAAACATAACTTTAGTTTCACAAATTTAAATAAAATATATAAATTAATAAAATAAAATCTAAACTAGCTTTAAAGATGGAAATTTTTCTCATGAACAAGTTCACTTTAACCATTTGATTATTATTATTTTTTTCAAATTGTATATATATATATATATTTCATTATTAAAAACAAGATCATTTATACAACCATTACTTTTATTTTTGCTCTTTTAAAGTCTATTATATATCGCCATTAAAATCACACCATGATATATGTATGAAAAGAATCACACAGATGTTCAGTAAAAAAAATCATACAACAATATCAAAACCTCCCCATAAAATCAGACAATATTTGATTCAATATTTGAAAAGCATAACAGAAAAAATTGTAATCAAAATCCAACAACCCTAATCAAACAAGATTAATAACGTGCTATTAATTTTGTTTACCCCAAGAGAGTCAAAACTCAAAAGCTTTGGAAATGTGAAGGGGAAAAAGAATCTAGAATTGATTGCTTTGGTCATGAAAATTCCATTGACAACTCCATTCCTCACTCTTTTTAGAAATACCCTTTTCACTCAAGTGTAGTTTCAGATTTTGTGGCAGAAGAAACTTCAGCGGAGAAGGCAAGGATGTAAGTTGAAGGGTCTGCAAGAAAGTTTTCTGCAATCACTGTTGAAAGATACTGCATGGAACTGAAAGATCTTTTTTCCATTCCAAGAAAGAAACTGAAATCACAAACCCATTTTGACTCATTACCTGGGACCAAAAAGATGATATAAAAGTGCCCTTTTAATGGCTATGCTGATGTTTAGTACAGCAAAAGAGGGTAACCCAGCGTTGAAGGGTTTGAACCAGAATCCATCATGAGTTTGTCAGTTGGTTTCTTTTATTTGTAGCAGTACACGTTGCTGTAGTAATTGAGAGAGAGAAGAAAAGAGCTAGAATACTTTTCAGTGGTAGGAAAATGCAAGCGAGTGGGAAACTGGGAATTAATTGGCAGTGTCTTTTGTAGGTTAACAGAGACCATTATTGGATTGAGAGACGCTCTTTCTCTCTTTTGAATTCAAGACCTTGTTAGCCTTTTTCCAGTGATTATTATTACTTTTTCGTATAGAATTTAACCTTTCCTTCTTTGTCTCTAATTCTTGTCTCTCATCTTCATGTGTGTCAGAGGTTTGTCTTCAAAACAATATACATAGTTATCCTTTCATTTATTTTTCTTTTTAAAAAAGTTTCGATGTTTGCTATTATGATATTGTATTATTAATCTATTCCTTTCCTCCAAAACTTGTTCTCATCACTTCTCTGTTTGCAACTTGTGCCATACATTCTGCTAGATTTCTTAGACGTGAATTCCACCCTCTTGTAAATCACTATTTTTAAACTTAAAATTGCACCAGTTCCTGGTGTCACATTGCATTGAGCTCCACTTGTATTCATTTTCTTGCTACATTTGTTCACCTACATTACATGCTCCTTCTCTCTACACCCAGAGGGAAATTGATTAGACTTGGTTCACATTTGAGTTTAAATTTGACATTGTTTCACTCTCCAGATTGTTAGTGAGAGAGGGAAATCATGGGCAAAGCTACCAGATGGTTGAAGGGGTTGTTGGGAATGAAGAAAGAGAGGGACTGCTATGGCTATTCGAGCTCAATGGCTCTTGACAAGAGGGAAAAGAAACAATCGGAGAAGAATGAAGAGAGTCACATTAGACCATCGGCCATTGATCGTACTAGGTACAGTTCCTATGTTGCCAAAAAAAAGGGTGTGAAGAACAAACAGGCCACTGATGTGGCAGTTGTGAGATCAAGAAGTTGTGACAGAGACACCTTGTTAATTGGAAGCAGGGATGGCTTGGCTGCTGTGTTGATTCAATCCTTTTTCAGAGGTTATTTGGTATGTGACTAATTTGTCTTTCAAGGAAATTAAAATCCAATTGGTTTTAGTTCTGCATTTTTTCTCTTTGTTTACACAGATATTGTTTGCTGAATTGCTTCTTTTGGTACATGTTTGATTCTTATTCTGTTATTAATGAAACAGTGACTTTTTTTTCATTTATGGTGTGTAGGCTGTAGCCAATACCTTCCTCATTTTTCTCCTAATACTTTAACTATTTAAATATCTGACGCACTTTCTTTAGGTTATGTTCTGTTATGCTGTAATTCTTAGTATGCTATACCGGCCCTTCAATTCAACTTTAATATAATATGTTGTTGCATTCAGGCGCGAAAAGCTCTTAGAGCACTGAAAGGATTGGTTAAGATACAGGCCCTTGTTAGAGGATATCTAGTTCGAAAAAGGGTTGCTGCAACTCTTCACAGTGTGCAAGCTATGATAAGAGCTCAAGCTGTTGCTCGATCAGTGCGAGCTCGTCGTTCCATGGACAAGGAGAATAGATTTCATCCAGAGTCTCCTTCCAGAAAATATGTGGTAAAAATTTGGTCCTATTCTCAATGTTTCTTTTAAACTCCACTCTCTTTCCATAAACAATTGGTCATTTTTTATGCTCACCTTTTTCTCTTGTAGCAACTATTTGATGAAACAAGAAATTATCAATCACACAATAGAAGGGTACCCATATACTCTAAGTCACCCTTGAAGGGATATAATGAGAGCTCAAAAGTTGTTGAGGTTGACACTCTCATGCCCCGATCAAGATGTAGGAGCATTAACACTGCAATGTCTGAATGTGGAGAAGAGCTGCAGTATCAAGCAATGTCATCCTCTCTTCCTTGTCCAGTTAAAGGTAGAATCTCACTTCATGAAAGTCAGCACTCTCAAGAGTTTGAATGGTTCTTCAATGTTGATGAACGTAACAAGTTCCCCACAGCACACAACACGCCTCGTTTACCAAAATGTATGATACCAGCTACTCCACTGAAGAGTGCTTGTGGGGACTCCAATTTCCCTAACTACATGGCCAACACTCACTCTTCTAAGGCCAAACTAAGGTCTCACAGTGCTCCAAAGCAAAGACCTGAACTCAGAAGAAGGCTTTCAATCAATGAAATTATGGCAGCCAGAAATAGTGTTAGTGGTGTTGGAATGCAGTGGTCATCCAACCCAAAAACTCAAGATTACTATTTCTTTGACAAGGTTATTTAGGCTTGTCATGCCACTTGGAGAATCAAGATGAATAATTAACAGGACAATGAAGTGAAGATGATTACTTTTAAATTTGTTTTGCTGATGATGCTCCTAATAGAGTGTGTTTTCTTTAGCACACTTTTCTTGTAACAAACTATTACTCCTATTAAAGATTAAAGAACCTCCTTTAGTTTTATCACTTCCAGTTCTCAGGTTGTTCCTATTCAAAGTCTCAGTTTAAAATTTTAATTTCTTCATTATTGTCCAATATTCACTAAGATTAACAATGTAAAACATATTTTTAATGTTTTCATTGGTTTTATTATATTTGAGCAGTTCAAAAAATATAATCAAATAAGAAAAAAAAAGATAGACAATGATCAGATGAAAGAGTGTGAACCTTCCATCTTGTGATCATGACTCAAATTTATTGTTTATGACACAAATTTATTGTGCTTTTGGAATTTAGTGATCATGACATAAATTTATTTTTATTTTACTCATTATGTAGTTTATAAATTGTAGAATCAAATAAATATGAAATACATAATAATTTGAAATGAAATATTTTCTTAAATATAAGACATTTAGTTAGATTTGAACACTGTACAGTATAAATCAAACTTATTCAAGATACATTAAGTCAATTTTTTAATTTAAATTTAATTATTATTTTATTCTCTTTTAATTCTTAATTTATGATTTTTTTAATTTATTTTTTTACGTGATTTTAGTTCTTAAATATTAGTAAATCCTCCATTATAGTCTAGTTTTAAATTTTGTATACGTTTATTTTCTTATTTTTATATTCAATTGATTAAACTATTATTAGAAATCATTTAAATGAATTTTATTAGATTTAAGATTCAATGTAATTAAAATTAAAATTTTTAAAAAATGTCAATAAGTAGTTAAAATTTCACATGATTTTTAAGAGTTTACTTAATTTTTTGGTGTTGAAACAAAAGGTCAGTTGAATATGAAATTCTGATTAAACCTCAAGGTTAGTTTCTTGGTGTTTAAAAAAAAAAAAAAGAAAAAACTCATTTTCAGCACAAGTTTGACTGTATTTTCATGTCATTTCAAAAAAATAAATACAGAAACTATGTTTCATATATATACAATATTTCCAGTGATGCTTATCTTTTTTTGTGAGAGAGATGACCAATGATTAAAATTAATTTGTTTATTAGATTTGGTAAAATTAAAATAAATTTTATGAAATAATAATAATAATAATTTTACTTTTGCATTCAATATGTATATATTATAAATTAAATAATTAAAATGTTTCTCACGTTTTTAAGTAACAACAATAGGCCTATTAGCTCAGCTGGTTAGAGCGTCGTGCTAATAACGCGAAGGTCGCAGGTTCGAGACCTGCATGGGCCACTTTTATATTTTAATATAGTAATTGATAATTAATTTATTCAATTTTTAATTAAAATTTATTAAATTTGAATATTGAGATTGCTAGTTATTATTTTATATAGATTATTAATTTGATTTATATGTATTTTTTTTACTTTTATATGTATTTTTTTACTTTTTTCTGTTAAGTTGATGTTTAGATTGTGCGTTTTTATGTGCAATTTGAAGTCCAATTTCTATAATGCCTTCTACCACATCTTCAGATATTCCTCCACAATCTAAATAAATTTTGTATCCGCTCTCTTCAACATGGAAGAATATACTATTCATTCATAAAATTAAAATAAAAATGAAAAACCTAAAACTTGTAGAATTATAAACTTGAACAGAACAACAGTAGATTGTGAGTAAATTGAAATACAAAAAAATGATTTATTAAAAATAAAAGAAAAGAGAAGAGGGAGATTATAAGTAAATTGATTTATCAAAAATAAAATAAAAGAGAAGGAGAGGAAGATGTAGGGAAAATGATTGTTGTGATTTTCAATGGAAGATGAAACACAACTGCCCACTTTCTCAGAACTATGTTGCAGAGAATACTTTCGGAAGAGTGCATTCAACACCGCACAACACCGATACACACAATCTCTGCATTTAGATATCAAACAACAAAACTTCACAGAAAAATACATAAAGAAACCAAACACCTTCTACAAACCATCTTCTACCAAGCTCTACAGAAAGAAACAATGATATGAGCAAATGAATAAGCAAGATGTGAGTATATATAGGAAACAATCAAACCCTAATCTAAAGTATTTCAGAAGATTCACTTGGGCTTGGACTGAAATAAGGTTACAGACCTAATCTTCATTCTCCGGCCCATCTACTTTGGTTGATGCGGCTGCTTAAAATAATATAATAATTCATTAATTCAATTATGCTCTGTATTTGGGTGTGAAATTAGGTTATTTTAATAACTAATTATATGAATCAAATTTTAATTAAATAAAAAATTATTTTATATGAGAAAAAATTATGTGGGAAGTTAAATAAAAAAAAATTGATGAAAAATAATTATAAATATCAACTTTTGTATTCGTGAAAACAGATTATTTTTTCAGGAAATAAAAATTATTTACTATACAATTGAAAAAAAAAAATTCTACACACAAATTATTTTTAATTAAAACAGCTGAAAGCCATAGGATTTTTTTTACAACATTGACTGAAATACAATTCACAATACATTTTTCACCGAATATACAGTATTGCTTTAAAAAACATAATTTTTTTTTTCACCAAAACAAGTTTTTACTCCTTAAGGAGTCTATTTTAATTAATTGAGTAAAGTGTGTAAATAATTTTTTTAATGTTTTATTTCATTTTTTAAATTAAAATGAAATATACTAATAAAAAGTGTTATTACGTTTATTTTTAATTTTATTGATATGTTAGGTTTATAAATATATTAATTTTCTTTTAGTGTAACATATAACCTATTAAGATGTAACAGTTATGTAATATAGTGTTTATTTTTTAAATTGATAAGAATCAGAAATAAAAATTTAAATTATAAAGAAAATAAATTACAAGTTAGTATAATAGTACAAACTAAAAATATATAATTTGTAATATAAAATGATATTTTATTGATAACTTAATGTAACAATAGAGCTAAAACATTTTCGTCGAGAGATCAAAATATGAAAATTAAATTATAAACATAAAATTAATATTCAAAATATGAAAGACATTAAACAGTTATATTGGACCCCTGAATAATCAAACATAGGATCAGGTAGAGACAAAATAAAAATGAACTTGAAATATAACCTTTTTGGTTCCTCAATCCACATTATTATTTTCCAGCAGCAATATCCAAATAGTAGACATTGATAAGAAGATGCATGCAGGCGAATCAGTACATAAAATGTGAAAGGAATTGAAGAGGTTGCTAATAGATCTAGAGGCCCTGCTCAATCAAATAATCTCCCAACCTCTCAACAATTATGTTACACTGTCCTGGAGTCAGAGGCTCCTCATAGATGCCAATCACCAAAGCTTGATTACTTTTCTTAACTGTGATCCCACCAGCACTCTTCACAATGTAACAAAATATGCAACCCAGTAAATCAAAATTGCGCCCATATATACATATAAAATTTAATATAACTCAATTATACAAACTGAAGCATCAGCTTTGGATGTTAGTATCTCTGAAAGAACTGTTTATGATAGTTGATTAGAAAGATTGAGTGAAGTAAAGTGTCAATCACACTCTAGAAAGACAGTGTTACCATAACCACTTGAATATTGTGGGATGAAAATATTAACTAGACTATAAACATGTGATAGATGTGTAAATTATACAATAATTCCTTGTTTATGAGGGCTTAAACCTATCCTATGGTAAAGTATAGTGTATATTATAGAAGGATAGAAAAGAAGAACCTTCTTGCCGCGAATAACAGCTCCAGGTTCACCTTGGATGACCATGTACTTGGTATCACCCAGGAGCAGGCCCGTTGGGGCAAGGCTTCCAGGTTCATCAAAATCTTTCATAATGGCTTCAATTTCTTCACCCTTGAACTGCATCAAAATTAAATTGTCTTATTCATTTCAAAATTAAACATAAGCACAAGCCACAGAAACTAATTAGAAACTAATTAGTTAATAAACTAACCTCAGGAAATTCGGAGCTCTGAGCCCACACAGTGCCGTCATGGCCGATGATGGCAGCGGCAGCCAGGGTGTGGCCGTCGAAACCGCACATGAGGTGGTCATCCACGTAGGTTTGCCAAGACATCCTGAATTCAAGTCAACTCTGATAATTTTCTGGTTGATTTGTAATGTATGAATAAATAGAATGAGAGGAAAATCAAGTGAGTTATTACATGGTGATGATGAACTATATGTTAGTGCCCTTCACGTTACTTCATGACATACATATTATATGCACCACGAATCACAAGTCACCACAACTACTTTTGATTCTGAACTTCACTTCTTAACAGATATATCTTTCTCTCTTTTTCTTCACTCCCCTCTCTCTCTCTCTACCTTATTATGCATATTTTTAACACCTTCAATTACATTAATGGAACATAATTATATGAGTGCTTCATTCAAATTACTGCACTCTAAAGTATTGAGTGGGAGAAAAAATAAATAAAAAAAGGCAAAAGAATAGTATGTAAGGACAAAAGAAAAAATTTTAAATGAAAATATTAATTTTTTTAATTTAGAACAAATAGAGTAAAAATCGATTATTTTTTAAAAATAGTATAAATAATTATATAATTTCTATAATTTCCAGACGGCATGGTATTTGTCCCTAGACCATATAATTGATTATATGGTTTTTTTTTTCTCACAATATTTTCATGTTTTTTTCTTATATATTTAATTAAAAATATTCACAGTTAATATTTTTATTATATTTATCTGAATTAAATATAAAAAATAAATTAAATATTATTTAATATATAATTAAAAAATATTATATATTTTATAATAGAAAATAGTTGAATATAAAAATATTTTTTAATTTTTTTATAATTATTTATAAATAAATTATATAAATATAATGTAATCAAAATAAAAAATAATTTTCATAATATATATAATATATAATATATATATATATATATTAATTGTTATTTAATTTAAAATATAAAGAGTGATTTGGTTAAAAAAATATATAAAAATTCAAATATGAATTCTATTTTAATCATCCTTCCATTTTTTTTTAATTAGTTTTGAACACTACTATTCTTAAATACAAAGTTGTATAAAATATATATATATATATATATATATATATATTTATTTATTTATTTCGTATTACATAATTTAATCCTTTTCCATTCCTATTTTTTAATTTTAACAAGTAGACTATTTTATTCTCATTTCAAATATTATGTATGACATTGATAGTTTTTATAATAACATTTTTAAAATGATATATAAGATGATTTGCAATAAATTATTTCTATGAACATATTTCACTAATAATGTGTAAAAATTAAACTCATTATATAATAGTTAATGACTGTCAAAAATTAAACGAAGTTGTCCAACTTAATTAAATTATTTGATTTTTCTACACACAGTATGTGTAGATAATTTTATAATGAGAATCAATTAAAAATTATTGCTGAAAATAATTTTAAGATAATTATAATAACAATTAAAATGTTGTTGGTCCAAATGATAATTCTTTTACTGTGAAAATGTATTGAAATTAAACTCTAACATATTTTCACTTATGAAACATTTTTAAAAAAATTAATAATTATTTTAAGGATGATGGAAAACATAATTGAATATTATTTCCATATTTTAATATTCTGTTTTAAAAATAAAACAATTTATAAAACATAATTAATAATTTTACATTACTTTTTTAATCTTTTTAATATGATTCTTCTTATTATTTATCTTATAAAAATTTAAGAATGAAAAAAATATATTACCATAATTAAAAGGCAGTAATTAATACTCTTAATAGCCAAGTTTTTATTTTATCATTTAAAGTAATAACAGAGATAATAAAAAGTTATTAGTCTCCTTTCTTTTATTAAAAGTATCATTAATTTCTGAATATATTTTTTACTTTTGTAAAGTTTTATTTACTATTTTCTTTTTGTAATACAATTAAGAAAATCATCTTTCTTGCATATGACAGATAAAACATTTTTCTTGCAGAAGTAGAAACCAAGTCAGTTATTCCTAAAAAATATTAATAAAAGAAGTACAGAAAATTAATCACTTGACAAAAATAAGGAAAATGCCGTGTGATTATACACCTATATTTCAAGAAAAGTATTTCAATGGGTAAGAATACTCAAACCAAAACATAAATGGTTCCTCTCAAATCCGCACAAAAATTTCTCCCGGAATTATTTGGGATTGGTGAGGGTGAAAAGCAATTTCATTTTGCACGGAACTTGCGGCTAACGGATTCATAACTGGGGACATTCATAACTGCAAGACAAGCATTGTAACAGCAATATCAGTAACCAAACCAAAAAGCTTGAATTAAATTATTAGTTGATTGATAATTACCATCCCCATAGGATGCCATAGTGAGAGGCGAGGAAATAATCTTCTGAGAAAATTTAGTGATATCATTCAAAGTGATTGCATCTACTGCATTTAAGAACTGGTCCACTGGCTTCCTGAGAAAAGTTACCTCACAAATTCTCATTTTACAAATTATGCCCATGATTTAAGTGATAATTATCAATTTAAAGTAGCAGGAGGAGGATTTAAGTAAAAGGAAAAATTGGAATTGATGAATAAATTAAAAATAAGTCCTCTGAATTTTTATTTTTTTTTACCTTTCTCCATAAGTCAATATCTGCCTTCCTATATCCTCTGAAGCAATCATCTGCAAAAGCAATGAGTATTAAGCAAATGGCAACTATATGAAATCAAACCAATTCAATTCTCCTTTCTACTTGAGGCAAAGCGTGTACAGAAGTCCATGATAGAAAATATAAAGGAAGCAATGATGCGAGAGTCACATTATTTTAATTCAAGTGGGAAGGGAGGAGTAAATGAAAGAAATTTCACATGATTCAAACTAACAGTTGAACTAGAGAGAGCGAGACAGAGCATACTCTGGACTCTAAATTCATTAGTACTGCAGACTTCGTGGATTCCTTGGCACGGTCAAGCTGTACCTGTGAAACTGCCATTGTGGGAAGGCCATATTTAATTTGGCAGATATCAGGATTAACAAAAGGAGACAAAAAGCAATGCAGACAGATTATACCTTGTCCTGGTGACGCGAGTGCTATTAATTCTTTGGCTGCTAGGTCCACAGCTTTTGCCACAAAATCAGAGCTCTATATTGAAACGTGAAAACGAGCTCAAAATTCATACATGAAGCAGTAACTATTAAAAGTTGTCGAAAATTCCGAAGAGCTTAAAAGGAGGAAAAGAAAGAAAAAGCAGTCGATAGGAAAACTAGTTTGTGTAACTTATGACAAATTGATCGAGCAACAGATCGAAGGGTCATTGACACCATGCAAAATTCTACAATTAAATTTACAGTCGGATCAATGTTCAAGACAACTTCAACTTAGAAGTACATTTTAAGTATCTTGTGTAGTGTTAGCAATAGATTATAGAAGGAAACTTGTTTTTCTAGACAGACTAACCCAGCCATTCAACAAATCAAAAAACTCAGAAGAACAGTAAAAAGAGGCATCACATCTATGTTCAGCAGTGCCTTACTGTGGTTGCATATATGCCAAATAACCCTGTATTGTTGAAGAGACTGTTGAATGCAGAAAAACATTGAATCTGTTGATATTCATTCAAGACACGAAGATCTGGATTCCATTGTATAAAAGCACAAGTTAAAGCTTCAGAGATGATATACTGATATGTGAACAGAAAATAGTGAAAGTGATTTCATATAGCAATTAAAAATAATAAATAAATAAAAAGAGAAAACTCTACTCAAACGGGAAAACTTTAAAAATTCAAAAACACAGTGGCAAAGGTAAATCAAATCATTGACCAAAGTCAGCTGTAAACTAGAAGATATAAAGGTATAACTTACATAGCCTTGAGTGCATTCCCTTTCCAGGTCCCCCAGCTGAGAATGACCCACCTCCTCCCATAAGCATCTGCAGTACCATGAAGTGTTACTTCTATTCAATTCCTTCTTTACTCCTTTTCTTGTGGATGAATGCCAACAAAAGAAAATATGCAAATACGTTGACATGCTATCTCTTGAAATCATAATGAGTCACACAAAACGAGTACCTGTAGAACAGTCAAAATAATTGCTTCTTTCTCTTTTTTCCAGCCACCAGGCACTTCAAAGGCAATAGCTACATGTGCACCCTACCCTTGTGACAGTTTTTCAGAAGATAAGTAATAATATAAGGGGACAAATGAAAAAGGAGAAACATAAGTAAATGCAAGTGGTCTAGAATCGAATTAATACTCACCCCTGATTCACCTTGACGACGAAAGTCACCCCCAACATAGGTAGAACTTGGTTCTTCAGCATGTGGAACATTTGGTAGATCAGAGAGAAGTGGTTCAGCAACGGATAGAAGTTCTTCATGCTCAACCCCGGATGCAGCAAGTACCATTCTAGGTGCAGTATAATGCTCCTGATTTTCCACATCCAACAACATTCAGATAATCAAATAGATTGTCAGAAATTTTAGCTTTGAACAATTAATAGAAGTAGGTTTCATGAAGTATCGAAAATGATAACAGATCTTACGGCAACAAATTCCTCTAAAATGGGGCCATTTAATCTGTTCAGTGCTGATTCAGAAGCCAAAAGTGGAATAGCCAATGCTCCAGAATAGCCAACAGAGTGGACTGCCTCCATAAGTAGGCCCTGGGGATTGTTTGTTAGTTCTCCAATCTCTGCTTTCACCTTTCGAAGCTGTACCAATAGATTATTTAATAAGACCAGAAAGAACTGATATATATATATGGCAGAGAAAACACTAATGTGAAAGATGGGAAGGTTTCCCCATGTCTTTGCTCTTATTACACAAAAGGAAAAAAAAATGTATGCAAAAGGCGTTCCTAGATAAAATAAGTTGGAGCAAAGAAATATTTAAACCTTGTTCTCAGCATATGATTTTGTATGTAACTAAGGAAGAATAAAGAATTGCCTTTTCCTTATTTCTAAAATGTCGCTGCACATAAAAAAAACGACATCCTATGTAAAGAGATATTACTACTACTGGGTTTTTTTCCCATAATATATTTTTAATCTTAACCGATATTGTACTAGACCACAACAAAACAGGTAAAATCCATACCCTCTTTTGCAAAACAACTGTGCATAAGAATTGAAAAATCAGTTTTTCAAAGAATGAGATTCATAAAAAGATATATATATACCTCTTCATTGACCTCCCAATCCAAGAAGGCTGGGTTCCTTACACAATCAATCAGCAATTCAATCATTTGTGGAATATAGGTTTTCAGAGCATCAAAAGTATAGCCCATTTGCTCCCGAGAGGCTGAAGCTCCTACATTACCACCAACTGCTTCCACTTCCCTTACAACACGAAAGTGGCTTCGGTTTGTCGTGCTCTTGAAAGCCATTTTCTCTAGCAGGTGCGATGCCCCGCTTGACAATGGCGTCTCATAGAGGGAACCACAGTCAACATATAACCCTATTGAGGCAGCAGGGTTCTGATTGACAACCAAAACATACACATCATTTGTACTATCAGTAAAAGTATCAACACTATCATTAAACATGTCAAATTACAGAAAACCACATACTGGTGAGGTTTCTGATGCTATTTTTAGACCATTGGAGAGAGTTGTGATCTTGGTCTTGCCTGGTTCAACATAATCTGGCAGTGAAGGTGGCAGGGGAAACCCTCTAAGTGGGGTGTCCAGATGAGGAAGAGAACTGGAAGATTCCCCAGTAAGCCAGCTGAATAAACCTCGTAAAGCAAATCTAGAGGCTCCTATGGTTCTCCCATTGACCTACTCACATGTTTTAATCACACAACTGAATTCCAACAGATAGGGTCGCGCTAGAAAAGAACAACAATGAATCATATAATACGCATTTTCCAACACGATAATGCTGATTGAAACATGAAACAAACACCTAAAATGCAATAAATTATGTCATCTCAAAACAAACAAGGAGTCATCAAAACCGGTTACGTGGGATTCTCATGATTAAAAAGAAGAAAACAAGCATTTCTCACAACGTAGAAATAAAAACTACAAAAGAAAAAAAAAAACTTCATCATTGAACCCTCAATAAAATGTTTCCCAGAAGCACAAAACCAATCAAAACAGAGAATTTATTTTATGGGTGGTTTTCAACAATAAAAAAGATTTGTTTTTTAATAAACAATGGGGTAGCGATCTCAAGAGAAAAGTGAAAAAAAGGTTGGTGATAGTGACCTTGGGAAGGGTGAGACGTGAAGCTGCAGCTCTATACATGAAGAAAAAAAAAATGAATCCCTTGAGAGTTGAGACAAGAAAGGTGGCTGCTATTTGCTAATGCTTTGCTATGAATCTGAGTCTGATAAAGAGAAGCGAAAAAGAGGCTTTTGATTAAGAATGTTTGGTTTGGCTTGGCCACTGCGCTGAATTTGTTAACTTAAAAAGAAATTATGGACCATTAACATAACTACAAGTGCTAGTTCCATGCACATCTTTCACGCTTTATTTGGATACGTAGTGATGTCGCCAGAAAAAGAATTACGAACATAATAACTAAGAAGGATACTATAGATTTTTTATTTTTTTTTAATGGAATTTTGTATTATTTGTTTCTATTGATGAAATTTCGAAAAAAACGAAGTAGAGTGATGTATTTTTATAGTTTGCTAGGTTATCTGGAAAAGTGAAAAAAACAGCAAAATATATATTTTAAAACACCATCTTTTAATCCAATTAGCTAAGAAAATATATGCATAATATTTATGACATATTACATTTTATATATATATATATATATATATATATATATATTTGTGTGTGTTTGAAAATTATCTTAATAATTTTATATTTACATGATTTTTTTATGAAATTATGGTTGCTTCTTAAATTTATTAAAAAGTAGCAAAATACTATTTTTCCAATATGACAGCACCGCATTAAAATTGAAGAAAATACAGCATTGAACCCTTTCAATCTTCAGATTCTGACCTAAATCATGGTTGTGAAGGATTTCTGTAATATAGAGCTCCTGAAATTTTCATAACTTTGTTTTTACCAAACAAATAAAGGAAATGATAAATATATTTCTTAAATTCTCTTCTTATTTAAAATTCTCCTATCTAAATCACTCAAAACAAAAAATATATATATTATTTTTTATTTAAATAATTCAAAATTGGCTTCTAGTTATAATATTTTATTCTTAAAGAATTACCTAATGACTGAAGTTTGTAAAAGATACTATATATAGATATATTTTTAATCTATATAAAATTATTAAAAAATTTAGTTTAATTTTTTAAAATAAAATATTTGATTTTCATTACTAAAAAAGTTATAATTTTGTTTGTGTCTTAATACAATATGATTGTTGTCTTTAGAAAAGACCACCTGACCATTCCATAGAACATGGCCTGATGTTTATGATATAATGAGGCAATCCAATTCTATGTTTGTGTTTAGTTCAATCTTTTATACGTTTTTTTTTTTAATAAAATTGATAAGTTGAAATTGATTTTGTGATAGATGTTCAAATTAAATATAATTTTTTACTTAAAATCAAAATTAAATATATGAATATTTGCTTCAAATTATATTATATATATTTGCTTTTTCGTTTATACCTTTTTCTAGAATTATTTATGTTGTTAGATATAAATTCTAATTTAAATAATTATTATAGTTTATATTATACGTAAAAGGTCGTTCTATTATATATATATATATATATATATATATATATTATCTATATTTCTATATAAAGATATTTCTTTTTCTATAACCACTTTTTCTCATTTTTAATAAGATTCTTTTATTTTTTATTAAATAATTTAAATAATAAAATAATTAATTATTTAATAAAAAATAAATTAGTAACTAATGAAATAACACCATTCACTTAAAATAATAATTTTGAAGAAAAAAATATTCTTTCTCTATTTTTAAATAACTATTTTTAAAATTTTAATTTATTAATAATAAGAAAAACCGCTAGTATAAATAATGGAAATAGATTATGTAATTACATATTTCACGTAAAAAAAAAAAGAAGAAATTTTCAACTTCCAAATTTTATAAATAACTATTTTGAAAAAGGAATAAGTTGACTATGATAGTATTGACTTTTTCAAAGTAATAAATAAATAAAGTTAATTTTCTTCCCATTTCGATATATTCACATTTTCGGTATTTTCGTTACTACTTTTCTATTAAATCATTTAAATAGAATTATTTTCTATTACACTATTTTCATAACTACTTTTGTTTAAATAATTTAAATAGAATTATTTTTTATTATTAATAAAAGAATAAGTAAACTCGCAAACCCATCTTCAAATTAATAAAGTGAAAAAAAAAATGAAGTAGAGATTTCAATTCACTGATCTAATATCGACGGTTTCGAATAAATTCCCGAATCAACTTCTCATCCTATCTTTTTTTAAATGAAAATTAATTTTAAAAATTTAAATTTAAATTTTCATTATGTAATCAAATCAAAATACATGTTTGATATTATTTTACAATTTTTTTTTTCTAATACTAGTAAGATTTAGTATTCAAATAAATTACTAATCTATTTTATATTTTTAACTAAATTTATCTATTTAAATTAATTTTGGATAGATTAAGTTTTCAATTTGTTTTTTTTTAATGCATGAGCCAACTTTGCTTGACGTCTCTCTGGTGGATTAGTGGCAGGCATAGGTGGACCATTTTAACATTATGTTTTGAGTAAAAATTTGTAAAAAAAAAAAATCATTTTATAAAGAATTTGAAATTCTAGAAATTTATTATAATAATTTATTATTTAAATAATTTTAAATTCTAAAAAAAATTAAAATTTGAAATTTTATATACTTTCTCCTTTTTAAATTTGTTTTCTTTATATTCTTTCTTTAAATCAGACCCTATTAGAAGTAAAAATTATAAATTTATTTTTATTAATATTTTTTTATTCAATAGTATATAATACTAACTTATCTTAATTATTAAATTATAAAATAAGATTATAATATTTATTTTAGAAATAAATAAATTGTTTCTTATATATATAAAAAGAAAAGAAAACTATAAGCACTCGAAATTCTTGAAGAAAGTGACTAGGGGAGGGTCTAGCATGGTCCATGATTACACGTAACTCGATTAAAGTTCAATCTTTATTTACATTTGACTCTTCTAACTTTTTCTTTTTTTTTTCTCTTTTGTATGATGAAACAAATATTTGCAGTTGGCTAGCGTCTACGCAGTTGACAAAAAGTTTGGGAAAAACAAATAATCTTAATTTCAATTGAAGAGCCAAGACAGCTGCTAAGTTAATTTGTGGTTAAGAAATCAGCGGCCAAAACTTGGTTTGTTTTATTTATTGCATAAATTATTTGTCGATGATCATTCCTGTGGTGCCCCTTCGTCTCAAATAAAGGTGAAGACTCTCTTGTTTCTGTCATTCATGCAAATTGGAGAATAAGTTGACAAACTAGTATAAAGCACTTTTCCTCAAAAATAAAATAAAAACAAAATTGGTGGTTCTTAAAGAAAAAGAAAATTAAATAGAAATTAAAGTAAACACCATTTTATGATTATTGATTATGATCTCATCACGCACACTCTCTCAGACATAGAATTTATCTCTGCAGACTCAGTTGGTTCTAACGTTAAGTCCGTCCACGCTTCTTAGTTTCAATTTCTTTTATTTTATCCATAGAAAATGACACCCAGTTGTGAAAAACTAAACTATTTAATTAGTTGCTCCATTATCTATGTTTTATGGTACATATACATAATATTTGATTTGATATTTGCTAGTATTTCAGGTGTGTAGCTGAAACCTCCGAGTCCCACGAAAGCCTTGCAAATCTAATTTTGGTATTATACAGATTCTGACAACACCATGCTGGATTCTACCACTCCCCATGACAAAATCACTGCAGCAGCTTCTGGCTTCGTACTTGAAGATGTTCCTCATCTATCTGATTACATCCCTCACCTCCCCGTAAGGCCCTTACTTCTCCCTCTGTTGATCAGCGGCGGAAAGAACTCAATTTCTGGTTTGAGTGGATGTATTTGAATTATGAGTTAAACTTCTGTGCACTGACTGAGAGTAAAAGCTTTTATATTGTCAACCAATATCATGTTAGGTATATTTTTAATGTAGTCATTATGAGAAAAATTATATTCTGAATCACTTGGAGACCATACTAGATTCGATTTTTTAGATAATTATTATAACAGTTTTGGTGTGACTTCTGATCAAAACTATGGACTGTTTACTCTTATATTATGTGTTTGATTTTTAGAATATGATTCCTTTTTCCAATCATGCAGACATATCCTGACCCGTTACAAGACAATCCTTCCTATTCAGTTGTTGCGTAAGCCAATCTGTATTAAAAGTTTTATAGATTCTTTCTAGTGTTGGTTTACTGTGTTGTATAGTCACTGTTGGAATGTTCTAGTCTCTCAATTGGTGACTAAGTTGCTAGTTTTTTTTATTCCACAGGCAATATTACGTGAATGTGGATGATACAGTTGCACAACAGGTTAGTAAATTTTCCCCTTCCAGTAGATGTGGTTGTATTTCTACCATTTTTCAGATTTGGTTTCACTTGTGCAGATAATTGTACACAAAAATAGTCCAAGAGGGATCCATTTTCGGCGTGCTGGGCCAGCTCAGAAGGTTTATATATATTTTTTCTTTTATCATCAAAACTAAGACCTTGATTTCACCAATGTAATTCATGGGAAAACAACAGTCATTTGAATGTTTGGCAGGTATATTTTGATTCAGAGGAAGTGTACGCTTGTATTGTCACGTGCGGTGGACTTTGTCCTGGTCTAAATACAGTTATAAGAGAAATAGTATGCGGCTTATACCATATGTATGGGGTGCACAAAGTTCTGGGAATAGAGGTATCATTTATGGACCAATTATATAGTCACTCATCTATGTGTCTGCATTTATAATTGTAACAGATTAGGAGCTTTATTTGCAACTTTTTGACAGGTACTCTGTAGTTTCTAGCGAGGGTGTGTATGATTAAAGTATAAATCTAGTGTTTGGTTACGTGTAGGGAGGATATCCAGGATTTTATTCTCGAAATACAGTTCCTTTAACACCAAAGGTCGTGAACGATATCCACAAACGTGGTGGAACCATCATTGGGACATCATATGGTGGCCATGACACCTCAAAGATTGTTGATAGCATTCAGGACCGGGGCATTAATCAGGTTTATATACTTGGAGGATATGGAACACAATATGAAGCAGCTATGATTTTTGAGGTAATTTATCAACTAGGATTTTTGGTGCTGATATTCAGTTTGCTATATCTTTGTACTTTGTTACACTGCAGTTTATTATAACTTGGTGATGGCATCAGCTTTAAAAGTTTTGTAGAAATAATAATTTTCACTGATTAAATTTGCACTCATAAGATTTAGTTATTTATGCAGGAAGTTAGAAGGCGTGGCTTGAAAGTTGCAGTAGTTGGAATTCCAAAAACTATTGACAATGATATCCCAGTAATGATACTTTAATTGTAAAGTTGTACATGTGAAAATTGCTATACTTTTATGCCATTGTACTGAAAAAAAGGATTTGACTTTGAATTATCACCTATTAATGTTATTCTGTATTTGAATAAGGTTATTGATAAGTCAATTGGCTTCGACACTGCTGTTGAAGAGGCACAACGAGCTATCAGTTCTGCTCATGTGGAAGCGGAAAGCGCAGAGAACGGTATTGGTGTCGTAAAATTAATGGGGCGTTACAGTGGTAAGCTTCATTCATTTCTTTGATGCTTAATTATACTCCACAAATCCATGTTATCGTTCTCTTTTATTTTCTTTTTTGTGGCTCTAGTATCATCTTTGGTCATTTTCATTCCACCATATTGCTTAGAGTCTCTTATCATTTGACAAACATAAGGTCAACTTTAATCTCTTATCATTTGGATTATTTATGGATCAATATTGGCACTTTCTTATTTCTAGCATCTATCTTTTGGAAATACAAGAAATTATGTTATGTTTGGTCCAGTACCTTGAATTTTGGTCCAGGAACTTGAAGAAATATTATTACTAATCATCTATTGATTCCTGACCTTCTAAGACTTTCTCTCAAGAGACCAGTCATATTGAACTATTGTTTACCATTTATCACTAAAGTTGCGGAGCAAAACAGGAAGAAATATTGTTCTTGTCATTCTTATATCTTGCTCTATCTTGAATTAGTTGTTACTCTCACTAAATATTTGACATTTCATGCAGGATTTATAGCCATGTATGCAACTCTTGCCAGCCGAGATGTGGACTGTTGCCTGATTCCAGAATCACCCTTTTATATGGAGGGTCCAGGAGGACTATTGGAGTTCATTGAGAGAAGACTCAAAGAGCAAGGCCACATGGTTATAGTAATTGCTGAAGGTGCAGGTCAGGAGCTTCTTTCTGGCAACCCATCCATTGTTAATAAGCAGGAGGCTTCTGCCGACAAAATACTTCCAGATGTTGGTCTGTGGTTATCCCAGAAAATTAAGGTCAAAACTAGTCCACCAAAAACATTTAGTAATTTGATTAGATATTGAGTTCATCGAAAATTTTCAAGATAACAGCATAGATAAGTGAAGTTATTTCAATTGTTAGAAAAGTTGTCAGGCATTAAGAATCACAGCATCATCAGTAGTCTAACTTGCTTAGGCAACGCATGGAATCGTGAATTCTCTGGAAAATCATAAAACAATGCCTTCATTTAATTTTCTATTTTTGTTTTTACATTTAAATATTGATTTGTTGCAGGATCACTTTGCAAAACATGAAAAAATGGCTATTAATCTGAAATACATTGGTGAGCTCTCGTCTTTTAACTTTTATATTTTATTAGAGAACAACAATGTGACCAATAAAAAGCTTGTCTTGCAGATCCTACTTACATGATCCGCGCTATACCAAGTAATGCATCTGATAATGTATACTGCACACTCCTTGCCCAAAGTGCAGTTCATGGTGCAATGGCAGGATACACAGGCTTCACCGTGGGTCCAGTTAATGGCAGAAATTGTTACATTCCATTTCATGTAAGTTCTTGCTACTCTACCAAATCTATTTGCTATTGTGCCAATTCTGTAGTTCCGTTCATACGTGCCGCAAGGATCAAACAACTAGGTAGTTAGGCTGCTGGTCCTGTCCAAATTCTGCCATTATCTTGAATGGAACTAAAAATATTGAACACTTCTTTTCTGTATTGTTTAAATGCTTTTTTTTTGTAAAGATGCCATTCTTGCACTATATTAATAGTTCACCTTAAACAGAATGATGTTTTTGTACTTGCAGCTGATAAACGAGGGAGAGAAGAGGGTTGTGATAACTGATAGGATGTGGGCAAGGTTACTATCCTCAACCCATCAGCCTAGCTTCTTGAATCCAAAAGATATCACAGCAGAAAGAGAGGAAAAACCAGAACACCTAGCCTCAGACGGACAGAACCATCCAGAAATAGAAGACTAAACAGGCCGTGGTGATCAAGTTAAATGACCAAATTGAATTAACGTAAGATCAAATCAGATAATTGACGTCGGATGAGACCAAATCAGATATACCTTTTGCGGTATTGAAGCCACAATGAGTGCATCTATATTTACAAACTTTTGAATAATATCGTAGATATCAAAAGAAAGTGAGATCTGCATAACACCGTCGGCATCTCTTAATTATCTCTACTGAATACAGCAGTAATAACCTCTTTCAGATCCTTGCAACCTACAACTTTCATTTTTTCTAGACAATCGGTTTCTAAAAGTTTTTCAGCTTGCTTTGGTACTACACACATTCTGTAACCCAACTTCGCCAATGTGTTAACCCTTTTATCAATTCTAGGAACCTGCATCATTAAATAAACAAACCACCAGGCTAAGGCTTTGATAGAATAAACAAAGCAATCCGTTTAATTTGACTTAATGAACACAAGCAAGGAGCTTTTCTTACAAAGCCCGACAAAAAATTGTTTTCAATTACCACGTTTTTATCAAACTTGAAACAAATGGGAAGGATGTCTTAGAATTTACTCGAGGTAATGGTTTCAATAAAACTCAATCAACCAGCAAGAATCAAATCCCATCTAACAAACGGAAATTGTATTATTAATGAAAAACTCGAGCAGAATTGCAAGAGCGATACTCCCATCCAAATAATTTGTTTGGCCAAAGCTACACACTGAAGACTGAAAGAAACCACATCACCGCTGGCATTGCAAATTTCCCTTTCTAGACAGATACGATCGCATTTGTTTTCTCTCTTTCTTTAATAAGCCAAAAAAATTATTAATAAAGGCAAAGCATAGACCTAAGCACACGTGCTTTCTCTCTCTTATAACCAAATCTCACTCCGTAGATGCTTCATACAAGTTATTCCCTCCCAATTACCTATTTCGGCCCACATATTAGTAGCAATTTAGGTCCATAGTCCTATCACAACCTCAATGCGTAGTGTGGACATAAAAGCAGTAAAATGCTTGACGTAGCCATATATCATGTCATTGTTTATCAGAACTAAAAAACGACCAGTTAATTCAAGTCTACACTCCACAACAGACTTCAACAATAAAATCCTATTCACCATTTTCCTAACTACTTAGAAAACTGAAAATGCCACTTAATTCAAAACACACGAAATATCACAGGCAACTGATCAGAAAATTTCAAAAATAAAGACTTCCATAGATTGAAATGCAAAGCAAATTTCAATATAATAATCAGTAAACTGCTACCCTACTGAAAACTCTTAATTGATTGTTGAATATCATAGTAGTGAGTAGCAAACTTTAACATTAAATGTGCTTGCTTACCATGCGAAGGTCTCCACCAAGGCCAATTTCACCAATGAATGCGGTCCCCTCAGGAATAGGGAACTCCAAGAAACTGGAAACAAGAAAAGAGACAACAAAGATAATGAATAAATGTTACCAAATTCTGGAATGCTGCATTGGAAAAAAAGAAAGCATTCATGTCAACAGTGCCAGCTAACTTATTGAACATTGGTATTGTTAAATCATTTCTCCAAACAAGAAGCATAAAATAGTTAACAGTAACTTGTTAATCCTCACATTACATTTGGCATTTTCAGACCAACAAGAATGAACATCATTTAAAATAAATTAGAACATGAACCTGCTGCAAATTGCGGCTGCTATTGCAAGATCTCCAGCAGTCTCTGTCACTTTCAATCCGCTAACAACATTCAAAAACACAGCCTGTTGTACAATTGGCAAGATGAGGAAATACATATTAGAGTTCTATTAGTTATAATTTTTCGTTTGCACTGTAATTTCATTTAACATTCATATGTGGCAGTTTTAGCTTCCACTAGGCTTCCTGTTATGATTCACTTTACCTGCTGGCTCAGCAATGAGTCATACAGATATAACGGAATTCTGACATATTCTCAAATTTCTCACTGTTTGACACTCTCTTCCCTCTGTTATCTCTTTGGGTTCTCTAATACGGTATCATGCGCTTGTAGTTTATCCAAGCCACATCTTCTACACAAGTTCAATCAGGAAAATTGGCATTCAACCTTTTCTCACCACATTTCAATCAATCTGGGTTCGGAAATTTTCAGTCATGGAAACAGTAAGTGAAAGGGATTATTCATGGCATGGTCACAAACTCCACTGTAGTTGGGTTAAACCTACCATCCTTCCTCGGTACCTTTCTGGCAGAGCCGTCATCTTGATACAGTAAACCCAGCATTTTCAGATTGGCGTAGTAAGATCTCTTGCTGTTTATATGGCTATTACCAATAATGTTGTCAGGGTCAACTCTTCCTGGGGTTGTCTGCTGCATATATTCTTGCTTATTTTGGGAAGAATCCAAAATTTTTTTCATTCTCAAATGAATGCAACATTGTATCAGATTTGTTTGGAATTAAAAACCATCACCGAAGGTGACAAAACTGAGGAAGAATATCTTGCAACAATCCAAACTATTGTGGATACTTGTCAATCTTGTCAATTGGAAATCTGGTCTCTCAATCATGATTACATACAAGCTATTCTTGAAGCCTTAATGAGGAATACAGTGCTCTTGCAGCTATTATTCAGGATAGATCCAAACCTTGTGATATTCTTGATGTTGGATAAGATACAAGAGTAAGAACACTCTCACAGAACCCATCTCAGGAAACATCCTCAGGTGCCACCTTCACAGGGATTACTTGATCAATCTTTTGACAACCACAACTCAAAAGCACCTCATTCCAAGGAAACATTTCGCTGGCCACTCTTAAGCTGATTGCCAGATTTGCCAAAAGAAAGGGCCTGACGTAGGTGTTTGCTATCAGCATCATATCATTGGGCCACACCTAACAGTCCCTCCGGCATTTGTGACGGTTCATATTAGTAGCCACACTTAAATTGGATTGGACCTTCTCAATGGACAAAACTCAGCTACTCTAGGCATTAGAGGGATGACCCATGCTCATCCTCACACCAAAAGTCCCTCATAGCTTAAGATTTGAACCTAAAGATAATTTATACACACCCTCCTTTCTTAAACCACTGAGACGTCTTGTAAGAACAAAACCATGATAGAAACATCGAGTTTATTGGATTCCAAACGAACAATACATATCTTAGAGGATTTGAGGTCGGAACATGGACTCTTTATGTGGGGACAAAAAGAATATTTTCAAGTCACTCCTATCTCTTAACCTTCAACTAATAGATTTGTTTTGATATGCCCAAAAGTCTTGAATTAGTTTTCTCTAAGATAGGGAGTCAAAGGCAAGTCCATTGATAAGTCTTTTAAGCACAAAACTATAACAAAAACATTGAGTTTCAAAAAGGATAATACTTTCGATGTAATTGACCTTAAAAATGCTATCTTAATGGACTTGATGCTCTCATAACGAAAAGGAGATTTCTAGACCACTCCTACCCCTTAGCCCTTGATTGGAGACTTGTTCCAGTATGCCAAAAAAAGGTTCCACATTACTTAGGAGTTGAAGCCAAGGGTAGTTTATAAACACCCTCCTCTCTTTACTCAAAGACACCTTAAAGAACAAAACAATGATGAAGTTATTGAACTTTAAAGTAGACAATACCTCAAATGTGATTATTAACCCAAACGACATTATCTTAGAAGACTTGAGATCGAAACTTTGATGTCGTCTGTAGGGACAAAAACACAATATTATCTCAACAGACCTGAGTTCGAACATTCTTGATGATGCTATCTTAACGGATTTGAGGTAAAAGCATTGGTGTTGTCTATGAAGACAAAATAAAAAGTTCTAGGTCACTCTTACCCCTCCTTGATAGGGAGGCTTGTTCTAGGACACTTAAAAGTCAAAATCAAGGGTAGCTTATATACACTTTTTAAGGACAAAACTAAGACGAAAACATAAGAGTAAAGGGGAAAATAAATCCTAAGAGTGTCCATTTAGCAAACAATCATTAACAAAATATTGAAACCCTATACTTAACATAAGTTGCCCAAAGCGGACAATATTCCCACTTTTTTATTTTCACCTTATTTGTTGAAAGAGAAACAAATATGCAATAGATATTGAAATCGGTATGTATGGGCAACAGAACAATGTCCATTTTGTTATATAAGTTGATGAAAATAAATACAAGATTTGGTATGCCCGTAAATCATATCCTAATAAATCCTAATTCAAATCAGATTTACTATAATGGTAACGATCCTAATCAAATAAGGAACAAATTAAAATATGAGAGAAGAATAAATCCTAAGATACTCTAAAATATTCTGAAATAATATCTTTACATATTTCATATAGTTCTTACACTCCTCCTCAAGCTAACACTCCTCCTCATATTTCATATATATAAATTGGCTAAATCTTATTCTAATTAGATTTTTGTATAATTATAAAGATCTTAATTAAATAAGAAAGAAAATCAAAATATAAAAGAATAAATCCTAAGATATCATCTAAGACACTCTAAAATATTCTAGATAATATCTTTAGATATTTCTTATTTTTCTAACAACTTTTATTTAGCCATTAAGTTAAATGCATCAAAATTTAAGAGATGGGGGTATATGATGAAACAAAACACATGAAACCTGCTCAGAAGCATTTCATAGAGATTCAAGAACAAGAAAGTCAAAAGGATATAAAATTTATAAATCAGCTCACATTATCTTGGAGATGAAGACCTGCTTGCTTTATAAGTACCTACAGTTCATGGAATAGTGCAACAATCAATGCACAGTTTAACAAATTTCATCGTGGTAGGCTATATTTAAAACAGCAGAACCAATATCCACACGAAGTATCCCTTTCATTCATTTTCTCATTAAAAAAAAAAAAAAAGAGAAATAAATTACTATATGGGAAGATTATAAAGTACTGTTAAAGAATCAAGAGTAGCTTACACATTTAATAATATTAGCTTTGTTTGCAAGGATTCCATTAGATTGTGATCTCGAAACTGGGCAATGTGTAAGGCAAAGCGCCTGTAGAATAAAATTGAAAATCAATCCAATAATTTTCTAAAAGAATATTGGAGTATAAATAAACGATGAAAACAATGCACAATGATGAAAATTAAAGAGTATTCTTAGTCTCTATCATGAATACATGATCACAATAATGTGACAAGAGCTTTGAGAATTCGACACAATAACTTCCAACAGAAAATCTCCAGATCATAAGTAAAGATCGTCAAGATTCTTCACCATGTATCCATTCACAATTCAAAATCAAGAAACTGCTATGATTGCATTTATCAGATAATACTGAAGCCAAGCTCATTTTATGCATTACTGCTCCCAATTAACGTATCCACAATTAATGACAAGTGCAATGGTGATGTTTTTCAAGATGTAAGATATAGAAGAAAATACACAGTGGACATAGAGCTTTTGATGCAATGGTAGTAAGAAAATTACCTGAACTTCAACTAAAAAAGTTCTTGTACCATCCATTATTACAGCAATAGCAAGTCCAGCTAAAACATTTGAGTCAGAGTGTTGTTGAGTGAGAAATATTTCACTGGCATTTGAAACAACCCCGAGTCCTGTCTGTGACATCTCAAGAACTGCTAGCTGATCATACAAATCATCACAAACGAAACATCAATTTTATCATATGCTTCTAATTATAGAAGGTAATAAAATATAGATGACCAAACGCCATTATGAAATTGACGAAATAACACGCAAAGAAGGAACTTTTAAATTTAACTAGATAAGCAATATGATAAGATGTCAACACGTTAAACCCTTTTTCAATCCTTCGCCCAGCAGTATCAGATACCGTGCATGCATATATATATATATATATATATATATATATATATTTTGTAACGCACTGTTTTATAATAACAATAATAATGATAATAATAAAAAGGTAAAATAAAAATAAAATAATAATATTATATTAATAATGCATCTAGGGTTGAAACACACATCCCTTCTCAATATTTTTCTTCTTATCCCCTTTTGTGTGCAGCCTTCCCCCTCTATCCGATATTTATTCTCCTTTCTCTGCATGCCTTGAGTGAAAGTTAAATTAGAATTTGCATTTTAAGAAGGAGTGTGTTCACGCCGTGAAGCTGTTCATATAGGAATTTATAAAAAGGATTTTTTTTGTTCTTCTATACTCTGTGAGTAGATGCTAAACATTATGATTTTATTTTTTTATCTATTTTTATTTGATTTATTATTGATATTACTAGATTACATGATTTTGATTAATTAAATAGATTATGAGTATTTTGGGTTATTTCCAATAATTGTTGGTTAGGGTTTTGTAAATTGATTGAGATGTTTAGATTGGAAAGTAGGAAATTCTCATGTTTGATTGAAAGAATTTTGAAAAATATTCTTTCATGTTTTTGGGGTCATGATAAAACCCCGTAGCCATTAACAGTATTAATGGCCTAGGTGCATTTGGAAATTTGTTTATTTTATATCACAAGTGGAGAGGGCTATCCATTAGATGGAGCCGCCACTGCAAGGAAAGGGCTTGAGATGAAGCTACCCCCGATAGTTCATGTAAATATGAGATACCAATATCATCCGTTAGATGAAGCTGCCTTAATGGGAAAGACCACCCGTGAGGAGAGGGCTATCAGTAGAATGATGAGACTATTGTTTTTCCTGGTTTTATTATGTGGCAACTTAATATGAAAGAAATGATGAATAATTGACTCTTATTATAATCTCTTTAGCAGCTTTAACATTACTAATAATTTTATATTCTGCTCATGGTGGTTATTATCTCCTCACTAAGTCTTTGTGACTTACCCATTTTTTCTTTCCCCTTTTCAGATTCCCAGACAGCAGAGTAGTAGATTGTTAATACATAATTTCTTTTTCCATGCCTTCGTCTTTTTTGGTGACCTCAATTAGTAGAGGGACCTTATTATTGTTTTGGGTCTTGGTATTTTTCTACAACTACAGGGAGTCTAAAAATGAATTCTGAGTTGTAATATTTACTTACAATATTATGTATGGTGAATTTGTCCAGTTATGAATGAGAATACTATCAGAATATGATATTTTGAAACTGATGGGAAATAGATGAAGCTCTGTAAATTTTATTTTATTTTTATTACTTAGATTTCTTGGAAATAATAGGCTTGCCAGGTTAAGGGTATTATCCTGTGTGCCGGTCATGACGGGGTATTTGGGTCGTAACATATATATAATTCTCAAAATTAATCATCTTAGAAAAATACTAATAATGGAAATAGAACAGAAGAAAAGAGCAAGAAATCAATGCTAGTAGTGCACACTATTCATGATATTCATATATTTAAAGTACTGAAAACACAACTCTTCAAAAGTGTTAGTAGAAACAAAATAGTTACAAACAAGGAAGACATATCTTCAATGCAATAAGCAATGGTCATAGCATACCTCATCAGTGGAACCAAAGCGATTTTTCACAACTCGAAGCATTCGATATGGAGAGTATTTCTCACCCTGAGCATTAATATGAAAAATTAGCATTGAGAAAATTGAAACAAAGCCCGGCGATTTTCAGAAAGGAATAAAAAATTTAAAGTCAATGTTAATAATGTTCCACTATCCATTGTTCTCTCTTTACTCATTACAAACAAACTCTTTAAATGAAAGAAATCACACAATATAATTTGAAACTGTGAGGGATTGTGTTGAGATCCCACATTAACTAAAATTTTGCATCTTGCAGACTTCTATAACAGTACTAGAACCTATCATAAATCGATTATTAGGCCTCCTAAATCCATTATTGGGCCACCTATATTTCTCTACATTCTAAACAATTCCTAGGTGTGAGGGGTAGTTGTTATTGGGCCACCCAAAAAATGCCTAGTCTTGGGCATGAATGTTCACAACATGAAGCTTAAGAGATTGCTCTCCCGTCCTTCTAAAAAATTTGTTTTGATTTAGCATAATGCAAAACTAGAAATACATACACCTAGAGAAAATGTTCATATTTTTCCATGCCATGATATAGTGCTTTACAGACAAGACACTATTTAGTAATATTCCAGAAAAATGGCAAAAGAAGCCCAAAAAGAATTAAATGCCAAGCAGTTGAAACTTGGAACTCTAATTATGGGCACAAATCAGCTTTACTAGGCAACAACTATCCAAAGAAAGAAGGGTGTAGCACGAACTTCCATATACAAAACGACATCAACAATATGCTCCAAGACACGAGGTCCTGCTATGTCTCCAGATTTGGTCACATGTCCAATCTGAAACATAAAGAAAAAATGTAAAGTAAAAAAAAAAAAAAATTAATCACAAATGCCAACAATTCAAAGGCCACAATAAGAGACATGCCCCATAGATAAATTACAATTGAAATCCACAAAAGCAACAACAATCATATTAACTGCCATTTCAGTACAATCATGTGACTTGTAACTTTATGGGATCACAAAGACTGTAAAATCATTTCCAGTTTTATTATAACAGCAAATGAAAATTGTGGACGTGGCAGAGTAAGGGGATTAAACTTGTTGAAAAGTATCTCCTATTTATGCAAAATATCTTCTATTTAAGGGGTGTATTAATCAGTTTTTTACTGTGATTTTTTTTTTCTACTTAATTTCCTCTCTTAAGTAATTAACTTACTCTTGTTCTAAGTCAATAATATTGTAGGGAACAGTAGGGTTAGAAACTGCTAATGTCTAAGAAAACTAAATAGGCACATTCATGTACAGTAGTCTATCATTATCCTACGAAGTAACATTATCTCTTTATTACTCCAAAAGGTAAATCATTACAAATAAGAGATGCTCCTGAGTACAGCATAAACTCAAACAATTCGCCAAATATGATGCAAAACATGATGGTGCATTAATATATCAATTTTCCCTTTATATAAAATTCACAAAATTGATAGGTGTGCTCACCAAAATCACTGAGATATTAGTTGTTTTAGCAAATCGCATCAAAGTAGCAGTACATTCCTTCACCTGTCGCCAATAAAAAGTCATGTGTGATGTACCACAGAACCTGCACGTGACTTCAACAACTTTTGGTGGAGAAGCAAACAAAAGCAAGAAGCCAAGACAGGAGAAAGTACACCTTGCATCCCAATGACCAAAAAACAAATTCAATTCATGAGTTACTAGCACTCCTCTAGAATATAAATGGATGTGCATAGTGCAACAATAGAGAATTTTATGAATCAGAGTTTTGAGAGAAAAACTGATAATCTATTTTTTTTTTTTTTGGTTTGCACCAAGGATATCCCCCAATAGATAGTCGGAGACTAAATCTTTGGATGTATAGATCATCAAAGCGGATTTTGCCCCTCCAATAAAGTCAACTGTGTGGATTTTGTTGGTTGATAATTTGAAATTTGAGAATAAAGTATTGATTCTCTAAAACAGAGATCAGTATTTATAGGGCACAGTGAATGTGAAACAGAAACAATTGGCACTAGCTAACCCTGCTCAGCTGGAAAACAGCTGATAGCTAATAAAACTACAACGTACTGTATACAGAAGAGAAATAAACCATAAACCTATATGCACTTCATCAAACATTGTTAAAACTTTCAAGAAAAATTTAAAATCTCGAGGATAATTAAGTTTGGTATATTCAAAACCTGCATAATCGCTCCAGCACTTCCTATTACAGTATTCAGGTAAACAGTTTGTATTGAATCAATCACCAGAGCACGGGGAGATAGACCATTAGTTTTCCTCATTATGTCCTACCACCAAAGAGAAAAATGTAAAACAGAGTTATCAATCAAAGATAGATATGCATAGCAGCCAAACCCAAAAAATCTTAGCACGCAGTGGAATGATTCTTTATATGAAGATTAAATAATTTATATCATATAAATATAAATGCTAAAAAGTCAAAATTCACAACATATTAATAATTAACAGTCAGAGGTCATAGGTTTTAAGCAAAGCATACAAGTAAATAATAATAAAAGTGAAAACAAAATCCAAAAAGGCATTCATATTTCAAATACTTGACATTTTAAGCATTCAATAAAAAGTGAGTGGGCGTTGATCAGAGAGAAGAACAATAGAGGTTGAGGGTCCAAAGTTTAAAACAGAGGTGATTCAGAATAGTAGAGAAAATAATAGGTGAGTGTCACTGGAAATACTGCATGTTGTGAGTATTAAAACTTTGCAGCAGCCTATGGCTGTTCTGCACAGAAAAAGTGCATTATCAATAACAATGAAGTAAAATAAAAGAAGACTATTATTGAGACTTCATTACACACTGCTCCACCATAGCAATTAAGAATAACATTTACGTGAAACTGACTCCTTGAAAGTGTTGGCAACGATAGCTTCAGAATCACAATTCATGTACTAAGAAAATGCTAGAAGAAAAACTAATCGGCAAAATTCAAGACAATGTACCTCAATATCCGTACTTGAATATAAATAAATATTGGATTTAATCCCAAGGCGATCTGCTCTAGCACAAATTTGCTTAACGCTCTGTCACATAACACAGAACAACATGCTCATTAAATCAAAAAAGATTCAGAGACCTTAAAGAAAATCAAAAGCTGAACTATCCACCTGCAACAGCTGTGAAATAAAGGATCAACCATATAAAATTAGAAAGAAAAAAAAAAAGATTTACAGGCCAGAAGCTAAATTTTAAAACAAGACATAGTTATAAATTTCTGTAGATTAATTTACTAAATATTGTAGGAGATCAATAAGAGTCTGATAGTGAGTGACATAATAGGTTCAATAAATTTCATTTAGAAAGTAAATATGAACCTAACTCAACCTTACAAAATCGTCTTAAAGTGAGGTATGCACCTCACTTTCCTTCTGTATCAATACTAAATATTCAATATTTTAAATTTTTAACACCTTTATCTAGCATCTTCTTTTCTATGTTTTGAACAATAAGCATTTCATACAAGTTTAAGAACATAAGTACATTTTTTAGTTCATGAAATTCTCCTTAGGCCGTAATGCATTGGTCGTTTTCAGAACCCTCAATCTAAACAATCAATAAAAAAAAATATCAGAGCAGTATTTATATTTTTAATTTATTTTGTGTTATACAGGAGTTATCAGAGAAATGTGCAAATGTTCTGACAGTATACAAGAAATATAAACCATGTACTCTGTAAATTTGGTATAAAACATGATTGGACAAATTATCCGTGCTCTGGACTTATATGTGTGTGTAAAACTAAAACATGCTTAAAAGACTCCAATTAAATTTAAAATACAGCATATGTTTATGAACTTATTGATAAATATAGAAATACTCCATGTTCGTCCCTATAAATACAGAAATGCTTGCCTTTTAGTTCCTAAAAAATAATTGCCTCATTTTAGTTGAATTGTGTCAGCCGCAGTCTTTGTCCTTCCCAAAAAACCATCTACTTATGGTTATGGATATAGGGACTACACATGACGCATTTCCACACATGAAAGACCAAAAGAAAACAATTATTTTATGGGAGACTATAAAAGGAGCAGTATCTTATTTGTAAGGACTAAAAACATATTTATCCCATAAAACTATTAAGAGGCTCACTAAAAGCAAACCTCTTCACCAGAGACATATACAACTGGAGGGGCTTCATCATCACTGCATTCGTTTGCTATCATTGCTGAAATCTTCGGAATCAACATCAAGAATAAACCAGGCATTAATGACAGTTGACGAGATTGTTATAGAAAATTGATCATGAAAATTCTATATCCAATTTCTACCATCCAAATTTATTTGTACCTGCAACAACAGAGTACTTTTCCCAATACCAGGATCACCACCGACTAAAGTTAAAGAACCTTCAAAAACCATTGTTAAAGATAGTTAGCCCTGGATAACCAAATTTACTTCTTGCAGGAGCATCAAGAAATCGAGAATTGAAAAAGGTATCATTATCAGACAATCAACTGGAAGCATTCTTATGAAAATCCAATTATTAAGATCCTAGAGGAAGAAAACAAAATTAATGTATTGATAATGATTCCTTGAGGTCAATCACCAAAGGCAGTAACTCTTTTGAATTAATCTGATCCACAAAATAAACAAGCATAGTTAAGGAAAAAAATCCCAATGTATGACCATTAAACTATATTAATCATAAATATTCTCACAATCATAGTAGATGAATTGAAATTCTGAAGTGATATGTTAATATAGTTTTAGCAGATAATGCAAAATTACATTTTATTATTTAAACACGCACATGCACCCATGTGCACTAACAATGTCAAGAAATTTGCCAACATCTTGGGACAGGCAAATCCATCTTATCCAGAAAGACATTAGAAGAAAAATTAGACAAAACCTGGTACAAGCCCTCCTCCAAGCACTGCAGAAACTTCATTTCCAAGGGAACCAGACCTGAAATCGAAATGAACTGCACAGTATAAAATTTGAGAAAAGAACCACAGCACATCTATTGTAGAAGTCTAGAAGAGTGAATGCTCTCTCTCACACACATCAAGGCATGGTAAAAAAATGTCCTACTAATTAACTTCTTTATGAAAGATGACAAACTTTCATAGAAGCACACTACATAGATAAACAATTGAAAAACCTCAAATTAATTTTTTTCCTGTCTCCAAACAGCTCTTCCAAAACATAAACCAACCCTCTGTCACTTGAGAGGAAAGCCTCATTAGCAATTACGACATGATTCAAAACAAGCTGAATCCAAACTTTCGTTTTTTTTTTAATGACTTACAAAGGAATTCTCCATTTGTCCTGATTGAATCCGCGGTTCACCTCTTCCAATTTGACGGGGCGCAACTCTTCGGGTCGTCTTGGGAGCCACGAGCCCAATGCGTCCAGGGTAATGGCTAACCCCCCTCTGGGTTTGTCCGCTAATTTGCGCTCATGAAACTTTTCCATTGTGCCGACTTCTTCGCATTCGGGGCATGTTCCCCACCATTTCCCCGTCGTGTGCCCACAATAGCAGCACACCCACTGAGTCGTGACCTTCCCCTTTTGCTTCTCCACTGCCACATCATTTGTCCTCCCAATTCTAGGGTTTTCACCTCCGTCGCTGTGATCGCTGTGCTGCAGAACTGGGCGACCGTAGATGTTTCCGTACGCGCTCCAACTGGTGGTGTTGATGGTTTCGTTTGATGGTTTCTGTGTGTGGTCGGCTTCGGAGGAATCCGCAGTTGCGTAGTAATGGGAAAGGAGAGGTGGGAAACTGCATTTGGGGCAGCGAAAGTGGAGCTTGTGGGCAATGAGGATGGTTCTGATGAACCTGCTCATCATATTTTTGAGTGAGTAGAGAGTGTTATTGTTGCTTTTACTGCATAAACCCTTATTTTCCCTGGGGTTTATGGTGGAGGCTTTTAAATTGTTCGCTCTAAAAATTTTAAAAAAATGTGAATTATAAAGGATTCATATTTTTCTTTTTCTCTTCTTTTTTCTTTTCTTTTATGATATAAAGTTTAGTAGACTTCAACACGAGACTTTACTACTACATCCAATATTACCATTAACACTTAGATTTATATAATGAGATATGAGTTCAAACATTACCATCTGAATAAACTTTATTTTTTTTTTTATAAAAGAATAAATTTACATAATGAAATATGTTCAAAATATTATAGTGGAAGTGCTTAAACTTTTATTACAAAGGTATATAAAGTTATTTATGAATTTGTTGTTTAATAAGTTATGAAATGAGTCACACTAATAATAAATGTAACTATAACTTTTATCATAAAGTTATATTAAAATCATCTATCAATGTTATAAACTTTTGCAAGTTGAAATGTCTAAAAATACAATCAAGTCAAATAATTATTTTTATATGTAATTCACATAAAATCACCAAAACTAGTCTATCCAAAATTTTCATAAAAATTTAGCATCATATATCTCATCCTAATAAGAACATTATGGAATCTTCCTATCAACAAACACGTTAATAAAGAAACAATCTTATACAAATAAATTTTGGTTTCAATTAACATATTAAATACACGATATGATCATTTCTGACTCTCCAAATACATTACATAATTGTGTAAAAAAAGGTAAATATATTAACTTTAAAAATTATCTTTTACTCATTTTAAGCTATTAATATTGGTAACAGCTACCTATAAGTAAAAAATATTTTAAAAATCTTATAATCTCTAATAATATGGATTGTTTTTTAAAGAAGTCTCAATAATATATAAAAAGCTAAAAAAATATATATTCCATAGGAGTTTAGAACAAGCTTCTATTATATAATAAAACTGTGAAGTTTAAATGAATTTAACTATATATAAATAACTTATAAAAAGTTGTTCAAAGGATTCTTTATATTTATTTATAAAATACTTCCATTTTTAATCTTAATAAAATTTCACATGAAGTTTAATTATCTGCCATATTAATAAAAATAATGTGTTATTTTAATTATAGTTAATTTTCTTTTGAAAAACAAATAAAAAATTGGATTTTCAAGAAAATAATTTTGTGAAAAATATACCTTAAAAAGATTTATTGAAAATGTTATGTATTTGTAATTTCAAATTTAAAAAAAAAAAAACGGTTTAATTCTTTAGGATCTCATCACAGTCACGTCAAGCCTTAATGCGATTACAAGGAATAAAATATGAAGAAAGGGAAAACAAAAAAGAAATATAATATAGTGAAAAATATACTTATTTATTTGCGGAAAAAGGACACATAAAAAAAGAAGAAAATTATTATTTTTAAAAATAATAAAAAAATAAATTTAAATTAAGTAATTTAATAATTTAATACATTTATTTTGAATAATCAAGGCAATCTTTAATACATTACTTTACTTTTATTTTCTTATTATATATATATATATAATACTGTATGGTATTATATCTATTATTTTATTTATTTATTTATCTGTGTGAGATTTGATATAATTATAAATATATTTGTAATTACTTATATTTTTTACAAAAATAAATTTAAACCTAAAAGATAAATTTTATAAATGATGTAACTATTAATATAAAAATATTATAAAATAAATTTTTACTCAAATTTTTTATCATACATATATAAAATAAGTTAACTTCTTATTCTTTGTATTAAATGAGAAGTATGATTGTAGAAATTTCCAAAAGAACATATGATTATGTTTGAAAATTGAGAAAAAAAAATCATATACATTAAACTAGAAAATATATATAAAAAAAATAAATTTTGGTATACATTTTTTTTGGAAAAAGATTTTCTTACTCTCAAAATCTTTGTCCAATAATATAAGACTTTTTTCATGAAATATAAAATTCCTACCTAATACAAGGTGACAAACTAATCTGAAATGTTGTACAACCATAAAACTTTTATAAGAATATTGAAGACGGAAAATCTTATACTTCACTACTTGTGGAGGTAGAATACTTATTTATTTGAATGAATTTATGGTGAAATAAAGTATTTTTCAAGGATTTTTAATTGATATTTATTTAAATTTTTGGTTTGTAAATTGAATACCAAAATTGAAACCTTGTACATTATAGTGTTGTATGATACTTTGAAGAAACAAATAAATTTGTAGCTTATCTTCATGTTGTACTTTTGCATGCAACTAGTAATTAACATAATTACACATTACGAAATGATATGATGCAATGGCAGAATGCAGAGGCTTCACCATGGGCCCAGCTAATGGCAGAAATTGTTACATTCCATTTCATGCAAGTTCTTGCGACTCTAACATCTGTTTGCTATTGTGCCAATTGTGTGGTTCCATTCATACGGGCCTCAAGGTTTAAACAACTACTTGGTAGTTGGGCTACTGGTCCTGTTAGAATTCTCCCTTTATCTTGAATGGACCTATAAATATCGAACACCTATGTAATTGCTATTCTTGCAGTATATTACAAGTTCGCCTTAAACAGAATGCTGTTTTTGTACGTGCAGCTAATAACGTGGGGGAGAAGAGGGATGTGATAACTGATAGGATGTGGGCAAGGTTACTATCTTCAACCATCAGCCTAGCTTCTTGAGTCCAAAAGATATCACAGCAGAAAGAGAGCAAAAAACAGAACACCAAACCTCAGACGGACAGAACCTTCCAGAAATAGAAGACTAAACAGGCCGTATACAGAGCACAAATATAACACTAAGTTAAAATGGCGATCAAGTTAAATGATCAAATTGACTTAAGGTAAGATCAAATTAGATAATTGACGTCGGATAAAACCAAATCAGTTCATCTTTGCGGTATTTAAGCCAAAATGAGTGAGATATCAATATAACACACCGGCATCTCTTATTTATCTCTCCTGAATACAACATTAATAACCTCTTTCAGATCCTTGCAGCCTACAACTTTCATTTTTTCTAGACCTTCGGTTTCTAAAAGTTTTTCAGCTTGCTTTGGTACTACACACATTCTGTAACCCAACTTCGCCAACGTATTAACCCTTTTATCAATTCTAGGAACCTGTATCATTAAAGAAACAAACCACCAGGATAAGGCTTTGATAGAATAAACAAGCAATCCATTTAATTTGACTTAATGAACACAAGCAAGGAGCTTTTCTTACAAAGCACAACAAAAAATTGTTTTCATTTACCACGTTATTATAAAATTGAAACAAATGGAAAGGATGTCTTAGAATTTACTCTAGGTAGCATGGTTTCAATAGAATTCAATCAACCAGCAGGAATCTAACTAATGGAAAGTGGTATAATAATGAAATAACTCAAACAGAATTGCAAGAGCGATACTCCCATCCAAACAATTTGTTAGGCCAAAGCTACATCACCGCTGGCATAGCAAATTCCCCTTTCTAGACAGATACGATGCATATATTTTCTCTCTTTTTTTAATAAGCCAAATGAATTTATTAATAAAGACAAAACCTAGACCTAAGCACACGTGTTTTCTCTCTTATAATCAAATCTCACTCCGTCATATCATTATATTCCGTCCTAATTTACCTTTTTGGGGCAACTTTAGTAATTAGTAGCAATTTAGGTCCATAGTCCTATCACAACCTCAATGTGTAGTGTGGACATAAACACAGTAAAATGCTTGACCTAGCCATCTCATATTATTGTTTCAGAACTAAAAACCGACCAGTTAATTCAAGTCTACACTCCACAACAGAGTTCAACAATACAATCGTTTGCACCATGTCCTAACTATCCAGAAAGCAGAAAATGCCACTTAATTCAAAAAACACGAAATTTCACAGGCAACTCATCTGAAAATTTCAAAAATAGACTTCCATAGATAAAAAAGCAAAGCAAATTTAGCATCTGCAAACCCTTCAATAATAATAAGCAAACTGCTACTCTATTGAAAACTCTTAATTGATTGTTGAATATCATAGTAGTGAGTAGCAAACTTTAACATTAAATGTGCTTGCTTACCATGCGAAGCTCTCCACCAAGGCCAATTTCACCAATGAATGCGGTCCCCTCTGGAATAGGGAACTCCAAGAAACTGGAAACAAGAAAAAAGACAACATAGATAATAAATAAATGCTACCATATTCTGGAATGTTGTACTGGACAAAAAGCATTCATGTCAACAATGCCAGCTAACTTATTGAACCATTGGTACTATTAAAATCATTTCTCCAAACAAGAAGCATAAAATGGTTAACAGTAACTTCTCAATCCTCACATTACATTTGGCATTGTCAGACCAAAAATAATGAACATCATTTAAAATAAATTAGAACATGAACCTGCTGCAAATTGCGGCTGCTATTGCAAGATCTCCGGCAGTCTCTGTCACTGTCAATCCGCTAACAACATTCAAAAACACAGCCTGTTGTACAATTGGCAAGGTGAGGAAATACATATTAGAGTTCTACTAGTTATAATTTTCATTTGCATTGTAATTTCATTTAACATTCATATGTGGCAGTTTTAGCTTCCACTAGGCTTCCTGTTATGATTCACTTTACCTGCTGGCTCAGCAATGAGTCATACAGATATACTATATAAAGTCCGATGCTGCTGTTGTGCATGAGATATGGAATTCTGACATATTCTCAAATTTCTCACTGTTTGACTCTCTCTAACCTCTGTTATCTCTTTTGGCTTCTCTAATATGGTCTCATGCGATTGTAGTTTTTCCAAGCCACATCTTCTACGCAAGTTCAATCAGGAAAATTGGCATTCAACCTTTTCTCACCAAATTTCAATCAATCTGGGTTCGAAAATTTTCAGTCATGGAAACAGTAAGTGGAAGGGATTATTCATGGCATGGTCACAAACTCCACTGTTGTTTTAGTTAAACCTACCATCCTTCCTCAGTACCTTTCTGAGCAGAGACATGATCTTGATACAGTAAATGCAACATATTCAGATTGGGAGCAGTAAGATCTCTTGCTGTTTATATGGCTATTACCAATAATGCTGTCCGGGTCAACTCTTCCTGGGGTTGTCTGCTGTGCATTTGTTCCTGCTAAGTTTGCGAAGAATCCAAAAAAATTTTCATCCTCATATGAATGCAACATCTTATTAGATTTGTTTGGAATTAAAAACCGTCACAAATGTGACAAAACTGAGGAAGAATATCTTGCAACAATCCAAGCCATTGTGGATTCTTGTACAACTGAGGAATACAAGCTATTCTTGTCATATTCTCGATGTTGGATAAGATAGAAAAGAGTAAGAACACTCACAGAACCCATCTCAGGAAACATCCAGGGGAACGTGAAATAAGAACAAAACCATGATGGAAACATGGAGTTCCTAACCAGAAGATACCTCGAGTGTAGTGATTGATCCAAACAATGCTATCTTAGTGAACTTGAGGCTAGAGCATTGACTTTGTGTGGGAACAAAAAAGTGGTTTCCAAGTCACTTCTATCTCTTAACTCTCAACTAATGAGTTTGTACTGATACAACCAAAAGTCTTGCATTGTTTAGGAGTCAAAGACAAGTATACACCCTCCTATCTTAATCCACCAATATGTCTTTTAAGGACAAAATCATTTCAATGTAGATAATACCTTGGATGTGATTGATCCTAACAATTCGATCTTAACAACTTTTATTTAGCCAGTAAGTTAAATGCATCAAAATTTAAGTGATGGGGGTATATGATTAAAACAAAACACATGAAACCTGCTCAGAAGCATTTCATAGAGATACAAGAACAAGAAAGTCAAAAGGATATAACATATTTATAAGTCAGCTCACATTATCTTGAAGATGAAGACCTGCTTGCTTTATGAGTACCTAAATTCATGGAATAGTGCAACAATCAATTCACAATTTAACAAATTTCATTGCGGCAGGTTATATTTAAAACAAGAGAACCAATATTCCCTGTCAAACATCCCTTTCATTCATTTTCTCATTAAAATAGAGGAGAAATCAATTCTATATTGAAAGATTATGAAATACTGTTAAAGGATCAAGAGTAGCTTACATATTTAATAATATTGATTTTGTTTGAATGGATCCCACTAGATTGTGAACTCAAAACTGGGCAATGTGTAAGGCAAAGTGCCTGTAGAATAAAATTGAAAATCAATCCAATAATTTTCTAAAAGGATACTGGAACATAAATAATAACGATGAGCACAATGCACAATGATGAAAATTACGGTGTATTCTTAATCTCTATCATGAATACATGATCACAATAATGTGATGAGCTTTGAGAACTCGACAATAACTTCCAACAAAAAATCTCCAGATAGTAAGTAAAGATAGTTAGGCTTCTCCACCATTTATCTATTCACAATCCAAAATCTAGAAACTGCTATGATTGCATTTATCAGCTAATACTGAAGTCAAGCTCATTTTATGCATCACTGTTGGCAATTACTTAAACATATCCATAATTAATGACAACAGCAATGGTGATTTTTTCCAAGATGTAGAATATAGAAGAAAATACACAATGGACTTAGAACTCTTGATACAATGGTAGTTAGAAAAATTACCTGAATTTCAACTAAAAAAGTTCTTGTACCATCCATTATTACAGCAATAGCAAGTCCAGCTAAAACATTTGAATCAGAGTGTTGTTGAGTGAGAAACATTTCACTGGCATTTGAAACAACCTGGAGTCCTGACTGTGACATCTCAAGAACTGCTAGCTGAACATACAAATCAACAGACCAAACATCAATTTTCTCATATTGTTCTAATTGTAGAAGGTAATAAAATATAGATGACCAAATGCCATTATGAAATTGACATAATAACACAAAGAATGAACTTCCAAATTTAGTTAGATTAAGCAATGATGAAATTTCAACACGCTAAATTCTTTTTCAGTCCTTCACCCAGAAGTTCATATGCATTGCTCAGTACTTTAACAATTTAAAATAGCTCCCAGATATATCAGATATGGTGCACACATGCACGTGCGCGCGCGCGCACACACACACACACATATATATATATATAAATGAAAGGGAATTCACTTACTCTAAGAGTAAAAGTTAGAGACTTACTCTTGATCTTCACCATTAATCTTTTGGTAATCCAATAATCTAATATTCTAATTCATCTTACCCATTAGATTACAAGAACATGAATGGTAACAATAAAGAGTAAATACATTTACACTTAATCTTGGAGTAAGTGGATCCTCCTCTATATATATGTGTACACATTCTTAAAATTAAGCATCATAGAAAAATACTAATAACAGAAATTGAACAGAAGAGCAAGAAATCAATGCTAGTATACACACTGTTCATGATATTCATATATTTAGAATACAGAAAACACAGTTCCTCAAAAGTATTAGTAGAAACAAAATAGTTACTAACAAGGAAGACATATCTTAAATGTAGTAGGCAATAGTCATAGCATACCTCATCAGTGGAACCAAAGCGATTTTTCACAGCTCGAAGCATTCGATATGGAGAATATTTCTCACCCTGACCATTAATATGAAAATTTAGCATGGAGAAAATTGAAATGAAACTGTGATTTCAACAAGTAATATGCAGAAAAAAAAGTTAAAAATAATATTACACATTTATTTGAAATGAAATATTGTAAACATAAATAACAATTATTCAGGAAAAAGGGAATAACAAGAAATGTGTCTTGTGACCATAACAAATTTCAGAAAGGAATAAAAAATTTATAGTCAATGTCATCCACTATACTCTCTTGATTCATTGCAAATAAACTCTCTAAATGAAAGAAATCAAACAATATAATTTGAGATTGTGAGGAATTGTGTTGAAATCCTACATTAACTAAAAATTTGTAAATTTGTACGGTGTAGAATTCTATGAAAATATTAGAGCATATCCTTAGGCCTCATAAATCCATTATTGGGCCACCTATATTTCTCTACAATCTAAACAATTCCTAGGTGTGAGGGGAGGTAGTTATTGGGCCACCCACATTTGTCTATGCTTCAAATGTCTAGTCTGGGCATAATTGTTCACAACATGATGCTAGCAAGAGATTGTTCTCCCACCCTTTCAATAAATTTGTTTTGATTTAGCATAATGGAAAACTTGAAATACATACCCCTTGGCAAAATTTTCATATTTTGCCAAGCCATGATATAGTGCTTTACAGACAAGAAACTATATTTAATAATACTCTAAAAAAAATGGTAAAAGAAGCCCACAAAGGATTAAATTCCAAGCAGTTGAAACTTGAAACTCTAATGATGGGCACAAACTTTACTAAGCAACAATTATCCAAAGAAAGAAGGGTGTAACAAGGTACAAACTTCCATATACAAAACGACATCAACAATATGCTCCAAGACACGAGGTCCTGCTATTTCTCCAGATTTGGTCACATGTCCAATCTGAAACAAAAAACAAAAAAAAAAAGTAAAAGAAATAATTAATTGCAAATGCCAACAATTCAAAGGCCACAATAAGAGACATGCCCATAGATAAATTACAATTTAAATCCACACAAGCAACAACAATCACATTAACTGCCATTTAAGTACAATAATGTGACTTGTACCTTTATGGGATCACAAAGACTGTAAAATTATTTCCAGTTTTATTATAACAGCAAATGAAAATTGTGGACTTGACAGAGTAAAGGGATTAAACTTGTTGAAAAGTATCATCTATTTATGGAAAATATCTTCTATTTAAGGGGAATATTAATCTGATTTTTATTCTGATTTTATTTTATTTTCTACTTAACTTCCTCTATTATTAAGTAATTAATTTATGCTTCTAAGTCATTAATATTGTAGGGAACGGTATTGGAAACTGCTCTATGTAATTAATGTCTTATAAAACTCAATAGGCAGATTCATTATCCAACGAAGTTACATTTCTATTTATAGTTACTAAATTTACTCTCCAATGTAAATCATTATAAATAAGAGATGCTACTGAGTACATGGCACACTAAAACAATTGACCAAATATGATGCAAAGCATGATAGTGCAGTAATAGATCAATTCCATTTAAATATAATTCACAAAACTGATAGGTGTGCTCACCAAAAACACTGAGATGTTAGTTGTTTTAGCAAATCGCATCAAAGCTGCAGTACATTCCTTCACCTGTCACCAATAAAAAGTCATGTGTGATGTACCACAGAACCTGCACGTGACTTCGACAACTTTTAGTGGAGAAGCAAACAAAAGCAAGAAGCTATGACAGGAGAAAGTACACCATGCATCCCAATGACCAAAAAACAAGTTAAATAAATTAAACAGAATAATCAATTATGAGTTTGCTCTTTTTCATAAAAAAAAAAAATTCCTTTATTTGACAATGGTTAAATACTATGAAGATGAAGTTAGTATGGACAACAGTTAATTAAATACCAAAATACCTTCCAAGCATCACATCACATATCATTTTAATAGAATATAAAGGAGTGCTAGGAAGGCACTCAGTTGAACACATACTCTCCTCTTAGTTAGAATTTATTAGAAATCACATAAAATTGTGGGTCCCACATCTTATTTAATAATACTCTCCGCTGCTTTCGTGGTTGTCGATAATTTCTAACCAATAAGAAAGGGAGTGTGTTCCTAGCACTACTCTATAATATAAATGGATGTGCATACTGCAACATGCTCAAACTGATAATCTGAATTTTTCTTTTTGCTTGGACCAAGGATATTCCCCAATAGATAGTCGGAGACTAACTCTTTGGATTTATAGATCATCAAAGAGGATTTTGCCTTTCCCAATACAGTTATATGCATACACATGAATAGGAATCGAATCCTTGACATGTCTAAGGAACCGAGTTATTTACCAACTCACAACTGTGTTGACTTTGTTGGTTGATAATTTGAAATTTGATGATAAAGTTGTGATTTTTTAATACAGAGATCAGTATTTATAGAGCGCAGTAAATGTGAAACAAAACCAATTAACACTAGCTAACCCTGAGCTGGCAAACAGCTGACAGCTAATAAAACTACAATATGCTGTATACGGAAGAGAAATAGACCATAAACCTATATGCACTCATTGTTAAAACATTCAAGAAAAGTGTAAAGTCTCTTGAGGGTAATTGGTATATTCAAAACCTGCATAACCGCTCCAGCACTTCCTATTACTGTATTCAGGTAAACAGTTTGTATTGAATCAACCACCAGAGCACGGGGGGATAGACCATGAGTTTTCCTCAATATGTCCTACCACCAAAGAGAAAAACTAAAGCATAGTTATCAATCATAGATGGCAATATATAGCAGCCAAACCCAAAAAAGCTTTATCTGTATAGCATGCAGTGGAATGATTCTTTATATGTAGATTAAATAATTTATAATCAGAGGTCATATGTTTTAAGCAAAACATACAAGCCCAAAAAAAATCCAGAAAGGCATTCATATTTGAAATACAAGACATTTAAGCATTCAATAAAAAGTGAGTGAGTGTTGCTTAGAGAGAAGAACAATAGAGTTTGAAGGATCAAAGTTTAAAACAGAGGTGATTCAGAATAGTAGAGAAAATAATAGAGGGTCGGTGTGATTGGAAATACTGCATATTGTTCAAGTCAAACAGTTTTGGTATCACACAATAGATAGAAAGAGTGGGAGACTACATAAGGGATTCTTGAATATTCAAAAATTGAGGGGGGATAACTTTGCCCCTACCCCCCAACCCCCTGCAATGAGGGCAAAAAATGAGTTTTTGATCACTCTAGCATCACTGCAGCTACAGCCACTAATAGTGCATTATCAATAACTATGAAGTAAAATAAAATAAGAGGACTATCATTGAGACTTCATTACACACTGTTCCACCATAGCCAATTAATAACATTTACGTGAAAAAGACTCCTTGACAGTGTTGGCAGAATAGCTTCACAATCAAAACTCATGTATAAAGAAAATGCGAAAAGAAAAACTATTCGGCAAAATTCAAGAAATGTACCTCAATATCAGTACTTGAATATAAATAAATATTGGACATAATCCCAAGGCGCTCTGCCCTAGCACAAATTTGCTTAAGGCTCTGTCACATAACACAGAACAAATGCTCGTTAAATAAAAAATGTGTCAGACCCTAAAGAAAATCCAAAGCCGAACTATCCAACAGCTCTGAAATACAGGATCAACCATTTAAAATTAAGAATATAAAAAAGATTTACAGGCCAGGAGGTAAATGTCAAACACATAGTAGTAAATTTCTATAGATTAATTTACTAAATATTTGTGGTGGTCTAATAACAGCGATAGTGGGTGCCATAATAAATTCAATAAATTTTATTATAATAGCTTTACAAAACTAGTTTATAAGGTGAGGTTTGCACCCTACTTTCCAACTATATCAATATTCAATATTTTAAATTTTCAACACCTTTATTTAGCATCTTCTTTTTATAAGTTTTGAACAATAAGTATTTCCTACAAGAGTAAGACTATAAGTACATTTTTTAGTTTATGGAATTCTCCTTAGGTCCTTATGCATTGGTCATTTTCAGAACCCCCGATCTAAACCATCAATACATATAATATTAGAGCAGGATTTATATTTTTAAATTATTCAATGCTATACAGGAGTTATCAGAGAAATGTGTAAATTTCTAACAGTATACAAGAATATAAACCATGTGTTCTGCAAAATTGGTATAAAACATGATTGGGCAAATTATCCGTGTTCTGGAGTTAAGTTATGTGTGTGTAAAACTAAAACATGTTTAAAAAGACTCCAATTAAATTTAAAATACAATATATGTTCATGAACTTATTGATAAATATAGAAATACTCCATGTTAGTCCCTATAAATATAGAAATGCTTGCTTTTAGTTCCTAAAAAATAACTGCCTCTTTTTAGTCCCTCTTTTTTTTATTGTGTCAGCTGCTGTCTTTGACCTTCACAAAAAACCATCTACTTATGGTTACAGATATAGGGGCTAGACATGACACATTTCCGCAAATGAAAGACCAAAAGAAAACAATTATTTTCTGAGAGACTATAAAAGGAGCAGTACCTTATTTGTAAGAACTAAAAACATATTTAACCCTTAAAACTATACTAAAAGCAAACCTCTTCACCAGAGACATATACAACTGGAGGTGCTTCACCATCGATGCATTCATTTGCTATCATTGCTGAAATCTTCCAAATCAACATCAAGAATAAACCAGGCATTAATGACAGTTGACGAGATTGTTATAGAAAATTGATCATGAAACTTCTATATCCAATTTTACCATGCAAATTTACCTGCAACAACAGAGTACTTTTCCCGATACCAGGATCACCACCGACTAAAGTTAAAGAACCTTCAAAACCATTGTTAAAGATAATTAGCCTTGGATAACCAAATTTACTTGTTACAGGAGCATCAAGAAATCTAGAATTAAAAAAGATATCATTATCAGACACTCAACTGGAAGCATTCTTATGAAAATCCAATTATTAAGATCCTAGAGGAAAAAAACACAAATAATGTATCGATAATGATTCATTGAGGTCAATCACCAAAGGCAGTAACTCCTTTGAACTAATCTGACCCATAAAACAAAGAGCATAGTTAAGGACAAAAACCCCAATGTATGACCCTTAAACAATATTACTCATAAATATTCTCACAATCATAGGAGATGAATTGAAATTGTGAAGTGATACGTTAATATATATTTAGCAGATAATGCATAATTACATTATATTATTTAAACACGCATGCACCCATGTGCACACGCCATGTCAAGAAATGCGCCAATATCTTTGAACAGGCAAATCCATCATATCCAGACAAACATTAGAAGAAAAATTGGACAGAACCTGGTACAAGCCCTCCACCAAGCACTGCAGAAACTTCATTTCCAAGGGATCCAGACCTGAAATCGATGAGAACTGCACAGTGTAACATTTGAGAAAAGACCCATAGCACATCTTTTGTAGAAAGCCTACTCTCTCAGACACACCAAGGCATGGTAAAAAAAGTCATACTAAACACAGTACATTAATAAATACTCGCAAACCCTCACATTATTTTTTTTCCCTTCTCCAAATAGCTCCCCCAAAACTTAAACCAACCCTATGCTACTTGAGAGGAAAGCCTCATCAGCAATTACCACATGATCCAAAACAAGCAGAATCCAAACTTCAATTTCTTATTTATATTTTTGAATAACTTACAAAGGAATTCTCCATTTCTCGTGATTGAATCCACGCTTCACCTCTTCCAATTTGAGGGGGCGCAACTCTTCGGGTCTTCTTGGGAGCCACGAGCCAATTGCATCCTCGGTAATGGCTAACCCACCTCTGGGTTTGTCAGCTAATTTGCGCTCATGAAACTCTTCCATTGTGCCGGCTTCTTCGCATTCGGGGCATGTTCCCCACCATTTCCCCGTCGTGTGCCCACAATCGGAGCACACCCACTGAGTTTTGACCTTTCCCTTTTTCTTCTCCACTGCCACATCATTTGCCCTCCCACTGTTAGGGTTTTCACCTCCGTCGCTGTGACCTCTGTGCTGCACAACTGGGCGGCCGTAGATGTTTCCGTACCTGCTCCAACCGGAAGTTTTGATGTTTTCGTTTGATGGTTTCTGTGTGTCCTCGGCTTCGGAGGAATCCGAAGTTGCGTAGTAGTGGGAAAAGAGAGGTGAGAAAATGCATTTGGGGTAGCGAAAGTGGGGCTTGTGGGCGATGAGGATGGTTCTGAGGCACCTGCTCACCATATTTGAGTGAGTAGAGAGTGTTATTGTTGCTTTTGCTGCATAAACCCTTATTTGTGGGGTTTATGCGAGGCGGGAACACTGGAAAAGGGTTGAGGGTTTATATATTATTCGCTCCAAAAAAAAAATTGAAAGAAGTTTTGAATTATAAAGGATTCATATTTTTCTTTTTTATCATAGAAACTTTATTAGATATTAATACCAGGGCTTTAGCATTCTCACATCAATGCGTGACTTAGATTTACATAATGAGATGAGTTCAAAACTTACCCATCTGATAAACCTTTATTTTTTTTTATAAAGGAATAAATTTACATTATGAGATATGTTCAAAATAATATAGTTTGCATTCTGTTTAGTATGTCATTTTATCTCTTCTATAGAGAATGATCACTATAGATGTGTGACTTCTAACAGCATCAATGAGGTAGATGAGAGGAAGAAGAAAGGCAACAAAAATAGTGACCCATGGCATTCTATGATGTAGAGTGCGTGCAAGAGAGACAAACATTAAACGCAATTTAGTTTATGGTGGTTCGTGGTTGTGTGTTAAGGTGGTTTATGTTTTAGATTTGAGTAGAGGTGTTTAAACTACTTTCTAATGATGTCGTTTGAAACATTCCGATGGAAGGGGAAGAAACAGAAAGAAAGGGAAAAAATCCTCCAAAGAATGTTTGAGAAAACAAAAACTGCTACAAAGAATGTATATAACTCGTTAGATAAAATTTGATCATTTCTAACTGTTTAAACATACTATATAGTTGCACAGAAGCATAAGTAAAGATATACTTTTCAATTTATTTCTTACTAAGTTATCGAAATTGGTAAAAAAAAATTCAGCTCTAGTCCTTATTATTTTGTAAGTCTTTTTATGATATTTTATTCATTTAAGTTAATATTCGGGGACAATATTTGATAGAAAATATATAGATAAATCAGAAGGATTAAAATAATATAATAAGGATCAGAACTATTTTTTTACAGAGCCAGGAGTTAAATAATATTTTTTAAAATTAAAAAACAAAAGATTACAATATTTTTAAAAAAATAAAATATTTGCACTTCTTTATTTAAATAAAAATACTTACATTAATATACGAATTCTCTTTCAATGACCATAATGTACGTTTTATATTATATTGCTGTTTTCTCTTTCTAATTGGTAATGGTTTCGCTGTTAACTCGGTGGAAACAGAATGAATCGAATCGAATCTTCATTTTTATTCCTTTCTTTCTCTTCATAATTTCAGTTTCTTTAACTTCGACTCTGTTTCGCTCGTTGACACGGTCCACCTTCCACGTCGCCTTCAGCATTCCTACACACGACAAGAATCAGTGGCCAACGTTTGTTGGTATAAACTATAAAGACATAATTTTTCAAATAAATTCGATTATGCCCAATTGCTGTTTTGGCCATGAGAGGGACAACCTGACACGCAACCGAAGCTATTTGCCAAAAGACAACGTCAATCATATTTAAGTAAACCTCCAAATTCACAGATTTTTCTCTACTCACCTGAGTTGTTGCCTTCTCATGTTAACTTGTGTTGGCCTTTGAGTATTCATCTCCCTTTACTCTTTTTTGTTTTTTTTTTTTTCCATAATTTGAATTGAGTTTTTTTGCTTGTTCATGCTCCCTTTCAGACATTTAGTTTTGACTTTTGATAGCGGTGGATCATGTCATGCTATTTGTTTATTTGTTTATTCATGATTTTTGACTATTACTTATGCGTGGAATCAATCTAACCAGCAAGTTACTAGTAGGCCTCGCATGATTTTGACTTTCTTGTGATTCGTATGTGAATGGTTTCTGGTCATGTGGATGATTTCCCAAGTAAATATGTGGATTGTCGACTTTACTTATCTATGACTTTGTTGTGTTTCTAGGCATAAACCATAAATGAATCTTTTGCTTTTTCCGTGGGTTTGAGATGGATGATGATGATGATGATGAAGGAAAGTTATGAGAACTTTGTCTCTCTTAAAGGATCAAAGAGAAATTAGATTAATTGTGACGATGATGATCAGAGAGGAAAAGGGTGTGAAGCCTGTTCTGCTTAAATTTGGTTTGGCTTTGGCTCTTTCATTTGCTGGATTTCTCTACTCACGCTTCAGAATCAGAAGAATCAAGCCCTCCAAGTCACGCAAGGGGGGTTCTTTCGGTCGGTTTTTGCCTCACACCAATATTTCATCTGTCTTTTCACCCCTTTGTTTCCTTGAATGAGGCATCTAAGTGTCTTTTTTCATTTTTGGTCTTTCTCAGGTCACGAGATTGAAGTTAATTTAGGAGGGGGTATCGGGGCAGCATTAAATACTTGCAACACCATTTCAGAGGGCAAATTTCTATGTTCGGTAAGTTTCTTTTACGGTACAAGTATGTACTCTGTCTGTCACAAGAGAAAAATAGTATTTTTCTGGTTTTTTAAAGCAGTCATGTTAATTAGGATTTAATATTGATTCATTACTATCAATATAAAACTTTTAAATAAACTATTTAGGAAGTGTAATTATTTTTGTAATGGAAAAAATAGGTGCTAAAAGAACCTTGTCCCTCTCTAATGGGTATGGGTCCACCAAGCTTGATTCAAATAATTTGGAATTTATGTAGCTTCTAAATATTGAGGGTTTCCGACAAAAAAAGGAACTATTTAGAAAGTGTAATTTTTTTTAGTAAATTAGTAGTGTGTTAGGTACCATTAGTTAGTTAGGTTAATGGACTTATATAGTTTGAACAAGGTATGTTGCCTATAAATAAAAGAAGAGGTTGAGATAGAGATTTTTCTGTCAATTTAAGTGTTTTAAAAAAGAGAAATAAGAAAATTAGATTAAAGGAATTAGGAGAATTTTTGGTCGGTCGATCGAATTCTAAAATTGAAACCTTGTATTTTATGGTGTTGTATGATACTTTTGAGGAAACAAATAAATTTATAGCTTTTTATCTTCGTGATGTACTTTCGCATGCAACTACCACTTAACATAATTAATTATACACATTACATAAAGTTGGGCATCTTTTTCTTTTCAGAAAAGTTAAAAACTAAAACAGGGTTGTTAAATTTCCTTTTAATTCAGGAAGAAGCATGCATCGACAGGGTAATACCGGGCAATTCTTCTCTTGCTCTCTCTCCTGGCAGTACACAAAATGGAGATAAAGACGAGTTCCTCCTACCTGAATTTAATGATCTTCTTAAGGACGTAGACTTTGGAGCCACAGTTGTCAGAAATTCTTTTAAAAAAGATATGGAAGCACCATGGTTAAAAGTATATGCAGATCCTGGGAAGGATGACTACGAGCAAGAGGTATGTCAACTCAGGAACATGATTAGAATGCTTCAAGACAGGGAACAAAGTCTTGAGGTTCAACTGCTCGAGTACTGTGGTCTTAGAGAGCAAGAAACAGCGGTGATGGAGCTCCAAAATAGATTGAAAGCAAGTACTGTGGAGGTAAAGATGTTCAATCTGAAGGTTAAGACCTTACAGTCTGAGAATTGGAGACTAAAGGAACAGGTTGCTGATCATGCAAAAGCGCTGGCTGAGCTTGAGACTGCAAAAGAGCAAGTCAAATTGCTCAATAAGAAAATTAGGTATGAAGCTGAACAGAATAGGGAGCAGATCAGAAGTCTTCAACAGAAAGTTTCCATGTTGCAAGACCAAGAATGCAAAGGTGCTGCTGCTTGGGATCAAGATATTCAAATAAAGCTACAAAAGCTAAAAGATCTTGAGTCTGAAGCAGAAGAATTGAGGAAATCTAATTTAAGATTGCAGATAGAAAATTCTCACTTAGTTCGAAGATTGGATTCTACCCAGATCCTTGCTAATGCAGTTCTGGAAGACCCAGAGGTACGGAGATTATAATCACGTACACCTTTCCTTCAGTCACTGCTTGTTAGACCCTAATTTTTACCTTATGCTTTTGTGATGCAGGTAGATGCTGTGAAGCAAGAAAGTGAGTTTCTTAAACAAGAAAATGTGCGTTTGATGAAGGAAATTGAGCAACTACGTTCTGATCGATGTTCAGATCTTGAAGAATTAGTATATATGCGGTGGATAAATGCTTGCTTACGATATGAACTAAGAAATTATGAAGCCCCTCCAGGTAAAACAGTTGCAAAGGACTTAAGCAGAAGCTTAAGCCCTACGTCTGAGAGGAAAGCCAAGCAGCTTATACTTGAATATGCAAATGCTGATGGACCAGAGAACATTGTGGACTTTGATATAGATCAGTGGTCCTCCTCGCAGGCTTCTTCTCTCACTGACTTTGGAGAGTGTGATGATTTTTCTTCAGTAGATAATTCATCTGTCGCTAAAACTAACACCACTAGCCAGACCAAGCTTTTAACCAAGCTTAGACAATTGATAAAAGGTAAAGATAGTAGTCATCACCATAGTCATGTTTCATCACAAGAAAAATATGGACATCAAGATAGCAATCCTCCAAGACTAAGTACGTCAACTGGAATTGAGGGTCTTAGGAGTGAGTTTGCCACTCCGATTGTCACGTCTAGAACTTCTCTTGAATTCTCCAGGTTGACAAGTATGCAAGAAGAAGCAAATAGGAGAAATTCAGACAGCGCTTTCATGGGAAGCTCAAATAAATTCAGTGCACGTAAAAAAGGTTCCTTCTCAGATTCCTTTGGCTTGGAAAAAAATAATTTGGAGAAATACGCAGAAGCTTTAAAAGATTCTAGCGTGAGTGCTAGACATCAAAGACGTAGAAGATCTGCATCATGTAGTTAGTTTATTGTAACTTATTATCAAGCATGCATTAGAAATATAGGCGGTGTAGTAGACAATGTAAAATAGCCGTTAGGTCTAGTTCAGACACCATCTGTGTATTAAATAAAATGCATTTTCCATCGTTGGCATACTTCATAAATAGTTTCTTAGTTCAGATTACCAAAGTACAACATTTTTTAACTTGAAAATGGTATTTGTCACAATTTCTTTTTGTTCATAATTGGTGTATGAGGTGGGACGTGGTACAATGTCATGTCTTATATGGCTTACATGCTTATTGTTCAGGCTTTGATAACTCTGTTGTGGTATAATATACCATTGCACAATTTGTTAAGATTTTCGCTCTTAGCTTTGAGTAACATCACAACTAGTTGTTAGCATAATTAATAACATCCATCTTCATGTCAAATATGGTCATATATAGCCATGATATTGTTGAATAATGTGATATCATAAGTGTTTAATGGAAATAGATTATTAATCGAAGACCTCTTTAGAATATTCAATAACTCTTTACTATTGTAATTGATATAATATTCCAAAAGTTATTTTCAAATGATTTTTTCCTGTCTTAAAATATTTTACACAATTCCTTAAATACTACATACAAAATATTATCTATGGAATACCACCAACATATATCATTGTCAACAGAAAAATTTAAAGTTTCAGTTGAGTCATTATGTCTATCGTTTTCCTCTGATTTATACATGCATTATGTAATCGTGTTCTCGTTTTTTAGGCGATTACTTGACTATGCGCTTATGAATGTAAATGAAAGCATAGCAGCAGCAAGAATTTAATTTCAATTTTGGAGTTCATTGTTCCTTGATTTTCAGAATAACAGTGACTAAATTTCGGAAAAAGGATAAAAAAGAACAAATAAATATAAGCAGTGGTACATGCATTATTTCCATGATGAGGTTAATATGAAATTTCTTAAGATTATATATTAAATACTACAATAAGGGCTTCTCCGGACTCGAGAAATAATAAAGTTTTGCATCATTTCCACTTTGTACACACCCATGAGCCCTTAAGTGATAAGGGCTATGCCTTGTAAAATCAATGCATCGGCTAAAACTTGGTTAGCAGCTTGTGAAGGATGGACGCTGTCCCAAAACACATATTGAGTTGCATTAGAACAAGTTCCTGGTGATTTTGGATTGCACAATAAAGATGTTGTCTCCACTATTCCAGTACCACAGCAACCTTTCCTTGCCTCAGCAAAACCTATTGAATATCGCAATACAGAATAGAAGCATAAGTAGCATCATTTTACACCAAGAGATCAAAGTAATGTGTCATTGTATTCTAGTCAAATTAAGTATTGGTTACCAAATTTTGAAGGGGACTGAACAAGGTCATAAAGAGGTTTGAAAATATCAAAAACAACAATCTTAAGACCAGGAAGTTGCTTTTGGAGATTTGCTGCAGCTGAGTTGATTTTCTTGTTAAATCCTTGGGCATCATTGTTGATCCTCGAGACACAACCATTCTCATGGAAACCAAATAAAGTTCTTGCTGCAGGTAGGCATCCTAGAGGTGGGAGTGAAGTCACTCCAACTTTCCTGGCTCCCAATTTATACAAGTCCTGTGTTCAAAACAAAGAACCTTTAAAAGTCTTTTTCTGTTTTGGTAAGATTATGACTCATTATTCCAGTTACTAGCCATAGCTTGCGGGGTAACAGTAACAAATTAAATACCTTAACAAAGCTTGAAAATGCACCCACAAGGTAGGCAGAATACTGATCAGGACTGAAGGCTTTGTTGATCAAAGGATTGACGTAATAGTTTTGCACAAAATCACTACTGCCAGCACTCAGTATGTACAGTGCATCCTTAATAATGAAAGCTGCTTTTTTACCGCCAGCAACCTTGGCCAGCTTTCCTTGATATTCCTTGTAATATTTTAACTGTTGGGACAATGGAATCGCATGCTGCAAAAAATAATTTTAGAAAAACATTAATTTTCAAAGATAGGAGTTTTCCTGAGTGTGGGCGCACGCTATTCATTCCATACTTACATTCAAAATAGAAGCCTTTTCATCATAACCAGAGGCTGCTGAAGCAAAGTTTGCTCCAATAAGAAGATTCTTTCCTGAAGCCTGAGGGCTGAGATATGCAGGTGCAAAACTCTTGAAACCCAGTGTTTCAGCTGCAAAAGGAAACATTATTTCAACAAGAACGAAACATTGTTTCTAACCAATCCAAGCGAGTTCCAAGTTTAAAATTATTTCCTCACCAGTAATATCAGTGGCTAATTTCCCATTGCAGAACCTCCCAGTGGGTTGATGGTTGACAAAGTCCCTTCCATAAGGAGGGTAGTTGGCCTTGAAAAGTGTAGGCAAATAATCATTATTCCCAACATCCACGGCTGAGTCACCAAATGTTATGATTGCTGGCACCAGGGTATCTTGTGCATTACCCCATTCCAAAAAGACAAATGCAAAGAGCACAACAAGTGCTTTTGAGCTATTTATATTCATCTTTGTATGGCTAACAATAAGCTTCTTGAGGCTTTCTTCTACTGTGCATGTATTATATTTATAAGTTGAAGTGTCGAACTAATATATGGCAAATGAAATGACCCATTATCACGTTATTAATGAAGGAAGATTGAAGTTGAGCAGGCTATTAAATGAGAACACATGTACTGGTTACATCTGCTATCTTCCTTCGCTAATTTCTTGTTTTCTGAGACCATTCCTTTTAACCTCTCACGTGATTTTGATTTCTAATCACACACTCTCATCTCGTGTCTGTTAACATTGTTTCTTTTATTTACTTCGGTGGTCGGTGAGAAAAGTTGTGGAAATTTTGTGCTTAGGAGGCAGCACAATAATCTTGATCACGAGAGAGCTGCATGCCTTGGAGACTTGGAGATATTCCCATTGATGGTTGGCAGTGTTTTTTCTTTTTGATGAATAAAATGGATAATTCAAGCTGGACTTTTTTCATTTTCGGATTTAATTTTGATTCACAGCTAATATAGAATGATTTTATATCTTTCACCAAAAATTAAAAAAATTATATATCTCCTCCAAACATTTGTTCACCTCTTTTGTACACTATAGATACGTTACACAGATTTGTCTCTCTTGCTAAGCAGTATATATGCCTTTTGCTTTACATGGATAATGGATTTATTCTCTTGTAAATCCACAAGACTATATATAGTTGGAGGTTGACGACAAAATAAAAATAACAAAAGAAAAAAAGCAAAAAAACTGGAAAACACATTCTTGATCACTATCTTGCATCCGGGCCAAAATGAGCTTCTAGATCAACAACATTCATTTCAATTGAATTGATGCCTTCTTGTTCTCGAGTTTCTTCCATTCTTAAGGACTCTTTCAGTTCAGAGACAATGTGATTCATTGAGGGCCTTTGGATAGAGATTGAAGGCACACATGCTACTGCTGCTTCCAAGGCCTTCCACATAGAACCAAAGTCAAAATCTCCGTGCATCTTTGGATCAACAATTTGTCGTATATCTCCCCTTTCAAGAAAGTGGTTAACCCATTGCACAATGTGAGTGTTCTGATGACCCTTTATTATAGCTGGCTGCCCAGTAATTAGCTCCAAAAGCACAATGCCAAAACTATAAACGTCGCTTTTTTCAGTCAGCCTGCTGGATATGTAGTATCTGTAAAAGGAAACTCATAAATACTTTGAAAAAGATATGCTCAATTTAAATCCTTCTTGTAAATAAAATAAGAGGCACCATGTTTGTCTGACAAAACTTACTCTGGATCAAGATATCCCAGCGTGCCAATAACTACAGTTGATACATGACTTTCATTTTCAGCTGAGAAAAGTTTTGAGAATCCAAAATCAGCTACTTTTGCTTGCATTTTCTCATTCAATAAAATATTTGCAGTCTTTATGTCTCTATGGATTATTGGGGGTTTGCAGCCATGATGCAAGTACTCGATACCTAGATGTAAAGGTTCCAATACAGTAATTCAGTATCCTTAATCACAGCAAAGTGAGGATTAGACTAATAAAAGCAGTCTGTGGCATCACTAACCTTGAGCAGCATCAACTGCTATCTGAATCCTCTGTTTCCAACTCAAAGGTTCTCTCCTAGCATCTACTCAGACATAAAATAGAGTACATTTTGTTGTTTACTTGAATATAGTCATCGATCAAGTAACTACTCAATGCAAGCATGAAATGAATGGGAAAACAAATGAATATACCTGAAAGATACTCCTCCAAGTTCCCGTAACTCATGTATTCGTAGATGATGGCTGTGTGTCCAACTTCATTACAGTATCCAAGAAAGGAAGCTAAGTTCCTGTGGTGCACACGCATTAAGAGTTGAGCCTGCAAATACGTGGAAGCATGCCATCTTAGCTAGAACATTTCCTTAAATTCAAAATATGCCTCTTAAATTTCTATGGTGAGAAGCATGCCTCATTCTGAAACTGCTGTGATCCTTGAGGACATTTTGGCAAGAGCATTTTGACAGCAACTTGTGTGCCATCCTGTAAGGAACCAAGATAAACAATTCCATACCCTCCCTTCCCAATTGTTTTGTCGAAGTTATTGGTTATAGTCATTATCTGAGAGTACGAGAACTGTTTATTATTCGTCTTTAGCACAACTTCTTCGTTTGATCTTACAGCTTGCTTTGAGGCTAAACAACGTAACCAATATTCATGATTATCAGAAAAAACATTTTTATGATATACTGCAATTTAAATGTGACTTTTTTTTTTCATTTCTATTAAATATATTATTTCCTTGTCATTTATAAAAGGAGTTTAATGCATTTTGAGGTCAATGATTGTGAGACCTCAGTTTAGCTTCAAAGTAAGACAAGTATATCTATTTTCAGACCTGGTTTGCTGTTGCATCTCCTTTTCCAAATGATAGTCAGTACAATACCCAATGCAATGAAAAAGACTAGTGCTGAAAGAATGCCTGCAACAAGTGGGAATATATTCTTTTTGTCCTCTTCACATGGGCCCATCTCGCAGAGAAGATTTCCATCCACACTATGGTAAAAAGAAATTTCTTTTAAGAGATTGAAGAAGGAAAGCAAAATAAAGAAGTTACAACAAAAAGTAGGTCCACAGCTTTGAAGCTTAGGTCAGTGAGTAACTTAGTACATCATGATTTCAATCCAAAACAAACCTCCACAAAAGGGAACGATTATTTAATCTTTCCTTGAGACCTGGAGGAATTTCACCCGAGAGGCTGTTCCCTGATAAATTGCTGCTAAGATAGTATATGTCAGATGAAATTTTTTTTATTTCCACTGACAAATATCAGATACTGTAATCTATATAACTTACAGAGTCTTTAAGTATTGCAGATTTGAAAAATCAGGCAGTGTTCCTGTTAAGCTATTGTTTGATAGATCCCTGAAAAACAAGGTATTGCTTTTATGTTAAATTAAAATTATGGTAGACTAATAATTGTTGTTTAGGGATCCATGTTAAATGTTGAGTATAACTTTAGGGAAGAAATATTCTGTTTTCCATTCCTTTTTTGGGATGGATTAGAATTTAATCAATATGTTGGTAAATTAACACTTACAACGATTCTAGGAATTTGAGCTCCAAAAAAGAAGGAATTATTATGCCAGCTAATCCACTGGAGGCTAGGTTTCTGCATGCAGATCAAATAAGTGTTGGTCTGCTATTATTTACTGAATAATGCAAATTCCAATTTTGGAAAATAAAACCTACAACGCAGTTATTGTGGGTGATTTATATCCATTATTGCTGCAGTTGAGGCCATTCCAAGGGTATTTCAACGGTGCACAAGGATCTCCTTGCCAAGATTTACCCAACGACGACTTCAAATTGTATTGTGATTTGATGTCCATGATAGCCTTAACTACAATTCTCACAAGCATATAATGTCAATATCTGTTATGTTCGTTAACCAACTTTTCCAACATGTGATGTGATTTATACTTTTACTACCTTTGTAACAGTTATAACTCGTTAAAAAAATTGAAATCAAAGTGCGGGCAAGGAACAACTAACCATCTTCTGGATCTGTAGGTAAATGCAAGAATTCTTTAACAATATAAATCTCCACTGCATTTAGAATGGGAGGATGGGTGGAATTTGGTTTCTTGTATATGGACAACTTGAGCTTACTTCCCCTAATGGCCTGTTTACTATCTATCGTAGTTGACAGCAAATGCTTGGGAGTCACAGATTCAGACAAAATTTTTCCATTCAATGTAATTTCGAATGCCCTGCTTTCGTTTTCCTTAAGGTTTTCGATTTCAGCAAAGTGCATGTAAATATATGAATCTGAAGTAGGATGTCCAGTGTCGAAATCAAATTCCAGGAAATCATTTTCATTTTTGGGTCTCACAGCAGTTCTCATTACTGCTGATGGCAGGTGATATGCAGTATGATTCAAGGAGTCAATGGTGAAGGATGTATTGAGTGGTGCATAATCTGGTAAGTTGTAAGGATACCACATACGATCGTAAGTATCTTCTTCAAACCTACATGTTATCAAACTATATTAAAAGCTAAACAACGGTAGCTAAATTCAATTCTTATCTGGACAAATAGAATCTGAGTCCCCATGACTTGTAAAGAAATTAAACTAACTTACCTCACTATTTCATTGGTTGTTGAGCCAAGGTCAAGACGTCTATATAAGGATAAGAGTTTAGAGTTTGTTCTATAACTGGAATCATCAAAGTGCCTCACCTCCAGGACTGATATAAAAGGAGTTCCCATATCAGTATTTACTAAACAAACATATAATTCATTCAAGGATGGTACATGTAAAATCTCCTTGATTACAACATGAGTGGCATTGTCAAACATCACAGAGTCCCATAAATTAACCCCAACATAGAGATCAAACTGTGGCAGCTTATTCAAGTCATCATAGTTTCCATACATGAAAGAAGCTCTTATCAAGTAAATATTATTTCCGCCTTCTGGATGTTCTAGCTTGTAGCAGTTCCTTTTCTCCTCAGGGAAGCTTCTCACAGTTGTGAAAGTTCTTTGGGGTATTTCAGAAATGTACTTGAGGGATATGTTTTTGCTTATTCCAGTGCCAATGAACTGCGCATCTGAAATGTAAGGAATCTGAGTTTTCTCATCAGTGTAGGTATCTTTTTCTGCTATCCCACAATCAATGCTAATAGAACCTAGAAGTAACACAAGCTGACATCAGAAGAATTTATGGATTTAATAATAAAAAATTGGTACTTTTATTTAACCTATTTTCTTGTTTAGTATTTAATAAGTACAAATAACTTTTCAGACAATATTATATAAGCTCAGAACAGTAGAAGAAAATCCTGACCAGCGACATCATCTAGTTTCCTTCTTTCTTGTTTGTGATGCATAGAGTTCTTCTCTGTGGCCAGAACTATGGACTTTCCTGAAAATTCGGAAATGGTATATGCAAGGACACACCATAAGGTGAAGCTCCAAGCCCAATGGCATCTCCATTTTCCATCCATGAAGTTTCAGAAAGAGATCACTATTTGCTAATTGCTATAAGCAGATATTATCAAACAGTGGATATGTTTTGTGATTAGAAAAAAACGACAAGGCATTTATTGTATAAACTCGTATGGAGTGGTTGGGGAATTAATAACTATGCCAGTCTGTATAGTAGGAGGTTTATGATACCACGCATGTTGATATTTAAACTTTGAAGTGAGTTAAATCGGTGGACCAGAGACAATCAGAGATCAATGAGCATAAGTTACTTGTTGGTGGGGAAAAAGTGTTAGAGAAATTCTGTGCAGTCACCAGTAAATAGTGTTTTATGAGAAGCCTTATATATGCAATGGTGACTACTATAGACACCCTTTGATTAATACCTGCAATACCGACTTCAAGTTTTAAAAAAAGTTTTTGATAGGAATGGAAGTTAATAAAATGAGAGAAAGAAAAAGTTAAAGTTGAGAGCTTCAGTAAATCTGCCGACTAGGTTGTGTTCGTAGTTTTCAGCTTTTAATGAGATGCCAACAAACTAGTTTAAATTTGTTTTCTTCTTCCTTTCAAATATATATGTTGAACTAGTGAGAAAAAAATACCTTTTGTTTTAAGGTTTCATGTTAAATATGATGTTTACATAATTTGTAGGAAAATATTGCATAATTTTATGCTTCCTAAAATAAGTAAAAGGGTAAATAATAATGCTTACATAAAAGAGTAAATGAGAGAGTTTGTGTAAGAAAAGGAAAGGAAAAAATAGAGGATATAAATGTGAAAAAGGGAAGTAACTTTGAAAGATAAGTTTTGATGAAGGGAACTCAGAACTTATCCATAATATGGATAAGTAATGGAGTATTGTGATCCTTCAGTTTTCAATCAAGCTTCAGTTATTTAGATTCCAAACAAGTTTATAGTCAAGAATGCAGATTACAGAGACTCCAATTCTGAGATGTCATTTGCCAAGTAGGACCATTTATTCAATATAAGATGTGGACAACCATAAATAAATATCAAATATGCATTGTCATGATAATATACTATGCCACTATATATATATATATATATATATATATATATTATGCATATTTTATATCTTTTTTAATTAAATTTAGAATTTTGCTTCACTAATTCATGAGAAAAAAATTACATTAAAAGTCATAACTAATAAATTTTTTATAGAAGTTACAAAATTTACAAAAAAGACAAATTTAGACTATGAAATATTCTATTAATTCCTAGAGTTTTTTCATCATGATATATAAAGAAATACAGAGTAAACATTTTGATCAGACAGTTAATTCAAAATTTAGTAGGGAATAATTTTTTTTAGTATAACTTACAAGTATATTTTATATAAAATAAATTTATGCGAATTGGTATTATAAGCAATAAATTTTTTTATTAGTATTTATTTATAGGATATATTTTATGTTTAATTTCACATTATATTCTAACAGAACTTAATTATAAGTTATAAGAGGAGAAAATCATGAAGAAATATTCATTAATAAATCACAATTAGTAAAACACTTAAAAATATTTTTCACTTATTTAACTTTTTTAAATTTTATATAATATAAAACTCCAATTCACTCCAACATTTATATTCCCAGAAGAAAAAATATTTAAAAGAAATTTAATTGATAAAAAATGTATAGATAAATAAATATAAATAGTAATCAGAATATCTATATAAATAAGAAAGCATGGTGAGAAGCACACCTAATTAATTGTATACCTTTGAATGATCAAATTCAAGAGTTTGTTGTGCGTCAACTTCAAGTCTTTGTTGTGCGTCCACTTCAAATTCAAGAATTTGTTGTACGTTTCCATGAGAGAGACAAGACGAAAGAAAAAGAAAACTTTGAATTGATAAAAATAAGATTGAATAAAAACATATAACCAAGAAGAAATCAAGTAAATAAATCACTTTTAATTACTGTGTTTTTTACCTGTCACATGTTTATCCTTTAACTATAAAACCTTTTCACATGTTTGTCATTACAGTATCTAGATGAAGAGGTTGTGGTTGTGGTTGTGGAGGTTGGTTTTGTTTTGTTCTGTGTTTGAGTGATGTAGCGAGTCAATAGTCATCGTCTGTTTCTTTTGCATGGCTTCTACCTCTGCAACATATTCCACTTTGACTTCTTCTACTGTAAGGGACAAAC